>CM032447.1:215161017-215256017 GCA_019049505.1 Pachyrhynchus sulphureomaculatus | reverse complement strand
TAAAAGACTGCTTGATAACCGTCGAGGAGTAACAAGCTGAAGCTCATACGGATGTGAAGTATTAGCACGACGTGTACTTCTAACACGCACCACTCTGGGAGGAATTAAGCGGGCCACATCGTTCGAACACTTTCCATAAAAATACTTGTAGAATAGGCTCAAGTCGCCAACCGTTCTTCGATGTTCTAGCGAATCAAGGCCGCCGGTCAGTTCCGGGTCTCCAATCAGCCGAACAGCTCTTCTCTGAATAGAATCCAACAAATGCAGTGTATGTTTGGGAGCGGAGCGGAATTAACAGTTGTTGTGGAGTGTAAAGCTTTCTGGTTCGAAATAATATTCCCAACTTTTGAGAAGCTCTCCTTGCTATGCATGCAACATGTTCATGCCAGGACATACTTACTCCCAAATTAACGCCCAACAAATTGAGGGACGATGTTAGAGGAATGGTGTGCCCCGACATTACTATGTCAGGTTCAGCAAAGTTAACTTTTTTAGAAAAAACTACCGCCTGGGTTTTTGTAGCGTTAAAGTCCACTTGGTTACTGTCATCCCAAGATAGAATTTCTTTCAGGTCTTTGTTAAGTTGAATGACTTCCTGCTGTCTGCGGATATTCGTCTGAGGAGTCGATGTCCGAGCGTTCAAAGTGAATGAAGAGATAAGCGTACTGTCATCAGCAAAGCTGTAGACTGGATTCTCGGTCTTTTCAGCAGATCGTTAATTTAAATAAAAAGAGAGTAGGAGACAATATGGAGCCTTGAGGTACACCGGCGTTGATAGTGAAGGTGTTGGAAAGAAATCCGTCGACTGCCACTTGTAAAGAACGTTCTTTGAGGAAACATGAGAGCCACAAACAGAACTTTTCAGACATACCATAAGAGCGTAGCTTAGCCAACAGCCCATCGTGCCAAGCACGGTCGAATGCCTTGGATATGTCAAGAGCAACCTCTCGAGATTCTCCAAAGTGTTCAATTGCGTTGTTCCTAACGTGTGTTACATTAATCAAAAGATCTCCTGTTGATTTATTTTTACGAAAGCCATAATGTTGAATCCTTCAAGATATTTTAGAAGATGCTGATTGATAGCCTTTTCCATGACTTTCGATATTATTGAAAGCAGTGCGATTGGTCGGTAGTTATTTGGCAAGGTCTTCTTGTCTTCTGTCTGAAGACAATATCGGGCATCCTTGACTGCACTGTGTGAATACTAGGTGGTGTTTTTCCTTGGAAATCGACAGTAGAATGTGTAGCAAAGATTTCAGCCCACAAGTTCGCTTTCTCAACAGGTGTCGTTGCAATAGTTGCCTTAGCGACTGACCAAAAGGACCTGGAATTGTTGGGACAAGCGAGAAGTTTGGTTCTAATTCGTTGATTGTGGGCCTCCTTGGTTTCGTCGATAATTTCTTTTCATCTGTTCTTGGCACGAACAAAGATGTTACGGTTTATGTTATGTATATGTATATGTTATTTTTTCAGCAATGTATGTTAAAGCAGCAAAGCATGTTAATTTTTTCAGCAATGATGTGGATAAATAAACAATCGCGCACGAGCTCTTAGCGCACGGGCGCGTTTTCATGCAGCTAATCACAATCATAGTGAAAATTTGTTTTCTTTTACAATTATTGTAAAACTAAATGGTTTTTGAATTTTGGCCTTAAAAATTGTAAAAACGATTTTGAAGCGTGCATATACCTTTTTATAATAATTTTTACTTGGAAAGTTTATATCTAAAGTCCGTTTGATTGGAGTTGATAGCACACAGCATGGGTTATAAACGTTAAAGTGTCATAAACCATAAGCGTCCGAAATTTCTTAACCAATGATTTGCATTTTTAGTTTTAATCATCTTTATTTTCTATCTCTATACAACAGTGCGACCTTTCTCTAAAAAATATTTTATTACAGGCCTTCTAAACTTTACAATAAGCTATATAAATCAAAGAATTTCAAAGTTTATTTCAATGATTAAATGATGAAACTAAAAATCTTATTTGTATGGTAAAGGCTTCAACGAGTACAGTTAACAATTCTTAAGCAAAATACTTATTGGTAGGTAGGTGCCTAAGTACTTAAGTGTGTAATAAAAATATTCTGTGTAAGTATAAAAATAAAGTAAGAACCTATAATATGCTTAGTTCAAATTAGAACAGCGATGGCTTCAACTTTCAGTTTTACCCCGGTCAAACTTCGCGGAGTCTGTAAATCTGCATTTTCCCTGCGAGAAAAAACAATGATACTTAACGTTCACGATGCCCTAGTGCATCGACAGACAACAAGCCAAGTCCGTGAAATTGTGGAAACTTACATGACGGGAGTTGGATCAGCAACTACTTATAGATTTCTAAAAGAAAGGAAACACGGTCCTTGCAACGAACCTCAGAATCACAAAGGAAAGGAACCCTTAGAGGTTGATGAAGACCTTAAAAATGCAATAAGAAGAAAAGTACACTATTTTTTTATTAAGAAAGAAATACCTACAATACATAAAGTTTTGCAAGAAAACCAGGACTTACCAGATTTTAAAAAATGGAAATTATGGAAAATCCTTCTTAACCTGAATTTTCGTTGGGAAAGACATGATAGAAAATCTGTTCTTATCGATAAAACAGAAATAATTTGTTGGTGACGAGAATATCTACGAGCAATTAGAAAATTTCGAGCCGAAAAAAGAAATATTTTTTACTTAGATAAAACTTGAGTTAATGAGGGACACACAGTGAAAAAATCTGGATTGACGGAAACATTAAGAGTACCAAACATGAAAGGTTGGTCAACTGAATTAAAACCCCCTTCAGGAAAAGGTCGCAGGCTAATTATAGCACATATTGGTAGTGAAAACAGATTTCTCGACGGTGGCTTGTTGGAATTCAAATCAAAGTCAACTAAAGATTACCATGAGGAGATAACGGTCGATGTTTTTGAGGAGTACTTCCAACAAATGATTGAATGTATACCAGCAGAATCAGTTATAGTATTAGACAATGTACAATACCATTCTCGATTATTAGAACGACTCCCGACAAATTCACCGGAGAAAGCGGATATTATTCAATGGATAAGAGACAAAAATCTCAAACATAAGGCACAGTTCAAGAAATACGCAGTCGATGAGATGGCAAAAGAACGGAATCTCACAGTGCTTAGATTCCCTATGGGAATTGAATCCCATAGAGCTAATTTGGGCACAAATGAAAGGTTTCATTGCAAGGGAAAACACCACGTTCAAACTTCAAAACGTAAGGCAATTATTACTCGCCGGAATAGAGAGGATCAAAGAGGATATTGGGAAAAATCCAGTCGACATGTTATAGGAGAAATTTTCATGAGTGCATTACCTTTAATAATTTATCTGGTATACAAAAAAAACCAAAAATTTCAAGGTCACCAGTTTTCAGTAAAGATCGGAAAAAAAACTGTGTTGAAAACTCATTTGAGATGTGTTTTGTGAAGTTATCAACGTACGGAAGACTAATTGCGTAAGTACAACTTGCACTTGACCGATTATTTTTTGGTGAATGCCAATTCAAATATTCACTATCAAACAAATCTCCATTTGCCAACTAAAATATTAGTGAAAAATTACTTGTAGTTTTCCATGTCATCTAGATACCATGGAAAACCTGCACATAAAACTAAAGAAAATATGCCACCTAAAGTAATGAGTTAACATATACACGAATATTTCTGATCCTAATCTATACCTTTCGGAAAACTCACATAAGAAAAATGGTGTTATCCTGCCTTTGTGTTAATATACATTACTCAAAGTGTAGCACTATTCCCTTTAAAATCCCCCAACGTCGTTACTTTTTCACATACGCACAAATTCATTTTCAAATATATTTAATAAGAACCTAAACAATCAAAGAATGGAAAGAAAATATGTTTTTTCAATCCCCTCTACTAAAAAAAACTCCCCTAAATCCTAAAACTTTTTCGTATAAAATAAAAATTTTATTTGTGAGAAAATAGCAGCTATCAAAAGTAAAAGCTAAACTTCTGATTTTCGTCTCCATTAAGTTTTATTATCTTGTGGTTGAATTTCATCAAGGTAATATTTTGAACATACGTACCATGCAACAATGTTGATGAGACTCGTCATAAAACCGAATTATTTACTAGTATACGTTGTATCTTACAGCAGTGATTCTGGCGGATGATGATTTTAAGGATAAAAAATAAATCTACTTTCAACATCTAATACAGCCACATTCGGTAAAATAGACCTATTTAACAAAACTAATAGTAGAAGTAATAATAATTTTTTAATAAGTTTAGCAAAATATAGGGTATATATAAAAAAAAGGTTATCAATGAGCATCTTCTAAAATATCTTGAACGATTCAATATTATTAGGGATCACCAATATGGTTTTCGTAAACATAAATCAACAGGAGATCTTCTGACTTATGTAACACATGTTTAGAACAACGCAATTGAACACTTTGGAGAATCTCGAGCGGTTGCTCTTGACATATCCAAGGCATTCGACCGTGTTTGGCACGATGGACTGTTGGCTAAGTTACGCTCTTAAAGTATGTCTGAAAGGTTCTGTTTGTGGCTTTCATGTTTCCTCAGAGAGCGTTCTTTACGAGTGGCGGTCGACGGATTTCTTTCTAACACCTTTACTGTTAACGTCGGTGCGCCCCAAGACTATCTGCTGGAAAAGACCGGGAATCCAATATACAGCTTTGCAGATGACAGTCCGCTTATATCTTCATTCACTTTGAACGCTCGGACATCGGCTGCTCAGGCGAATATCCGCAGACAGCAGGTCGTTCAACTTAACAAAGACCTGGAAGAAATTCTATCTTGGGGTGACAGTGACAGGTGACAGTTTTTTCTAAAAAAGTTAACGTTGCTGAACCCGACATAGTTATGTCTGGCACTCCATTCCCCTAGCATCGTCGCTCAATTTGTGGTGTGAACATGTTGCAGGCATAGCAAGAAGAGCTTCTCAAAAGTTGGGAATATTATTTGGAACCAGAAAGCTTTACACCTCACAACAACTGTTAATTCTTTACAAAGCTCAAATTCGACCAACTATGGAATACTGCTCCCAGGTTTGGGGCTCCGCTCCCAAACATACACTGCATTTGTTGGATTCTGTTCAGAGAAGAGCTGTCCGTCTGATTGGAGACCCGGAATTGACCGGCGGCCTTGATTCGCTGGAACATCGATGAATGGTTGGCGACTTGAGTCTGTTCTACAAGTATTTTCATGGAAAGTGTTCGAAGGATATAGCCCGCTTAATTCCTCCCAAAGCGGTGCATGTTAGAAATACACGTCGCGCTGGTGCTTCACATCTGTATGAGGTTCAGCTTGTTATTCCGCGTACAACGCTTTTCAAGCAGTCTTTTATATGGAGAACATCATCCCTTTGGAATAATTTGCCCAGCGCTGTGTTTCCCACCGAGTACAATTTACAGCGATTCAAGAACAACGTGAATCGCTTTTTCCGCACACATGCCGCTCCTGGAGCGCTTTAGGGACTTCCCTGTAGCCCGTGTGCTAGACCCATAAAAAATATATATTGTAAACTTTATTATGGGTGTAGCACACGTGTTGCAGGAAAATCCCCCGCACTACAGGTGCGGGAAAAGCAATTTACGTTGATCTTGAATCGCTGTGAATTTTATTCGGTAAGAAACACTGTCCTGGCCAAATCATTTCACACGGATGAGGTTCTGCACATAAAAGACTGCTTAAAAAGGGTTGTCCGAGGGGTGACAAGCTAAACTTCGTACGAATTTGAAGTATTAACGCGACATGTATTTCTAGCATCGAACACTTTCCATGAAAATACTTGTAGAATAGACTCAAGTCGCCAATCATTCTTTGATGTTCCCAAGAATCAAGGTTGGTGGTAACACACATGATCATAAGTAAAAACTCTGCGTTACAAGGACAACTCTATATTAGCAACCAAAAGATTGATAAAGTTAATACCTTTTGCTACTTGGGTACCACAGTAAATGAAGAATAGGACCACTCACTTGAGATTCAATAAAGAATAGAGAAAGCGAGAGCCTATACAAAAATGGCCAAAGTATTCAGAAGTCTTAATCTCAGTTTAAAAATCAAAATAGACGTCTTTCCGGTGCTTCTATATGGGGCGGAGTCTTGTACTGTCACTACGGCATCATGTAAAAGGTTGGAAGCAATGTTAACTTTTGGGTTTTAGCTACATATTCTACTTGGTTTGTGTCACCCCAAGCTAGAACTTGTTCCAGATCTTTCTTAAGTTGAATGACTTTCTGCTGTCTGAGGATACTTGCATGAGCAGCCGATACTCGAGCTTTTAAAGTCAATGAAGAAATAAGCGTACTGTCATCTGCAAACTTGTAGATAGGAGCCCTGGTCCTTTTCAGCAGATCATTAATGTAAATGAGAAAGAGAGTAGGGGACAGTATGAAACCTTGCGGCACACCGGGGTTGTTAATTAAGTTGTTAGAAAAAAAATCCGTCTGAGAAAGCACGAAAGCCATAAACAGAACTTTTCAGCAACTTGTAGCAACAAGTGAATTTTTACGGGTTTACAAGTAAATTGCTTGTTATCCGTTATCGATCTATGCGTATCTGACAGGTGTAATCAACAAAATAATAACTGAGACGTGTTTTTTACTAATCTTTTTCTAGATAACTTGAACGGCGCGTACTTATTTTTACAAGCTAAAACTATTTCAGGAATAAAAAGACGAAGTTTAGTAGCCTCTGAAAAGGGTTTATGTTCAAAGTCAATTTACAATTTCAGTCTTTTTATAAATGTAATATAAGATTTAGAAAGATATCTGTGCAAATAGAACAACTTTTTTTTTGTATGTTTCATTCACTGGCAATGACTAAATGGCGAGCTTAATTTTTAATAATTTATTATATATTTTTAATATATATTATATATAAATTTATATATATATATATATATATATATATATATATATATATATATATATATATATATATATATATATGTATATATGGGGCAAATCACAAACACCCAGCCGATACACAGAATCGAACCGCTATCCTCCTAATTCACAGTTAGTCTCCTTGGCTCACTGTGCCAACGAGGCCGGCTTAGAACAACTTAAAATGAACTTTTGATATACAATAAATACTACCTCAGGCTGACTGGTCCCATGATCTTAAAACAAAAATACATCTTCGGATTGGGTGGTCTAAGAAGCTGTCAGCCTAAAAATGAAAAAAAAAACCGGCCAAGTATAAATCTGACTTGCGCAATGAGTGTTTCGTACCGTGAATACTTGTAAAATATTTTCCGGTCTTAACTTTTATATACCAGATAAATTATCAAAGGTAATGATAATACTAATAGACAGTGAACGATTAAATCACTTAAGGTTCTCAGATGATATCACTTTGATCGCCAACTCAAAAGAAGAATTATACAGAATTATTCCTTGATGTTATGTTTCTGACGACGAAAAGATTTGTTGTTATAGTTTTTGTAATTCGTAATTTGAGGATTCTTTCATTCTTTTTGCACCCACATTGTAGGTACTTTGTTGTTGTCAGTAGGTACTAAATAACAATACAAACATTTATTTACATTTTTTTATTGTTATTAGTGTATTTTTGTTCAATAAGTACCTAATACTAATATTTGTTGCCTAAATAGTTCATTTAGGCAACAAATATTATTTTAGTAATCTTCCTAAATTAGGTATCCCTGTTTCACTGTCACACTACTTTATTTAGTTTTGCATTATCTGCTATTTAGTAAGCGTGCTCTGAAATATCTAAGAAAACTTGTTTGCAATTATTACATTTCCTTTCACAATTATCAAGTAGTTAATTTCAGTTTGAGATGTATGATGCAATTGTTTAATTTTTATTAGGTAGTTTTTTACTTCTAAGAAACTGTGCATGTCTGGTTGTTACTAGCGCATATTCCGCGTATTTTTATGATCCCAACGGATCTGCCGATTCTTTTCAAGCGGTTGCAGTTTTCGATGAAAGTATCGTTTACTCTGACAATAAACAAAATACACAAAAAAACCCAGTTTGATTTTGTCAGGTACAAGGTCTAGTCAGTTGATTTGATTTTATGATAAACTAATCTATATTATAATCTCTTTCATTCGATCGTTCGTATTCATTCCCCCACTCTCTCATTCTTATATACAACCAGTCACTCATTTTGTCGTTTACATTATTTACAGTGTATATTATCATGCTATATATATTTTGTATTTAGATTATTACTAATTTTATTTTATTTTATTGTTTAGTTATTATTATTATTTTATTTACTTTCTTATTATTGTTATCTATTTGCACTGTACGCTTCACTTCACTATTTATTTAATTTAGAATCTTAACAATTTATTAACAATTTGCAATATTTTTAAACTTAAACCTAATTTTACCTTGAAGAATTGTTCAGTTTATATGACTGGTTGCGTTTTAATCTTATTTAGATGTTTATATTTGTATTTACATGTAATGGAACCTCGAAATAAATTAGTAATCTGTGGTGCAATTTTTTATGTTTGGGATGATCTAGTTATCTAGTTTATGTAATATTATGTGTTAGGGTGGATATTTGTGGTTTGTATTTATAAAATTTGTTAGATATTTCTTCTACGGGTTGTCTTATGATTTGCATGTTAGTCATTTGGTGTAGTTCGTTGATTCTTATGTAACGTCCAGTTGATGTTACGCATCTTAGTATACTGTTTTGTGCGCGTTATAGTCGTTTCATTTGTGTATGAGATATAGTGTACCATACAGGTGCGGCATACATTAGTACTGGTCTTATTATTTGTTTATAAATCATCAATTTATTTCTTGGATCCTTGTGTGAGTTCGGCGATATAAGTGCACAGAAATTTTGCATTGCCACGAATGCTTTTTTTTTAATATGTCGCTTACATGTGAGTGAAATCTTAATCTTGTGTCAATAATCATCTAGATACTTTAGTTTATTTCTAAAGGGTATCTGAATGTCATTTATTTTAATAGGAACATTTATCTTGTAATTTGTAAACTCTCTGGTTAGTATTATGCCTTCACATTTTGATTCTTTTAGGTTGATTTTCCAAAGTTTCAACCATGGGAGTAGTTAAATGATTGCAGGTATGCGCTCTAGCTATATGATATACCTGTGCGTAAATGAACGCGTCATCTGCAAGTAATCCTATTTTTGTGGGTGGGTATTTGGGAAGATCGGTAATATATAACTGGACTGGACAGGACTGTACAAATAAGGTGCTTTGCGTGCTTGAGGATTGGTGTAAGCACAATAAATTAGACTTGAATATTTCTAAATGTAAAATTATGTCGGTGACGAGGAAAAACCATATAATAACATATGAATATTCACTAGGAACGTCAACTTTCGGGCGCACCAACAGTGTAAGGGACTTGGGAGTAGTATTCGATAACAAAATGAATTTTTCTAATCACATTAATAACGTAACACTGGAAGCCAATCGTCTATATGGTTTTATAGTGTGCAACTGTAGAAGCTTTAATAGTGAACGATCTTTAATACTGCTATATGAGTCTTATGTGAGATCCAAACTAGAGTATGCCTCTCTTATTTGGAGCCCATATTATTTATGCTACAAACTAATGCTAGAACGAGTTCAAAGAAGATTTCTAAAATATTTATCATATAAGGTAGATGGTGTCTATCCAATGAGAGGAATAGAGTACTCTTTGTTATTGGAGAGATTTAATTTTCAATCACTTGAGGCTCGCAGACAGTGTTCGTCTATAATTTTCTTGTATAGATTGGTGCACGGACTCATCGACTGTCCTCAGCTGCTATCGGAGGTGGCTATATTGGTGCCTAGAATTAATTCGCGAAATACTGCTACTTTTGTTTGTTCACATGCTAGGACTAATCTCAAGTTAATTGAGCCAATCAATGTTATGTGCAATAAATTTAACTTAATTAGTAATGAATGTGACATTTTTGCAGACACTGAAAATAAGATTCGGTCAATACGTTTAGATCATTTCACTTGATAGGACATTTATAAAAATTCTTTTAGAAGCTTTTTTTGCTTGTTGGATGTATGTAACTAATATTTCTTTTATTTCACTTTTATTCTAATTTGTACTGCGCTGATTCTTTTAATTTCTTTATTCATTTTTATTTCTTTCTTTCTTTTTCTTTTTTTTTGTTTTTGTCTATTTTTGTTGTTACTTTAGTACCTTAGTTTTAAGAGAAAATTTCATTCATATTCTTTCTTGTTTCCCCTGTAAATGGTTCTAACTATTGGGAATAAAGTTATTATTATTATTATTACAAAAAGTTCTTCTTTCTCACATTTGATCAATGTGGTTCCATGTTTGGCTGACGGGCCAAAACCAAGTCAGCACACACGCTATTACCATTCCGTATTAAGGAATGACCTGACAATGTTACATGTTTTCAAAATCACTGACTTCTGAATGTTTCTGTGTATGTCCGTGTTGAGTCCCAATTGCACTAAATGTGGTGTGAATGTTATTGGTGTAAGGCCTGTGGCTGATATAATGAGGGGGACAATGATGACTTTTTCCTGTCTCCATAGCCTTTTTATTTCCATTGCAAGGTCTGTGTATTTGGAAATTTTTTCTGTGTATTTCGCTTGGATGTTTGTGTCGTTGGGGACAGCTATGTCAATCAGATAGGTGACTTTTCCTTTTTTGCACTGAAAAGTAATATCGGGTCTATTGGCGGAGACTGTTTTATCTGTATGGATACCGATATCCCAGTAGAGCTTGTAATCTTCATTTTCAAGTATGGATGTTGGCGTGTATTTGTAGTAGGGATCTGTGTTTTCTATGAGTCTGTATGTTGTGGCTAGTGCTTGGTGAATCACTTTGGCAGCTGAATCATGCCTGGCTGTGTACTCCGTTCCGGCCAATATTTTACATCCGCTCGTTATGTGTTCGATCGTTTCTTTCTGCTGGTGGCATTTCCTACATCTGTCCTCTGCAATAGTCGGGTCTTTGATGATATGCTTTTGGTAGTTTCTGGTTAATATGACTTTATCTTGGATGGCAAGTAAGAAGCCTTCAGTCTCAGGGAATAGCTGCCCATCCCGTAACCAAGTGTATGATTGTTTTTTATTTACGTGGTCTTGTTCTATGTGGTATCTGTGTTTTCCGTGGAGTGTTTTCTCTGACCACGTCTTCAGCTTTTCCTGTTGTAATTGGATGTGACTGTGTGTGTCTGCTGAGTGGTCTGCCCGGGCTAAGTCGAGAGGTGTGTAGTTTTTGTCTGCTTTCACTGTCGCTGTGTGGAGGCTGGTTTGCTTGCTGTGAAAGAATTTCCTAAGTGTTTGTATTTGTTTTGTGTGTAATGATCTGATGTCTATAATTCCTCTTCCTCCTGCCTTCCTCTCGATGGTAAGTCTTTCTTTGCATGCGTTGGGGTGTAATTTCCTGTATTTGGTGAATTGAGATCGTATAAGGATGTGAATATTTTCTATGTCTGTTTGTGACCATTTGATGATACCAAATGAATATGTGAGTATAGGTATAGCGAACGTGTTGATGGCTTTAGTGAGATTCTTAGAGTTGAGTTTTGTTTGCACAAGTTTCGTCAGTCTGTTTTTGAATTCGGTTCTGAGCTCTGTTTTGATGTGAGTGTGGTTGAGTTTGGTGCTTTGTTGGAAGCCTAGATATTTGTATGTTTCTTTATCGAACATGTTATCGAGCGTTTCATTGTTGATGGTTTCTGTCTCATGGTGACACTTCCATTGGCCTTTATTGATGTGGAGCACTTTGCATTTACTTATACCAAATTCCATATTGACATCTAAAGTGAATATTTCTGTGATTTTGAGGAGTTCTTTCAGCTGTGTTTGTGTGGCAGCGTAGAGTTTTATGTCGTCCATATATAGGAGGTGGTTTATTTTATGCTGATTTACTTTTTGGTGTCTGATATTGAAGCCATGCTCTGTTCTGTTTAGTATATTTGAGAGTGGATTGAGACAGAGGCAAAACCATAGAGCACTGAGCGAGTCTCCCTGAAATATACCCCGTCTGATGTACAGCTCTTCTGTTTGGATCCGTTCGGTTTGTGTTTCTAGGCGTATTTTGGTTTTCCATGTTTTCATAATTTGCGCGAGAAACTGACTGAGGTGTTGGTTGATTTTATAGATTTCTAGGGCCCTGATTAACCAGCTGTGGGGTATGGAGTCGAAGGCTTTTTTATAGTCTATGTAACCGATGTGAAGGTTTCTGTGTTCTTTTCTGGTTTGTCCCATAATCACGCTATCTATAATCAGCTGCTCTTTGCATCCTCGACTATTTTTTCCTGCATCCCTTCTGCTCTTCTGTGAGGATATTGTTGTCTGTTAGGTGTTGTTCTATTTTCTTCGAAATTGTGGCTGTGATGATCTTGTATAGGGTTGGAAGACAGGTGATAGGTCGGTAGTTTGACGGGTTTGTGGTGTCTGAGCTTTTGGGTTTAACGTATGTTATTCCTTGTGTGAGGAAAGTGGGAAATGTGTGTGGTTGTAGAATGGCTTTGTTGATTTGGTGTGTGAGTGCTTCGTGTGTGGTGGTAAACTGTTTGTACCAGAAGTTTTGTATATTGTCTATTCCAGGACATTTCCAGTTGTGTGTGTGTTTGATAGTTTCTGTAATTTCTTGTGTATTAAATGTGGTATTTTCTTGTTCTGTCACATGTTTATGTTTGTCTTCTTCGGCTTTGATCCAGGGGGTGTTATTATTATGTAATTTGGGTTCTGACCAGATACTTTTCCAATAATCTGTGAGTTCTTGTTTGTTTGGTGGTTCAGTCACTGCTATCTGTTTGTTGTACATAGTTTTCCGGTAGAACTGTTTTTCGCTTCTTCGGAAGAGGTTGTTGGTGTCTTTCCTCTCATTTGATTCTTTGTATCTACGGAGTCTTGCGGCATATACAGATAGTTTTTGTTTCAGGGTATCGAGGAGTATTATTATTATTTATTACAAAAAGTTCTTCTTTCTCACATTTGATCAATGTGGTTCCATGTTTGGCTGACGGGCCAAAACCAAGTCAGCACAAACGCTATTACCATTCCGTATTAAGGAATGACCTGACAATGTTACATGTTTTCAAAATCACTGACTTCTGAATGTTTCTGTGTATGTCCGTGTTGAGTCCCAATTGCACTAAATGTGGTGTGAATGTTATTGGTGTAAGGCCTGTGGCTGATATAATGAGGGGGACAATGATGACTTTTTCCTGTCTCCATAGCCTTTTTATTTCCGTTGCAAGGTCTGTGTATTTGGAAATTTTTTCTGTGTATTTCGCTTGGATGTTTGTGTCGTTGGGGACAGCTATGTCAATCAGATAGGTGACTTTTCCTTTTTTGCACTGAAAAGTAATATCGGGTCTATTGGCGGAGACTGTTTTATCTGTATGGATACCGATATCCCAGTAGAGCTTGTAATCTTCATTTTCAAGTATGGATGTTGGCGTGTATTTGTAGTAGGGATCTGTGTTTTCTATGAGTCTGTATGTTGTGGCTAGTGCTTGGTGAACCACTTTGGCAGCTGAATCATGCCTGGCTGTGTACTCCGTTCCGGCCAATATTTTACATCCGCTCGTTATGTGTTCGATCGTTTCTTTCTGCTGGTGGCATTTCCTACATCTGTCCTCTGCAATAGTCGGGTCTTTGATGATATGCTTTGGGTAGTTTCTGGTTAATATGACTTTATCCTGGATGGCAAGTAAGAAGCCTTCAGTCTCAGGGAATAGCTGCCCATCCCGTAACCAGGTGTATGATTGTTTTTTATATACGTGGTCTTGTTCTATGTGGTATCTGTGTTTTCCGTGGAGTGTTTTCTCTGACCACGTTTTCATCTTTTCCTGTTGTAATTGGGTGTGACTGTGTGTGTCTGCTGAGTGGTCTGCCCGGGCTAAGTCGAGAGGTGTGTAGTTTTTGTCTGCTTTCACTGTCGCTGTGTGGAGGCTGGTTTGCTTTTATTATTATTATTATTTTACAAAAAAGTTCTTCTTTCTCACATTTGGTCAATGTGGTTCCATGTTTGGCTGACGGGCGCAAACCAAGTCAGCACAAACGTATTACCATTGTGTATTAAGGAATGACCTGACAATGTTACATGTTTTCAAAATCACTGACTTCTGAATGTTTTTGTGTATGTTTGTGTTGAGTCCTAATTGTACTAAATGTGGTGTGAATGTTATTGGGGTAAGGCCTGTGGCTGATATAATGAGGGGGACAATGATGACTTTTTCTTGTTTCCATAGCCTTTTTATTTCCGTTGCAAGGTCTGTGTATTTGGAAATTTTTTCTGTGTATTTCGTTTGGATGTTTGTGTCGTTGGGGACAGCTATGTCAATTAGATAGGTTACTTTTCCTTTTTTGCACTGAAAAGTAATATCGGGTCTATTGGCGGAGACTGTTTTATCTGTATGGATACTGATGTCCCAGTAGAGCTTGTAATCTTCATTTTCAAGTATGGATGTCGGCGTGTATTTGTAGTAGGGATCTGTGTTTTCTATGAGTTTGTATGTTGTGGCTAGTGCTTGGTGAACTACTTTGGCAGCTGAATCATGCCTGGCTGTGTACTCTGTTCCGGCCAATATTCTACATCCGCTCGTTATGTGTTCGATCGTTTCTTTCTGCTGGTGGCATTTCCTACATCTGTCCTCTGCAATAGTCGGGTCTTTGATGATATGCTTTTGGTAGTTTCTGGTTAATATGACTTTATCCTGGATGGCAAGTAAGAAGCCTTCTGTTTCAGGAAATAGCTGCCCATCCTGTAACCAGGTGTATGATTGTTTTTTATTTACGTGGTCTTGTTCTATGTGGTATCTGTGTTTTCCGTGGAGTGTTTTCTCTGACCACGTTTTTATCTTTTTCTGTTGTAATTGGGTGTGACTGTGTGTGTCTGCTGAGTGGTCTGCCCGGGCTAAGTCGAGAGGTGTGTAGTTTTTGTCTGCTTTCACTGTCGCTGTGTGGAGGCTGGTTTGCTTGCTGTGAAAGAATTTCCTAAGTGCTTGTATTTGTTTTGTGTGTAATGATCTGATGTCTATAATTCCTCTTCCTCCTGCCTTCCTCTCGATGGTAAGTCTTTCTTTGCATGCGTTGGGGTGTAATTTCCTGTATTTGGTGAATTGAGATCGTATAAGGATGTGAATATTTTCTATGTCTGTTTGTGACCATTTGATGATACCAAATGAATATGTGAGTATAGGTATAGCGAACGTGTTGATGGCTTTAGTGAGATTCTTAGAGGTGAGTTTTGTTTGCAAAAGTTTCGTCAGTCTGTTTTTGAATTCGGTTCTGAGCTCTGTTTTGATGTGAGTGTGGTTGAGTTTGGTGCTTTGTTGGAAGCCTAGATATTTGTATGTTTCTTTATCGAACATGTTATCGAGCGTTTCATTGTCGATGGTTTCTGTCTCATGGTGGCACTTCCATTGGCCTTTGTTGATGTGGAGCACTTTGCATTTACTTATACCAAATTCCATATTGACATCTAAGGTGAATATTTCTGTGATTTTGAGGAGTTCTTTCAGCTGTGTTTGTGTGGCAGCATAGAGTTTTATGTCGTCCATATATAGGAGGTGGTTTATTTTATGTTGATTCACTTTTTGGTGTCTGATATTGAAGCCATGCTCTGTTCTGTTTAGTATATTTGAGAGTGGATTGAGACAGAGGCAAAACCATAGAGCACTGAGCGAGTCTCCCTGAAATATACCCCGTCTGATGTACAGCTCTTCTGTTTGAATCCGTTCGGTTTGTGTTTCTAGGCGTATTTTGGTTTTCCATGTTTTCATAATTTGCGCGAGAAACTGCCTGAGGTGTTGGTTAATTTTATAGATTTCTAGGGCCCTGATTAACCAGCTGTGGGGTATGGAGTCGAAGGCTTTTTTATAGTCTATATAACCGATGTGAAGGTTTCTGTGTTCTTTTCTGGTTTGTCCCATTATCACGCTATCTATAATCAGCTGCTCTTTGCATCCTCGACTATTTTTCCTGCATCCCTTCTGCTCTTCTGTGAGGATATTGTTGTCTGTTAGGTGTTGTTCTATTTTCTTCGAAATTGTGGCTGTGATGATCTTGTATAGGGTTGGAAGACAGGTAATAGGTCGGTAGTTTGACGGGTTTGTGGTGTCTGAGCTTTTGGGTTTAACGTATGTTATTCCTTGTGTAAGGAAAGTGGGAAATGTGTGTGGTTGTAGAATGGCTTTGTTGATTTGATGTGTGAGTGCTTCGTGTGTGGTGGTAAACTGTTTGTACCAGAAGTTTTGTATATTGTCTATTCCAGGACATTTCCAGTTGTGTGTGTGTTTGATAGTTTCTGTAATTTCTTGTGTATTAAATGTGGTATTTTCTTGTTCTGTCACATGTTTATGTTTGTCTTCTTCGGCTTTGATCCAGGGGGTGTTATTATTGTGTAGTTTGGGTTCTGACCAGATACTTTTCCAATAATCTGTGAGTTCTTGTTCGTTTGGTGGTTCAGTCACTGCTATCTGTTTGTTGTACATAGTTTTCCGGTAGAATTGTTTTTCGCTTCTTCGGAAGAGGTTGTTGGTGTCTTTCCTCTCATTTGATTCTTTGTATCTACGGAGTCTTGCGGCATATACAGATAGTTTTTGTTTCAAGGTATCGAGGATTTCTGGCAGTGTTCTGTTGGGAGACTTAGATTTGATCTTGTTTGCCCCCTGTGTGACACGTTTAGACGCGTTCCCGCTTATAAACTGGGTAAGATGTCCTAGATCTCTCCTGATGTTGTTGATTTTGTTTTCTATTCTTATTTGCCATTTGAATCTTGGTTTTGTCCTGTTGGGGTTTCCTTGACGTTGAGGGAGTTTTTGATTATTTTGTGTTAGAGTGGTGATTGCTGCTGCGTATATTATTGTGTGAATGTCTTCGATTGTGCTTAAGTCTGTTATATACTGAGGTATTATGTGCTTGTTCAGTGTGTTGAGGATTGGTTGCGTGCTCTGTCTGAAGATTAAACGAGGGATGGGATTTCTTGTTGTAGGGTCGGTGCCTGACCATCGAGCTAGATGTGACTCCATTTTTGCTTTAAGTGTTTGTATGAGAGGTGATTCGGGGTGATGTTGTGTGGATGTCGTTGAGGGTGGCGAGTGATTCATGTTGTTGTCTGTGATATGGTGTTGCGCGGTATTCGCAATATTATTTTGCGTTATGCTCCTCCTGGGTGGTGAGCATCGTTGTGCTCGACTGGGTGGTTGTGTGTGTGAGGTTGGTTCTGAATCTGCTTTATTGTTTCTATTGTTTGGTTGGTCTGTGTTCAGTTCAACAGCCACTGTGTCCTTGATGGTTTGCAATTCGAGAGGTGTGAGACGATTGTTCTTGGTAATAACTCTTTTTTGGTCTATTACTCTCTGTTCTGAAACAAGTAATTGCAGATGTGGGTATTCGGTCAAGAAAAGTCTGTGCAGTTGCTGTCTGTAGCCCGATGTTATTGTTTCGAGTTTGGTGGCGGTGTAGTAACAGCGCATCACCGTCCTATTCATCTCATCCGTCCACTTTAACCGCTGTCTTGGTTTTCCAGCCTTGGTAGTTGCATGTTGTCCTTGCAAAACATACGGGCCCTGGCCTGGCTTTGGTGGTTGTGTTTGTCCCGTATCTACGTCGGTTATGCTTGAGATTGATGTTGGTGGGTCCAAGCGGCGAGTGATTCTCTTCTCAGTGATTTCTTTGTCAGGTTTTGTGTTTTCATTACAGCAACGCATGGCGTCTTCGTTGATTCCTGTGGTGCAACTCATGCGCTGCTGTGATTTTCCCGCCTTGGTGGGTGTCGGCTTAGTCGCCGACACAACACTTTTGGCAGGTCCATTTTCGGTTGCCTGGTCTTCATCGTTTTGGTCGAGCTGCCATTTCCCGCGACGTCCTCGACCGTTACGTCGCTCGCCCGATGCTTCTTTTATTGGTCTGTTGTTCTCTGGAATGTTTTCAGTGTCCTGTGGTGTCAGAAGCTCAAAGTGTCCCGACATTGGGTTGCCTGTTAGTAGAAGGTAAATGGTTTTGTTGTATTTTCCCGTGCTTATTATTGTTGGTCTGTCCGTAAAAGTTATTTTTGTATGTCTTGTTCTTCGTTGTTTTGAGAAGATATGAAAGTTGCTATTTTGTGTCTCCGAGAGGGCAAGTATCTCTAGGCTCGTTCCATAGGTGCCATTTTTCCGCATATAATTATAATAGTTATTGAAGTCTTTTATATCGTCGACTTCAATTAATGAAAATGTGTGAAGTTCCGACCAGTTTTGTTGTAAATATCTTAGAGAAACCTCTCGGAGTTTCTCATGATGGTTCTGGTGGCCATATAAGTATAAGCTAACTGCACGGAAAAGGCAATTTCCATCACCTACAATGTCGGATCTGGTAAAACTATCGGGATTAGTTTCGACTGAGGCGGTTGTTTGGTTCGTCTGTAGTTGTTGTTGTGGTGTTGCTGTAGCTGTTTGTACGACAGGGGTCCGCCTCCGTAACACCCTTCCATTTTCATTATTATAATTATTATTGTTTAACATAGTATTCCCACGAGTATCCTAGGAAAGAAAGGTCGACTGCGGCAGAGCCTGGATGCCACAGCAAGGCTACTTACTCCCGGGGGGCGCCCGGTATCCGGGGGAACCGTTCGCGACTCATACACGCTGAGCCATTCATCTTCTCGGCACGGTAAACACCTTAAGATTGCGTTTTTATTACACATAATCTGGACAACACAAGACAGCACAACATGACTCAGGTACCTCGGGATCGTCAATGCCCGTACTAGGAGAATCCTGGGATTCCCCTAGCCCCTGAGGGATTATTATTATTATTATTTATTACAAAAAGTTCTTCTTTCTCACATTTGATCAATGTGGTTCCATGTTTGGCTGACGGGCCAAAACCAAGTCAGCACAAACGCTATTACCATTCCGTATTAAGGAATGACCTGACAATGTTACATGTTTTCAAAATCACTGACTTCTGAATGTTTCTGTGTATGTCCGTGTTGAGTCCCAATTGCACTAAATGTGGTGTGAATGTTATTGGTGTAAGGCCTGTGGCTGATATAATGAGGGGGACAATGATGACTTTTTCCTGTCTCCATAGCCTTTTTATTTCCGTTGCAAGGTCTGTGTATTTGGAAATTTTTTCTGTGTATTTCGCTTGGATGTTTGTGTCGTTGGGGACAGCTATGTCAATCAGATAGGTGACTTTTACTTTTTTGCACTGAAAAGTAATATCGGGTCTATTGGCGGAGACTGTTTTATCTGTATGGATACCGATATCCCAGTAGAGCTTGTAATCTTCATTTTCAAGTATGGATGTTGGCGTGTATTTGTAGTAGGGATCTGTGTTTTCTATGAGTCTGTATGTTGTGGCTAGTGCTTGGTGAACCACTTTGGCAGCTGAATCATGCCTGGCTGTGTACTCCGTTCCGGCCAATATTTTACATCCGCTCGTTATGTGTTCGATCGTTTCTTTCTGCTGGTGGCATTTCCTACATCTGTCCTCTGCAATAGTCGGGTCTTTGATGATATGCTTTTGGTAGTTTCTGGTTAATATGACTTTATCCTGGATGGCAAGTAAGAAGCCTTCAGTCTCAGGGAATAGCTGCCCATCCCGTAACCAGGTGTATGATTGTTTTTTATTTACGTGGTCTTGTTCTATGTGGTATCTGTGTTTTCCGTGGAGTGTTTTCTCTGACCACGTTTTCATCTTTTCCTGTTGTAATTGGGTGTGACTGTGTGTGTCTGCTGAGTGGTCTGCCCGGGCTAAGTCGAGAGGTGTGTAGTTTTTGTCTGCTTTCACTGTCGCTGTGTGGAGGCTGGTTTGCTTGCTGTGAAAGAATTTCCTAAGTGTTTGTATTTGTTTTGTGTGTAATGATCTGATGTCTATAATTCCTCTTCCTCCTGCCTTCCTCTCGATGGTAAGTCTTTCTTTGCATGCGTTGGGGTGTAATTTCCTGTATTTGGTGAATTGAGATCGTATAAGGATGTGAATATTTTCTATGTCTGTTTGTGACCATTTGATGATACCAAATGAATATGTGAGTATAGGTATAGCGAACGTGTTGATGGCTTTAGTGAGATTCTTAGAGTTGAGTTTTGTTTGCAAAAGTTTCGTCAGTCTGTTTTTGAATTCGGTTCTGAGCTCTGTTTTGATGTGAGTGTGGTTGAGTTTGGTGCTTTGTTGGAAGCCTAGATATTTGTATGTTTCTTTATCGAACATGTTATCGAGCGTTTCATTGTTGATGGTTTCTGTCTCATGGTGGTGCTTCCATTGGCCTTTGTTGATGTGGAGCACTTTGCATTTACTTATACCAAATTCCATATTGACATCTAAGGTGAATATTTCTGTGATTTTGAGGAGTTCTTTCAGCTGTGTTTGTGTGGCAGCGTAGAGTTTTATGTCGTCCATATATAGGAGGTGGTTTATTTTATGTTGATTCTCTTTTTGGTGTCTGATTATTATTATTATTATTATTATTATATAAGTTAATTATTATTATTATTATTATTATATAAGTTAAAAAGTTTTGGTAAAGTCGTTTACTCAGTAATTTCATCGCAAAAAATTGAAATACTTAGAGCATTCAATTTTCCGGAGTACAGAAATTGAATAAATATTACATATAATGTAAGTTAAAAAAGAAGACATACAAATATACATTTTTTTTCTTCATTGGAATTTTAAATTATAAAATAGTTGCCAGCAAAATTGCTTACATTTCGTTTATTTTTGGAATTAGGGTTTTATTAAGCATATATGATTTGCCTAATATTCTACCTGATTACGTATGCAAATATACCCGTCGATTTTCCGTATGGAACGTAATATGCCTTATGCACATCCCTTTATACATCACTTAGCAATATATTTTCTGCTCGATAAACTTATCAGATTTATTACGACTGATTGGTTAAATTGAGGTGCTAGTTTATTTAAATATCTAAATTTTGCATAATTTAAACAACCCTATTAACTGAGCTATTTTCATAGAATGTCTGAAATTATGATTGCCATCCCACATCTAAAAATCCCTCTTTATGAAATACAGAGGTTTTATTTTAACGAAATGTAATTATTGTTTCTGACACAAATTTCCTCCTACAAGCCAATTTCAATGCCAAAAATTTTAGACGCTATCCTAAAGAACCACATATTGTCTCAATTTAAAGAGCAATTCGTACCAATATATCAACTGCAATTACTTATTTCATTGACCATGCTCTAATGGGTTATGAATATGAGGGAATACGTGAGTGCTTTGTTCTGTGATTTGACTAGGGCTTATGACTGTGAACCCCTTATCACCCTTACAGAAAAATTAAAATACTATAATTTCGCAAATCATTGTATTAAATTACAAAAAAGTTACCGTTCAGATCAGACACTATGTTCAAATTACCAGTCGTAAATTTGAAATAAAAAATGGTTCCTGTAGAGTTCTACAGGGTTCTAACTTTGAACTAGTGTTTTTTCTGATCGACACAAATGATCAGGAGACGTCTACTTCTAAGGTAAGCCTGACGCTCTTTGATGACGACATAATTCTTTAAAAAAACACTGGAAGTTGAAACCTCAGAGTAAGAGACATACAGGAAAATGCTAGAAAATGATTTTTCTCTGATGTAGTATCTAAATACTTTAAAAAGAACTGCTTAATTATCGCTAAACACAATATTCCAGAGGAAATCAATCCCGGACCTTCTCAGGTTCTGGGTGTGTATTGCTTAAATTAGTATACATATATATTATAGGAAGCAAGGAAGAATCCCTGCTTAAATACATTTTCAAAAATATATAATCACAACTTAACTGACACAATGTTAAAACGACCAAAAAGACTGCACAGAAGGAAAAAGCTACGACAATAAAGTATTGGAAATTTGTTTGTATTTTCAAGATTCTCTACTCTTATGTAAACTAAACGAAAACAAGTTTACTTTTTTATTTTAAAAAAAATCCAGACAATTCTATAACAGATGCTTTTGAAAATCTTGACAAGCATATTACAGAATTCGAAATATTTTACTGCAACATGGTTATCACACGTATAAAATTTTATCAGTTCTAGATGAGATTTTTTTAACCATTAAACCAGATTTAAACCAGACCAACAAATCATTATGCTTGGCTTTTGTCAGAATATAATGCAAGATGATGAACTGTTTATTAATATTATTTGGACAAAGGAGTTTTCTCAACACCCAAAAAATTAATAAACGATGTTCACTTTTAGGGTATATATATATATATATATATATATATATATATATATATATATATATATATATATATATATATATATATAAATATATATATTGTAACATTCATTTTTTCCTGGATTTTAAGACCATGCAATGTTACTGATTTTTCACTTCAAATTGTATTTATTTTTATTTTAAAATATCGACCGGTATATTAAACAAAAGTTTCAGGACATTCAGTATATACTGTGTGGTGCGGGTTGCTGATCGAACCTACCGCCAGGCCGCGATTGGCGAAATGTTTGACCCGGAGTTTTGATTGGAGCGTCCGGATATTACCGGCAAAAATCGCACGATTATTTAAGGGCCTGAGAAACTACCAGATGGGGCTTTTTTCGATCGAGCCGCAGACCAGGCAGTACCGTCTAGCCGAGAGGCTATTTTCCATCTAGCCGAAGTAGGCTAATTTTCTTCAGAAGCCGCTAAGTAAAAGTACCAGTTTCGACAATAAAAGCTGTAGTGAGCTTTCTAAGTGTTAAGAAAAAGTGTGAAATCGGGCGAAGTCCATCACAGCAGGACTGAAAAAGAGTAAGTCAACAAAACTCCCTCCAATAGACTTATTTAAGAGCAGTGCATTAACAGCAATGAATAACAGACAAAAAAGTGAAGTGTAAAACACGATGTCTCGCCTTCGGGGGTTGTAAAAGTTTAAAGTTTAAATGTAACAACTACTATTTAGGCTAGAATTTTTTGGTATAACTGTAAAGGTTAGAACTTTTTATTTTCATTTTAAAAATATGAATAAATTCTTTTTTTGTTGATTAAAGCTAGTGTCTCACTGAATATTTATTTCTCTTTTCAGGATCAGTTGTACTAGACTAATTCTTTTTAGTAATATCCATAAAACACTTCAGTTTTTTCTCATTTTTCTTAGCTGAAGTTAAATCCTTTCTATTTTAAAATGAGTGGTGCCCAAAAAAAAAAAGTCGTACAACTGAGGTTTCTTTAAAAATAGAATTAAATTCCAAAAAGACGTACAAAAATTATCTCTTACCCATATCTCTCCACCAAGGAAAACTGAGCTAGTATTTCTTTAATT
This sequence comes from Pachyrhynchus sulphureomaculatus, assembly GCA_019049505.1. Lineage (NCBI taxonomy): Eukaryota > Metazoa > Arthropoda > Insecta > Coleoptera > Curculionidae > Pachyrhynchus > Pachyrhynchus sulphureomaculatus. The sequence continues at coordinate 215,232,765 of CM032447.1, read as the reverse complement.
TCTTTAGTTCTTTTAAAATCAGGTTTCACTCAATTCATTATCAGAAATTAAAGCGGGGCTGCAAGAAAATTGTGCTCAAGCTTGGGGCGTCCAGTATTTAAAAATGTTACAAAATGACGCAGTCTACATGGGGCGAAAAATAAAGCAAAATTAGCACACCTTACAAAATTGCGCTCAAGCGTGGGACAAACAACTTCTCACAGGGTACGGAAAAAGATGCCTCAAACTGAGGACAGTTTAGCATGTCATAAAAAGAAATCCCAATAAAAATAGCGCTGGCAACGCGGGGCTTTTGGAATTTTATTTTTAAAAAAGGGTTCAGTGTACTAGCTTTCGGAACAAAATAAAAGCTCTAACTTTGCAGATATTTTTATTTCATAATACTTATTAAACGAAACTACACTATAGCAGTAAGACAAAAGCAGGGAATTTGTAGAATTTTTTTTATTTCAATTTATCTGATATAGATATTTGAATTTTGTTGTTGACTCTAAGATAAGAGATTCCTACTTTTTTCTTAAAAGCTGACTTTATAATTCAGATTAGCAGATGTGTTGGTCGACTTTAATTTTGCATTGTGATTTATTTTGCGGATAACCGAACAAAAAACTGTTCTTTTTTTTCACCTATATTTTTTGCATGAATATTAAAAATACTTTGCTGATATGAAACGGTATTTAGAGATTTTTTATAGGAAATTCTTAAGATAAATTGGTAAAGGAATGTTAATAGAAGGCAATACTTAGAAATTTTTTTTGAAATTGTCGACGATTTTTTAAATGTTTGATAAAGAAGTTTACATATTTTAAGTGCCTTTCCGTATTTTTTATTTAGACTATTGGGAGCACAGGAGAAATATTTTTACGATTTTTTTAAAACAGTTCTTTTAAATTTTATTCATTTATCATGGAAGCCTTCAATTTTAAAGTCAATCACTTACTGGAATATGAGTTAGACTATGAACTGAAAATCCGTCGTACTTTCTCAGAACGTCCGGTCGCGGATAAAAGAAAAGATTCTAACGAGGATCTTAAGTAAAGAAATATTCCAATAGATCAGGTAGGACTAAATAGTTACAAAAAGTTTCTGATTTTTTTTTAAAGTCTAATAAAAATTATCCTTCTCAAGTTAAAACTCCTGCTTCTCCAAATGGTCACATGTCTCCTTTATTCGTGCATAAATATTTAGATAATGGACCGCATATAAAGATAGATCTATTAGGTGCCCATTTCTCGGCTTTATTTGACTCTGGTGCAAATGCCTCCGTTGTAGGTCAGAATGGTATTAAGATTTTAAGTCGTTTAAGTATAAAAATATGCCACGTCAAAAATAGAAGTGTTACCACTGCAGATGGCAGCCGTCTAAAAGTTTTAGGTACGGTTGAGTTGCCCCTAGTCTGCAATGGTCATTGTTTAGTAATCTCTGCTCTAGTAGTACCTTCTCTATCACATACTTTGGTTCTAGGATGTGATTTTGCACAAAAATTCGGAATCTTGGTAAATTTTAAAAATAATTCGTGGTATCCACAGTCCCTAGAAGTCAATTCTCAAACAAGTTTTAAAGATTGTTATTCAGAAAGTTCTTTTGAAAACCTTTTCTCGCGTCTATGTACCCTAGATGATCTCTCGCGGACGGAACGCTTAAAAGCAGAAAAAGTAATAAGCTCTTTCAATGAAATAAGTAGTAAAGATAGGTTAGGCCGAACGAATAAAATCAAGATGTCTATAGATACGGCTGATGCCAGTCCTGTAAAGACAAGGCCCTTCGCCATGTCTCCTTATATGTCAAAAGTATTAAATAAAGAGTTAGACGAAATGTTGAAACTCGGAGTGATTGAAGAATCAAACAGTCCTTGGTGTTCTCCAATCTTATTGGTGAAAAAGGCCGATGGACAGTATCGTCTGTGCTTTGACGGAAGAAAGCTCAACGAGGTCAGCAAATTTGATAACTACCCATTACCGAACATCGACAGAATTTTGACATCACTCAGGAATGCTAAGTATGTATCTTCGATAGACCTTAGAAAGGCTTTCTGGCAAATTCCTTTAGACAAATCCTCTAAGGAAAAGACCGCTTTTGCAGTAGTAGGCCGAGGTCTATTTCAGTTCGTCACTATGCCGTTTGGTCTAAAGAACGCTGCTCAAACTCAGCAACGTTTAGTGGACGCTATATTTGGTCCGAAATATGAGCCACATATTTTTACCTATCTCGATGATATTTTTAGTAACATCGGAAGACTTCGAATCGCATATTCGCTTACTTAAGGAAGTAAAAGATAAATTGAAAGAGGCCGGACTGACGATAAATTTGAGCAAATGTGATTTTTTCAAAACTTCTCTAAAGTTTTTAGGCTATATTGTAGGCTCAAATTCCTTGCGTACCGATCCGGATAAAGTAGCAAGCATGGTTAATTATGCGAGACCTACTAATACTACGGAAGTTAAGCGCTTCGTAGGAATGTGTTCATGGTATAGACGTTTTATCGAGAATTTTTCTACCTTGTTGTCACCTATTAATGATCTTTTGAAAGGACGGAAAAAAGGACAATCGATAGATTGGACAAAGGCAGCCGAAGAATCTTTTATAAAGATTAAAGAACTATTGGTTTCAGCTCCCATTTTATCCCAACCAGACTTTTCCCAACAGTTTTATATTTCTAGTGATGCTTCTAATACTGGTTTAGGGGGCGTCCTAACACAGAAAATCAATGGTGAGGAAAGGGTGATAGCGTATGCCAGTAGAACTTTATCAAAGGCTGAACGTAACTATTTGGTTGTTGAAAAAGAATGTTTAGCAGTACTCTTTAACATCGAAAAGTTTCGACCTTACATAGAAGGTGTTCCTTTCACGGTCATAACAGATCATTATAGCTTATTGTGGCTTAATTCTATTAAAAACCCTAGTGGCAAACTAGCGCGTTGGGCGATTAGGCTGAGACAACACACGTTTACTTTAATTCATAGAAAAGGAGTCCACAATGTTATTCCTGACGCTTTGTCAAGAATCCCAGATCATACAGCGGACGAAAGCAGTCTTAATGCACAGTTTGGCGTAACAATTGATACAGTTGATATAGATCGTATAGATGGCCAAAAATGCGTTTTGATATCTTAAAGTTTGTGAGGACTTGTGAAGTATGTGGAGCGCAGAAATCTCCAAATGCACTACCTATGGGACTGATGGGAAAAGAGAAAACGGTTAATTACCCTTTTCAAGTCATAGCAGCTGATCTAGTAGGCCCATTCCCACGTTCAAAAAAGGGAAATAAATGGCTTCTCGTGGTTTCTTGCTGGTTTACAAAGTATACCATGCTATTTCCTTTGAAAAGCTCTAAAGCTGGACATATAGAGAGAATTTTGGAAAATAATGTCTTTTTAATCCACGGTGTTCCATCGCTCTTAATATGCGATAACGGTACTCAGTTTACCTCTAAAAGTTTTAAGAGCTTAAGTGAAACTTATGGTTTTAACATCCGTTTTAATCCCGTGTACTCTCCCCAATGTAATTTTGTGGAACGTAATAACCGAACAGTCGGGACCGCTTTAAGAAGTTACGTGGATTCACATGACACTTGGGATGACAATATTTCCAAAATCCAACAAGCGATAAATACGGCAAGACATGAAGTAACCGGGTTCACACCGTCTTTCTTAGTTTACGGCAGACATATACCTCTATCTGGATCATATTATAAAAACTTAGACTTGGATGTCAATGCTGACAGCGAAATAATTCCGGGTAACAGGGGCGCGTACGCCGAAAATTTAAAGGGTTTAAAAGATATTTTCACCGACGTGCGTAGTAGGATACATAAGGCTTATGAGCGGAACAGTAAGTCTTACAACCTTAGAAAAAGGGATTTTTCCTTTAAGATAGGTGATCACGTTTGGCGAAAAAATAAAATTCTTTCCAGTGCAGCTGATAAATTCACATCTAAGTTGGTACCTAAGTATGTGCATTGCGTGATTAGAGAAAAGATTTCAGATTTAGTTTATGGTTTAGTTAATTTAGATGGGACTAAAGTAGGACGATGGCATATTAAAGACTTAAAACCATTCAATGAACCTAACCCTAATGAAAGTTTGTCAGAAGAAGAATAATTTATATTTACACTATCTTAATTGCTTTAGTTTATTTTTTTTGATGTTGCTCTGTAGAGGTGACGACCTCGTCTTTTTTGACTGTTATAAAAGTTGAGCTGAGGATAGCTTACTTTTATAGTTTTTGCTAAGGTTTTGGGTATTGGCCATATCCCAAACTTAGGTTGATTGTAGTTGATGTTTAGCATCGACTCAGCTGTTGCGAGCTTGCGAAAGAGTCACACTCAGGATATATCATAAGACTGGTATGTTGGTGGTCGCGGGATTTGATTTGCTTATGACCCCAAATAATATCCAGTTCTTGACACTTGGAAGCGAAATTTTGATTAGAGGCAATCCAAGGTGATCTTGAGTTAGGACAAGCGCAGGATGAAGCTCGTGTTGTATGATGTAGAGTCAAAATGTATAAGAGCAATTTCAAAGTTTGTTACCCGAGTGGGTGTATTTTTATTACCTTGATGGTATATTTTGGGTGCAATTAAGAGTAATTTGATTTTGGTTTATCCAGTAAGTCTAAGACTTGGATTATTTTGATTTAGATCTTCTTCTGAATTGACAAACTAAGGGTATTTTCTTTTTTTTTTCAGAGCCGTTTAAACGTTACCTTTGAGTCACAAATTTTTTTAAAATTTTTTTTGCATAGGCTCATAGGCGTCTGATGAGTTTTTTCGGTTTACTATCAGATTGATAGAAAATTGAAGTTCTGCAGGAGAACTAAAGGCTGATCATTTACAGGAGATGAGAGCAGAGTAAGACAGTCGTTTCACAAAGAAATGATCAAAATCTGATACCGAGATGAGAACCTTGTCAAGAGAGGCTAAGCGCAGTGAAGGAAGATTCCTAACCGAATTTTTAGATTTCCAAGAGGTAATCTAGAAGTTTGGGCTGACAGAAAACGGTTATGCCTGATACCTGTAGCAGTTTCTTCTAGAGGCTATTGTTTAGGGAGACGATTAACACCATGATCGAATATTTTAGCTGTCAACGATGTTTTCTTCTTGTTTCTGATTAAGCTGGGAAAGCTCTTGTCGTCTTCAAAAGTTTTGTTGCGTTGCCACCAAAAATTTGAGAAATTTTTGCTTCATGTAGCTTTTTAAGCTCATTTTCGTTTTTTAAAATTTCGTTAGAAGCTTGGTTAAGTCAACCTTGTAAACCTTTTAGGTTGTATCCCATGAGTTATCTGTTTTTACAGGCTGTGATGCACCGGGTGCTAACAGATGCCGTTACGACGTTTGGCAGGGAGTTAGTCTTCCTGAGGAACAGACTGATTGGAAGGGTAGTCTATGGGGGGTGAACGTTTGACCTTTGGGACCTTAAGGGGTTTTGTTACCCAATGGTTATTTCTATTTGAACCAAAGGAGAGCCTAACTACTGTAGTCGACCTCAGCTCCAATTAGCCTATTAGTGGTGACAGGCTGTTGGCAGTAGTGTATTTCGGAACACCCTATTGATTAATTTTTTTGACTTATGGTGGTGTGGTAGACACCGTTTTAGTTTAGTGGATGCTATAATCTACTCCCTTTTGTTGGTGGACTCCAGGGTCACCAATTCTGTATTTTTTTGTCTCCACCTTTCAGTATATCGTGGTGAAGTGTTTGTCTCCTGTTATGTGGGATGGATTGAATGTTTTTCGTTGTTGTTCTAGGGCGAGACCAGTACACGAGGGTTCTTCATGCAACTTGAAGAGGCGCAATGCTGGTTAAGTTTTATTTCTCTGTGTAGCCACCCTGAAGAATGACGGAGAGCGTTTTTTTTCTGGCTCATGTTTCTAGGCAGATTTGTCACTTTGGTGCGATGTGCCGAAGATTTGTTTAGCTTTTGCTAAGAGCTTTCACCAAGCTCAGTATGGAGTTATCATAACCAAGAGTTAGGGATTTGAACTCCTGTATATATTGCTGTATATATTACTGTACATATTTCTGTATATATTTCGGTGTATGTTGGTTGCCTGAGGGCATGTGCTCAAAATGCGAGATTTTGAGTCGTTTTGCTTATGGACTCCTATATAGGATTATGACTTTAGGGAGGTCCTATTTCGAGACTTGCTGTCTCATATAGTTATGTTGGGAATGTTTCCTTGAGTGTTAGTTGCGCGTGGACTAATCATTCTGTTCTTTGTGAACATTGCTTTTTGAAGCAGGATCATTCAGTTTAGTGAATTTTAGCTCTTATAGGTATTCACTGTGTTTAGGGTGAATTTTAGCTTTAGTAGCTATTCACTGTGCCTATAGTGATTTTGTTAGCTTTTATAGCTGCTCACTATGTTAATGGCGAGATTGTTCTTTTAGAACGCAGACTTTGTGTAGTCGAGGACTACTTACAGAGTGTTTTCTTGGCGAGGAGCCGAGGTTTTTTCTGGCGATATACCAGAATGTTTTCTTGGCGAGGAGCCGAGGTTTTTTCTGGCGATATACCAGAGTGTTTTGTTGGCGATAAGCTGACGTGTTTTCTGGCGATCAACCAGAGCGTTTTCCCTAGCGATTTTAGCATGTCTAGATGTCTTAGGACGTCGACATTGCGCGATAGAGTGCGATTATTTTCCGAGTGCGACTAGTAGTAATACTAGACTTAGAATGTTCTCTTAGCGATGAGCTAGAGCATGGATGGCGATTTTTCCCGAGCGTTTGTCTGGATATTTATCCAGATATTTTTTTTTTTTTTGGCCCTGTGCTAAATGGTCTGACAAGACTTTTTTTCTTTTTAGTGTAAGTGTTTGCACTAGAATCATTTTTTTATTTTTCTTTGTTTAAGAATTTTTCTAAATTTCTTTTGCTGATAAAGAAAATTTTCAGACAATCCTTAAAATATTTTAAGGGGGGTGTTCATATTTTATTTCAGTTCACTTTTTTTGATTTAGACAAGAGTCTAGACAAAGTTAAATTTTTTTTTGTTTTGGTAACAATAACAGAGCTGATTCTTTTATATAAGAAGACCGCGACTGTTACTTTGAACAGGTATTTCTTATGTTCATGCAAGAATTTTTATTTGCTTTTTGATGTACTTAACCTTAGTGTTTAATTAAGTTAAGTCTAGTTATAAGATTCTTGTGATCATGCAAAGATTTTCATTTGGTTTTCATTGTACTTAATATTAGTGCTTAATAGAATTAAGTCTAGTAGTAAGGACCGAAGTTTGTAATTTTGTTTTAAGTTCTGACCTTAGTATTAAGTGATAGTGTACCACTTTGTACCTTTTCATCAGTAGCCTTAGTTTAATAGACTAGTGTAGTCTATTTCTTTTTGGAAGGGGGTAAATGTAACATTCATTTTTTCCTGGATTTTAAGACCATGCAATGTTACTGATTTTTCACTTCAAATTGTATTTATTTTTATTTTAAAATATCGACCGGTATATTAAACAAAAGTTTCAGGACATTCAGTATATACTGTGTGGTGCGGGTTGCTGATCGAACCTACCGCCAGGCCGCGATTGGCGAAATGTTTTGACCCGGAGTTTTGATTGGAGCGTCCGGATATTACCGGCAAAAATCGCACGATTATTTAAGGGCCTGAGAAACTACCAGATGGGGCTTTTTTCGATCGAGCCGCAGACCAGGCAGTACCGTCTAGCCGAGAGGCTATTTTCCATCTAGCCGAAGTAGGCTAATTTTCTTCAGAAGCCGCTAAGTAAAAGTACCAGTTTCGACAATAAAAGCTGTAGTGAGCTTTCTAAGTGTTAAGAAAAAGTGTGAAATCGGGCGAAGTCCATCACAGCAGGACTGAAAAAGAGTAAGTCAACAAAACTCCCTCCAATAGACTTATTTAAGAGCAGTGCATTAACAGCAATGAATAACAGACAAAAAAGTGAAGTGTAAAACACGATGTCTCGCCTTCGGGGGTTGTAAAAGTTTAAAGTTTAAATGTAACAACTACTATTTAGGCTAGAATTTTTTGGTATAACTGTAAAGGTTAGAACTTTTTATTTTCATTTTAAAAATATGAATAAATTCTTTTTTTGTTGATTAAAGCTAGTGTCTCACTGAATATTTATTTCTCTTTTCAGGATCAGTTGTACTAGACTAATTCTTTTTAGTAATATCCATAAAACACTTCAGTTTTTTCTCATTTTTCTTAGCTGAAGTTAAATCCTTTCTATTTTAAAATGAGTGGTGCCCAAAAAAAAAAAAGTCGTACAACTGAGGTTTCTTTAAAAATAGAATTAAATTCCAAAAAGACGTACAAAAATTATCTCTTACCCATATCTCTCCACCAAGGAAAACTGAGCTAGTATTTCTTTAATTTCTTTAGTTCTTTTAAAATCAGGTTTCACTCAATTCATTATCAGAAATTAAAGCGGGGCTGCAAGAAAATTGTGCTCAAGCTTGGGGCGTCCAGTATTTAAAAATGTTACAAAATGACGCAGTCTACATGGGGCGAAAAATAAAGCAAAATTAGCACACCTTACAAAATTGCGCTCAAGCGTGGGACAAACAACTTCTCACAGGGTACGGAAAAAGATGCCTCAAACTGAGGACAGTTTAGCATGTCATAAAAAGACGTCACAATATATATATATATATATATATATATATATATATATATATATATATATATATATATATATAGGTGAAAAATATCGGGATAGCGGTCTATGTAGTAAAATTCTTCTTCTGTTGTTAGAACTCTAATTTAGCCAATCCTTCTCGGCTTCCTCGGGAGTATTACTAAAATTAAAACCGTCATGCACACATAGGTCGCTAAAAACAGACATCATGAACTTACCAACTAGAAGAAAATAGAAACAAAAGGAAAACAAAACATGACACAACTGGACCAACTACACACACATCGTTCTAAGGTGTTTGTTTAGAACTGATAGACTGATATTGACTGATAGTGAATATTATTTTATTTCTTTTATTTTTATTGTTTATTATCGGTGTGTGTACAGTGGTCAGGTGTAGCGATGAATATAATTGTTTAGAATATCAAAGTATGTGTTGCTTAAATTATTATGGCCCATTTTGTAACTGATGGAGCTTTTCTCTTTTATGATATGATACATTTCAAGGAACAAGCTTTTTTTATAGTTATTTTCATATTCTAGGATCATAACATTATCAAAGTCAAATTTGTGTCCTGTTCTCAAGTGATGATCCACTACAGCGCAAGATTTCTTTCCCATTGCATAATCATTTTAGGTTGAGTTATTCTTTGTTTAAGCCATTGTGATGTTTGTCCAATATAACTACCCTCGCAGTTCAAACAAGACATTTTATATATTACATTGTTGGTATACATAAGTGGCGGCTTTTGTTTTACATGACTAAATAAATTCCTATTACAGATTTGATTATAATTTGGTATTTTTATGGCAGCATAGTCTTTGAAGGTCGAAACTATCTTGTCCGTCAGACCACGTATGTAGGGTAGTTTTTTGTATTGGACTACATATTTTGTTTCTTCCGTGGGACCATCAAAGATGTTGGAATTGAAAATCAATCTATTCAAAAGATGCCTAGAATAACCATTGTTGCAAAAAATATGGAACAGTTTTTTAAATTGTCTTGTAAAAAAGTATCGCCACTGATGTGAGTTACTCTATTCCCCATTACCACCACCGTATTATACTTTTGACTAGCTGGATGATTTGAAAAGAAATTTATAAATCTATCAGAAGCAGTAGGTTTCCGATACCAATTCAATATAATTTTGTTGTTTTTGCTTCTTATGATTTTGGTATCCAGAAAATGAACACTATCATCTGTCTCAATTTCGACCGTGAACTGCAACCTATCACTGAACGAATTGAAAACGCCCAACGTGAGCCTCACATACTCGGCCGGCGCCGAACTGACAATATCATCCACATATTTATAAATGAGTTGAAAATGAAATGGCAACATAGGTAACACGGAGTTTAGAAGATAGTCTAGAACAATGGTAGCCAGGATGGGACTGATGGGTGAACCCATTGTGTTTCGAATATTTGTCTATAAAATTTATTATTGAAACTGAAATACATATTTTCAAAAATGAATTCAATCAACTGTAAGAACCTGTTTTTTGTTAATGTAGTGTATATTTTTATTTGATCTCATTCCTTATCCAGAATACTCACAACCAACTCTAGAGGTATATTGGTAAATAATGAAACTACATCCAAGGAGATTAATATGTAATTGTTTAGTAGCACAACGTTGTTAATATCTACACTAACTACATCCAAGGAGATCAGTATGTAATTTTTTGGTAGCACAACGTTGTTAAAATCATTAACAAAAGAAAAGGTATCTTTAATACTGTAATTAGTATTATCCCCCAGAGCATTGCTTAAAATATTAGTCATCGAGTTAACGATAGGTCTTAACGGAACTCCTGGTTTGTGTATTTTTGGTAGACAATATTGTTTCGGTGAGGTTGAACCATATATGGTCAATTCTTTTGCCTCGAGATCCGTTAATTTATCTTGCTGTTTTAAGGTTTTTATTAATTTGTTATATTATGTTTATTTGAACGATTTAGCTGGATATATGTTGACATGGCAAGCAGTAGTATTTCAGTTTTTGACAAACATCACAATAGCTTAAATAAAGATTAACTCAACATTAAAGTGATTGCGCAACGGGAAAGAAATCTTGCGCTGCAGTGGATCATCACTTGAGAACAGGACACAAATTTGACTTTGATAATGTTATGATCCTAGAACATGAAAATAACTATGAAAAACGCTTGTTCCTTGAAATGTGTCATATCATAAAAGAGAAAAGCTCCATCAATTACAAAATTGACACTAATAATTTAAGCAACATATACTGTGATATTCTAAACAATTATATTAATCGCTACACCTAACCACTGTACACACACCGATAATAAACAAAAAAAATAAAAGAAATAAAATAATATTCACTATCAGTCAGCCAGTTCTAAATAAATACCTTAGAAGATGTGTGTGTAGTTGGTCCAGTTGTGTGATGTTTTGTTTTCCTTTTGTATCTATTTTATTCTAGTTGGTAAGTTCATGTTGTATGTTTTTAGCGACCTATGTGTGCATGACGGTTTTAATTTTAGTAATACTCTTGAGGAAGCCAAGAAGGATTGGCGAAATATAGAGTTTTAACAACAGAAAAATTTAACTACATAGACCACTATCCTGATACTTTTTTCACCTCATAATCTTTATTACGGTCGAGAAAAAGAAACACTATATACACATATATATATATATATATATATATATATATATATATATATATATATATATATATATATATATATATATACAAAATGTCCCGTAGTTGTTTTTAATACTAATCCTCGTTGGTTAAGTTTCAAATATTAATTTAAACATCTTTTCTCATAGTTCCAAATAATTAATTATACATAACAGAAAAATAGTATAGAAAGCAGGTGGTGTATGGAGACTTTTTGGACTGACTGTATATATATATACATATATATATATATATATATATATATATATATATATATATATATATATATATATATATATATATATATATATAACATATATACATATATACATATACATATATATATATATATATATATATATATATATATATATATATATATATATACGAGGTATATCCACAAAGTAAGTTCCGTTTCTATTTCTATCCGCGGCAGCGCTGGGATCGCAGTTCCGAGCATGCTTGGCAGTTACTCTGACTCAAGCAGAAGAAATGTACGCCATTTTCAGATCGCTGCTGCCGACGTGTTCTTTGTAGTGCTTCTTTATGATGTCAGCCTTAATTAAAAATGCCGCCGCTTGTGAAATCAGATCTGCGATTCGTTTTCTAAATGCAAAGAAAGTTAAACCAAGTGAAATTTTATCGGCAAATCTGCGAGGTTTACGAACAAACTGCTATGAGTGATTCAATAGTTAGAAGATGGGTCAGACAGTTCAATGAAGGACGTGATCAAGTGCACGATGAAGAACGATGTAGACGCCCGTCTTTGGTTACTGATGAACTGGTTCACGCAATTGAAGAGAAGCTTAAGCAAAACCGTAAGTTTACAATTAGTGCTCTTGCTATGGAATTTCCGCAAATCTCACGATCACTAATTCATGAAATTGTTAGTGAAAAACTGAAATTTTGAAAACTTTGCTCACGTTGGGTACCCAAAATTCTTCCTGAACAACACAAAAAACAACGGATGGGCAGTGCACTTCAGTTTTTGACACGCTACAATGAAGACGGTGATGATTTTCTTTCTCGGATAGTCACGGGGGATGAAACTTGGGTATCTTACGACACTCCAGAAACTAAACGGCAATCAATGGAATGGAGGCACACTTCGTCCCCAACGAAAGTTAAGCCTAAGCAAATCTTGACACCTCGAAAACTCATGTGCACCGTTTTTTGGGACAGAAAAGGCATTTTGCTGATTGATTTCTTACCACGAGGCCAAACAATCAATGCACATGTTTACTGCGAGACCATTAAGAAATTGCGCCGCGCAATACAGAACAAGCGCCGAGGATTACTGTCGAAAGGTGTTTTTTTCCACGATAATGCCCGACCTCACACTGCGAACGTGACAAAAGAACTCCTACAGGAATTTGACTGGGACGTGTTTGATCATCCTCCGTACAGCCCGGACCTCGCTCCTAGCGACTTTCATCTCTTCTTACACCTAAAATATTTCCTTGGTGGTCGACACTTCAACGATGATGACGAGCTGAAAGAACATGTTACCACATGGTTGAAAACACAGGCGGCAACTTTCTATGAAGAAGGCATACAAAAACTTGTGCCCCGCTATGACAAGTGCCTACAAAATTTCGGAAGCTATGTAGAAAATTAATTTAACAGTTGTAGATTTTTGTACAATAAATATTTTTTTCTGTATCTGTACACGTTTTTTTTATATAACCAAACGGAACTTACTTTGTGGATATATATATATATATATATATATATATATATATATATATATATATATATATATATATATATATATATATATATATATATATATATATATATATATATATATATATATATATATATATATATATATCTTTCTAAATGTATATATATATATATATATATATATATATATATATATATATATATATATATATATATATATAGATTTCTTTCTAAATGTAAAGCCCAAAAAAAGTTTTTATTACGTATTAGTAGCATATTATAGATTTTGCCTATTAAGCTTATTAAGCAGGATCCTTTTTGAAAAGTTTACGACAGTGGTTTGTAAGATATATTATAGCTTCGTGGTTTATTTATAATTTTATTTGTGTTTATTTCAAAATAACTTTGGTTATAGAAATTATTTGTTATTCCTGAAAAGGTTATTGGAAAGAATGAGATGCTATGTCTCTTGAGATAAATACGGTTATCAACTGTTAAAATTCTTTTAATAGATAGTTTATGCTACTAAGCCACAAAATTAAAATAATAAATAAATTTAAATTATTCTAATATATTTGGCTTTTTATTATCATTAAATTATAGCCGTACTAAAAACTCTAGGGGCTTATTTCATTTGGTTGAATTTTCCAGACGAATAAATCCAGACATAAACTTTTTACAACCCTAGATAATATTTCTAAAGAACTAGCGCTTTCTCTGAAATTACCTTAATCCAAAACTTACAACTGCTAATAACTTTTACAAGCCATCGAGGAAGAAGTAAAAATAGAGCACAAATCTATGTGAAAACTATTCAGTCATTTCGTGTTATGAAAATTTATAATTACTAAAAGTACAAGAGACCCTCGATTACTTTTGCTAGATAAGAACGATTGCCGTACTTTATTCCAAAAGATATGGTACATAATGACTTCAGAGTGGTTACAGAAGTTAGTTACAAACAAAGAAGAAAGAAATAAGAGTCACATTTAATTCATATATATATATATATATATATATATATATATATATATATATATATATATATATATATATATATATATATATATATATGTGTGTGTGTGTGTGTGTGTATATGTATATACTGTATTTTTTTAAAACAATTTATACTTTCATTTCACTGGCTTACACACATTTTGATGCCTAGGATTTTAGACTTGTATGCCTGATAAGGTGATGTCAAAAATGTTACTGGTTTTTTTCTATCAGCTCTAGTTAATGAGATAGAAAAAAAATATATATATAGGGCTTTATTTTAACATTCTACATGAAGAAATTGTTTTTTTAAATGATTTTTTAGAGTGAAATTGTCTTGGGCAGTCTCGTATAAGTCCCCAGCAATAGTTTGCCATTATATAAACGTCTTATCTGCCTTGATACCTGTTCTCCATTGTTTTTATATCTTGGTGGAAACGTTCTCCTTGTTCTTCGCACAAATCTCCTAGGTTACGTTGAAAATAATCTATATGACTATAAGGTAATGTATTTTTATGTTCATATGACGCCTAAATTTTTAAAGTGAAGAAGCATTTCATCAACTAACTTTACATAGTTTTCAGCCTTGTAATTTCCGAGGAAATTTTGTACAACCGCTACAAAAGATTTCCACGCAAGTCGTTTAGCTTTTCAGTGCTTCGTCCAAGAGATTTTTGAGAAATAAAATGGAAACATTGACCATTTTTGTCCAGAGCTTTGACATACTGCTTCATTAGCCCTAATTTTATGTGCAAGGGTGGAAAAATGATTGTTGCTCATTTATCACATTTCTTTCACCAACGACCAAAACATCTCTCACAGGCCATTTTTTTTGTATCCAGTGTCTTGATTTAGCGCTACTGTCCCACAAACAAATAAAACATGGATATTTTGTATAGCTACTTTGTTGTCCTAACAAAAAATTAATCATCTTCAAGTCGAAATATATCACCCATTTATGTTCAACATATTTTATTTTCTGTAAAAGTACTGAAATCACTTGATATTCTTCTTTCACATAAGTAGAGTGGGCGATCGGAATAGAAGCATGTTTATTGCCATTATGTAAAAGTACAGCTTTTAGACTTCGTTTACTGCTGTCAATAAAGAGATGCCAATCACTTGCCTGATAGGTCTCCAAGCCTATGAAAGTGCTCACATCACTACAATATACTAAATTTTCTTTAGAAGAAAAAAAATGCAGTAAGTTTTGTTCTCTCATGCGAAATGAAGAAATTTTTACATCAGAGGATAGGTAATTTTTTTCTTTTAATCTCGATGCTAGCAATTCAGCACGCTCTTTTGAAAGATCTAAGTCTCTGATGAGATCATTAAGCTCTTTTTGTGAAAATAAATTAGGATTCGATGTTTTTGCACAATATTCACTTCTTTGAGAAGCACTGGGTTCTTCAATTTCTTCATCCTGAAATTGTGGTAGCTGATGAAAAATTGGTACTGGAAAGTTTTCTGAATGGGACATTGGTCTTCTTGCTGAAGAAATATTGGGATATTTCTATTTATGACGATTGGTTTTATTGTTGCTCACTGTATATGTCACACAGAAGTAACAGTCTTCGTGATGATTTTTTTGTTCTTTCCAAATCATGACTACTCCAAATTTCAGAGATTTACGTATACCTTTCCCCCATTGCCGCAAATGTTTAATGCACATTTTACATACACTAGGAGGCACCCACGATTTATCTTGATTGCGAATTTCTATACTGCAGCAAGCAAACTACCAACGGGTGTTACCAATTTTCGCTGATCTTTCAAAATATATTCACCACAAATGTAACAAAACTTACCAGGATAGTTCACGCAACTTTTTAACTTACTAGCCATTATGAAATAATAAGATCAATTTTATCAGTCTTATTGTAAAACTGTTTTCGAGTAAGACGGCTAAAAATAAAAAATGAGGTTAGGTAGTGAACTAGAGCTGACAGGGTAAAATAAATTTTGTCGATGTATAGTATATTACCTTCCTTATCAACTATAGATAAAAACAGAGCTGCACCAAAACAACAAATTTTTTTTTATAGACTTGTGTTATACGCCCTCCTTCTCAGTCCTGTTACTCTAGGAAGAGTTTAGTGGTGTTATGTTTCGACTGCAAGGTTCGTACCCCTCTATGAATCACGGTCCTGTGCATCATGAATGGCGTCGTGCATGGAATGTCATATGAGCGGCTTGATCTTGTCTACCCATCGATTAGGAAATCTTCCTCTTGGACTTTTCCCATTTATTTTTCCTTCCAACAAAAGTTTTTCTAGATCATTACTTCTAGAGATATGTCCAAAGTATCGCAAGTACGATTGGTTTATTTTAGTGGATAAACGGTTCTTTATATTCAGTGGGTTTAGAATGAAGACATTAGTTCGGTGTTGTGTTCAGGATATCCTTAACATTCCTCTGTACGCCCTACAAACAACAAAAAACAATCAAACAACAAAAATGTTGGCGACAAATAGAAAGACATTCTCTACATAATGAAAACATTTCTGTGGTAATTATAGCAGTACACTGCTCTAAAAAATAGTTAATTAGTATATTTAGAATATATTTGCTGCAGTTGCTGATCCTGAACGAGATTAACGCTGACATTAAAAAAGAGCAGGATAATGCAACTAGACACGAAGAGTGTTTCTTCAAGGAAAAAATACTAAAGGCAAAGCCACGTACAGAGTGTTTTACCAAAAAGAACCCTACCGTGCAACTAAACGTTAAAAACTTTTTCCCATAACAAAAATCTGTTTCAAAGATGGCGGTATTTTTTATTCAATATGGGTAGGCTGCATATGCAACCTCTAGCTCCCCTTAATTATGCCACGGATTGTAGCTTATGCAATTTTGTAAGAGACATCAACAAAACAATATTGAACACAGTATTTTTTTAACATATTTAGATGTTAGTACAATATTTGTATATAGCTTAGAGATCTTCAACGAGTAAGAAAAATCTAAAGAGAAAGACTGTCACATTTGTTGCTAAATTTAAAGTATCAGGCCTACCCTTGGTTACTTTTTTACTACGCCGACGGTCTTAACGATCTAAAATCTGTCAGAAAAATAAGAATGAATTCACAAAAGAGCTGAAAGTTCTTTATAAGCAGGTCGTAATTGGCTGGTCGAATGCACAGAACATATCAAAAAACGTCTCAAAGCGATATTTTTGTTACTAAGAGCTCGACTTATATGTTCAAGCATAGCATTCAACGCAGTTTGAGTTAAGGAGCCACATTTGAATCCATTTTGACATTCTGATAACAGATCATATTTTTTAGGGTTGTTATATATTTAAGTAAATATATATTTGAAGGTCTCTTGACAGTGGCATTGTAAAGTCATTATTCTATAATTGTTAACGCCTTTTGGTTTCACCTTTCTTTATAAATACCATAGATAGTAATTTAGATACTTTCAAACACCCTAGATACATTCCTTAAATAAAACTATAATTAAGTAGAAATTACCGTAGCTCTGAAATAATATCACCCAAATTTGTTATTATTTTTATAATTTGAAAGATTTTCCGAGTATCTGAAAGCCAATATAAAATAAGATACATTATCCATAAGTACTCTGCCTAATCATTATGTTACCAGTACCTGGATTTTAAATAAGCAATATTTTTTTATTAAAATACTTCTTGGTATTTCGTACGGGACAGTTATAAGATCACTTCGCTGTCTGTCCGTCTGTCACACCCGATTTTCTCCGAAATTATTTTACATAGAAAGTTGAAATTTGGCACTATTATAGAAATTGATGACGCCATCAGAGCCGTGTAGTTTTGAGAGTTAAATTTTGACATAAAGGGATAGTTTTGGGGAATGAAATCTACCAGGTCATCGAGTGGGGTGTCAAATGAAAGCTTCCAAAAATATATATAATGTAATACTTGCGCACAGCTTTCTTTGTATTATTTTTAAAAAATTGCCAAAAATCACTATCCTCCCCCCTTATCTCGAAAAGAAAATTTTGAAAAAATTCTGGAATATTCCCACAGGGTGTAGATTAAACGGAAATAATCACGAATGCATTACCTTTAATAATTGATCTGGTATATAAAAAAACAAAAATTTCAAGATCATCAGTTTTCAACAAAGATTGAAAACTCATTTGGGATGTGTTTTCTGAAGTCTTTACTCATTTTATACCTCGTAACAAACATTTTTATTTTAAAAGCAATCAACGTACGGAACACTAATTGCGCAAGTCCGGCCAGTTACTTCAAATTTAATTAATATTGGATGTAAATTATGTAGAGCTAAATATCAAACATTATGGTTATAGTTATTTGTCCTCTTAATAATGCAGCATTTCTTTACATTGTAACATATCCCGCATTCCTAAAAAATCTATTTATTTTTTATCATTTACTAGATGTACGAGGCTGGTTTGAAAAGTCCGTGCAAAAATAAAAACTACTTATGTGTTTGGGGTAAACCTTTTTTATTTTTCGACATAGTCTCCTTTTAGGCTTATACACTTCGTCCAACGATGTTCTAGTTTGTTGATCCCTTCCGAATAATACAACACAACAAAATCCTCGTTTGAATAAAATCTTTGTCCCGCCAGCCATTTCTTCAAATTGGGGAACAAATAGTAGTCCGAGGGAGCCAAGTCTGGAGAATAGGGGGGATGTGAAACGAGTTGGAATCCTATTTCCATTAATTTTGCGACCACAACTGCTGAGGTGTGTGCTGGTGCGTTGTCGTGATGGAAAAGGACTTTCTTGTGGGCCAATCGCGGGCGTTTTTCTTGCAGCTCGGTTTTCAAACGGTCCAATAACGATGAATAATATTCACCTATAATAGTTTTACCCTTTTCCAGATAGTCGATGAGGATTATCCCTTGCGAATCCCAAAAGACAGTCGCCATAACCTTTCCGGCCGAAGGAACGGTCTTCGCTTCTTTTGGTGCAGATTCCCCCTTGGTAACTCATTGTTTAGATTGTTGTTTGGTCTCAGGAGTATAGTAATGTATCCATGTTTCATCCACAGTGACGAAACGACGCTTAAAGTCCTCCGGATTCTTCTGGAACTGCTGCAAACCATCCTTGCAACACTTCACACGATTCCGTTTTTGGTCAAGCGTGAGCAATCGCGGCACCCATCTTGCGGATAGCTTTCTCATGTCCAAATGTTTATGCAAAATATTATGTACCCGTTCAGTCGAGAAGCCCACAGCACTAGCAATCTCACGCACCTTAACTCTTCTG
This sequence comes from Pachyrhynchus sulphureomaculatus, assembly GCA_019049505.1. Taxonomy (NCBI): domain Eukaryota; kingdom Metazoa; phylum Arthropoda; class Insecta; order Coleoptera; family Curculionidae; genus Pachyrhynchus; species Pachyrhynchus sulphureomaculatus. Next base: position 215,213,600 of record CM032447.1, on the reverse strand, counting down.
TCATCCATCACCATATCATGGATTTGATCAATGATTTCTGGAGTCTTAACCTCCACAGGCCGTCCAGAACGTTCAGCGTCACTTGTGTCCATATGGCCAGTCCGAAAATTTTGAAACCACTTATAAACTGTTCTAATCGAAGGTGCAGAGTCACCATAATGTTTATCAAGCTTATCTTTAGTCTCCTGAGGCGTTTTGCCTTTCATAAAGTAATGTTTAATCACCACACGAAATTCTTTTTCGTCCATTTCTTGAAAATCACTCGACTTCCTTGATTCACACGAATGCCAAACACAAAGAAATAGACCAATATGGCTGAAACTTGGTGTGCGTTCATTCAAGAGATGCTACTAACTAAACATGACCTCGATACGCGCCGGTGGTGCCATCTCTCGGACTTTGCACGGACTTTTCAAACCAGCCTCGTACTTACTGAATATTCCAAAGGAAATATTTATTTTGTTATAATATCAACTAGAAAAGACATACTGTTAAGCAAACTTACTCTGGAGAATTCTGTTTAAAAATAAGTTGTTGTCAAATTTCCTTGTAAGTTTCAATGGAGAATATTCGTTATCTGTAGCTAGTGTGGTCAGACATATGAGTGTTCCAAATCTCTTTATAGTCATTTAAAATATTCCTAAAAATATTATCTAGTCATATTACACTTTAGTGTCGGCCAAAGGTAAAGAATTCCTGTTCATGTTCCTCACCACATACAACATATTTGATTTTCGAGTAATTTTCGTCTAAAACATTTCAGTTAGTTTTTAGTCACTAAAATATTAATAAACAACTCTGTTTGCATGCTCTCTATATGTTCTTCTTTCTCATTTTAACAAACCACAATGAAGTTTCAAGTCATATTTGCACAAAATGCGATAAAATCTGAAAAGCGTCAATTTAACTTTTAAACTTGTCGCCTGACGAAGTCATTATACACTATCTGGATTTAACTACTGTTGATCAAAAATACTTTAAACTTTTGCTTAGTTTACTTGAAATAATTACCATTCGAAATGTATTTCTGATGGAAAAAGTTTTAGCGTTAATCTTTTCAATAAAATGCTTAAGAAAATCTATATATATATATATATATATATATATATATATATATATATATATATATATATATATATATATATATATATATATATATTTATATATATATATTGATAAAGTTATTGGTCTAGCTACTTACAACATATTTTTTTTACAAAATTCGACTTTATTCATTTCCTTCAAGAGCGATACAATCAGTCCAATGCTTTTCTAACATTTCTGTACCTTTCTTGTAGAAGGGTTTGTCTTAAATAGGCCTTAGTTTCGGCAATAACTTCTTCATTGGAATCAAATCTGTTTTCCGCGCGCATTTTTTTGAGGTCTGAGAATAGATAATAGTCGCTGAAGGCCAAATCTGGAGAATACGGTGGATGAGAAAGCAATTCGAACTTCAAATTATGCAATTTTGCCATCATAACCATTGACCTGTGACACGGTGCAATATCTTGATGAAAAAGCACTTTTTTCTTGTTTATTTGGGGCGGTTTCTTTGCGATTTTTGCCTTTAAACGCACCAATATCTTTATATAATATTCACTATTGATGGTTTTTCCCTTCTCAGCATAGTCGATGAATATTATTCCAAACGCATCCCAAAATACATATGCCAAAACTTTCCCAGCCGACTGTTGTGTCTTTGGTCGCTTCGAGCGGCTTACACCGGCTGCTGTCCACTCAGCTGATTGCCGATTTAATTCCGGTATGTAGTGTTGAATCCATGTTATTTATTGCATGAAAAAATTCTTGCGCTTAAACAGGTCCAAACAGCGCTCAGAATCATTAACACGTTATTGTTTTTGGTCCACTGTGAGCAAACGCGATAACCATTTCGAACAGAGCTTTCTCTTCTCTCTCCCGCATACCTAAGATTACTTAGCTTTTTTCCACCGATTATGATACCCCCCACTCCAGCCGTCCAAAACAAACCTCATTATTGATTGATTGCTTTTACTTATCTCAAATAAATTATTGAATCATTAAGAAGCAATTTCAAAAGAGCTTAAATATATATCATGATGATTTCTAGCTGAATACTCATGTTTATTACATCTTTTTTGAAATGAAGCTTTATTTACATCAATATATGTTACCAGTTTGTATAAATAAAAGCCTGTGGGAGTCAAAATTTCTTTTGATTGAAAAGTATGACGACTCAATTCTCTATATGATAAATCAAAAATCATGCTAATAAACCTTTTCTGAATGACAAAATTCTTATTTGCATCCGTTGCTGAATATTGTAACTGAATTTGGAATAAACTAATGCGTGACAAAAATTAACTTGACGATGTTGATTAAAATATTATTTTAAAGTAGTTATGCATACTTCTATAAAATAATTGCTGATCAAACTTTAATTTGAAATCAAGCAAAATGCGGAGAAATTTTACTGAAATAATGCTATTATTTATATTGGTAATCAGATTGTTAGGAAGACTATGCTTTAAAGCAAACTCCTTACAGACCGTTTTATTCAAATTTATTATGAGATGATTCTCTTGTTGAATATAGTTTTTGGGACAGTTCCCCTAAAGCAGGGGTCGGCAACCTATGGCATGCGTGCCATCTCTGGCACGCGTGCCATGGCAATCGAAGACAGTATTACTTTAACGATACAAACAACAACGATATATTATAGAGGTCACTAGGTATTATTACCAAAAATTACAAAATATATATTTTGTAATTTATAATTTTATTGAATGCATTGGTTTGGCTTTAATTTCGGCAAGTATTAAAGACGGCAAGCCTCAAAATATAAGCCTAGGCAAAAACACAAATAAACGTCCTCAGTTCAGATCAAAAGAGCCGCTATAAGGCGGTTTTTGTTTGACTTGACTTCAATCGTTCCGATGCGCGCCGCATCTCTTTTTATATTGCCGAACTTTAGTTTTTGTTAGATTTAACTTCTAGGCGGCCCTTTGATTGCAATGGGCGCGTTGTAGATAATAATTTTTGTTCTAAGAAATTTAATAAACGTAATTATTAATATTTTATGGAAACATTATTTTTCTATCTATAGCAAGTGGCTACACGTTTGGATCATTTAGTATAGAAGTACCATCCGTTCCAGTCAATAGTCGTCGAAAAGTTTAAAAATTAAAATTACGTTGCGTTATGGCCGCGAAGAAACAGAAGATAGATGTTCGATCATTTCAAACTTCATGGACAACAGATTACGGTTTTGTACAGCAAAACGATCGGGCCATTTGTGTCCTATGTCGGGAAAGCGTAGTTTTCCGGACATCTAGTGTTCAACGATATTTCCAGATAAAACATGAATCGACATTTAAAGATAACGCTGATAAAAGGGAGGCAATACAAAGAGCAAGTAAACAATACGAGAAACAGTCAACATTCTTTAGCAAAGTTTTCCAAGGGAAAAATCAGGTAACTGAATGCAGTTTCAAAATTGTACAATCGTTGGCACAAAAGGGTAGGCCGTTCACTGACGGAGAATTTATGAAGCAAACGTTTTTGAGTACTGGCGAGATTTTATTCGACGACTTGCCCAATAAGGATACAATATTGGCTAGGATTAGGGATATACCGGCATCAGCGCGACCATCGAGAGACGAATTACCGAAATGACACAAAATGTCCAAAAACAGCAGAGAGCTGCAATTTACCCAGCGCTGTGTTTCCCACCGAGTACAATTTACAGCGATTCAAGAACAACGTGAATCGCTTTTTTTTTTTCCGCACTCTTGCCGCTCCTGGAGCGCTTTAGGGACTTCCCTGCAGCACGTGTGCTAGACCCATGAAAAAAAAAAGACGCTATCAGGAGTTTTGTATTTAGTGTAACATTGGATGAAAGTGTCGATATTAATGACATTGCCCGTCTGGTAATCGTTGCGCGATACTTCGATGATGGCATTGTGTATGAAGAGCTGATTTCTCTGCTCCCATTGCAGGGGACTACAAGAGGAGAGGATATATTTTCAGAATTTGTTAAACATTTTGAAAAGCGGAACACTGATTTAAATAAAATTTTTTACGTAACGACAGATGGCGCTCCTGCTATGACTGGGAGACATAAAGGATTTGTTTCCCTTCTTATTGAACGCATGGGTCGATCAGTTTTGAATTTTCATTGCATAATTCACCAAGAGAGTTTGTGTGCTAAAATCTCCGCTGGAAGTTTAAAATCCGTGATGGATAGGGTGGTTAAAATAGTTAACTACATTGTCGGTCGTTCTTCACTGATCCATAGACAATTTAAGACGTTTCTGCAGGAATTAGAAAGTGCATATTCAGATATACCATTGCACAATAATGTGCGCTGGCTCAGCCGTGGTAAAGTGCTCTCTAGATTTGTACAATGTCTGGGCGAAATTAAATCGTTCTTGTTGGAAAAAAATCAAATGGATGCTTATCCTGAACTAGAAGATAAGAACTGGATCTGTATGTTAATGTTTCTTACTGATATTACCAACCATCTCAGTGAACTCAACTTAAAGTTACAAAGTTCAGGCAAAACAGTTCTGGATTTATACGAATCATTCAAATTAAAAATAGATTTATTTATCAGCGATATTACTACAAACACATATAAATATTTTCCAGTGTCGACGACAGTGCACTAATAGACGAAATTCTTAAATATATGAGTAATTTAAAAGAGGAGTTTATCGAGAGGGGTCAGGATTTTGATAAACATGGTCCTATGTTCGCTTTTTTAATCAAACCAGATTTAATGGATTTTTCCAGCAGTTCCTTTGACATATCTCTTTTCTCATGGATGGACATTAATGATTTTGATCTTCAAGACATTGAATTTAAAAGCTCCGAGTTATGGAACACGAAATTTGTAGAATTAAGAAGGGTATTAGAAGGTGACTACCAGAACCATTCAAACGAGATACTCAGTTGTTGGATGAGTTTACCAGAGAAATTTATTTGACTTAAGAAAGTAGCGTTTGCCATGCTTACAGCTTTCGGATCATCCTATATCTGTGAACGACTTTTTTTCTATATGAGAGTGATTTTAAACCCGTACCGAAGCAGGCTGACAACAGACAACTCGGAAGCATGTGTGACACTGAAAATAACTAGACATGAACCGAATATAAGAAAACTCTCTAAAGAACTTCAAGCACAGGGTTCACACTAGGTCCTAGGACTAGTATAATAAAATTATTTGTTAAATGTTAAAATTTTTTTTGTAATTAAACCTTCTAAAAGCAATATTTTAAGTTAATTTAAGTTAATTTTTGTTAATTTTAGTTGTAGTAAGTACCTATATCGGCACGTAAAATGTATGGATGAAAACTGGCACCCCTTAGTTAAAAGGTTGCCGACCCCTGCCCTAGAGTTAACGCCATTTCAACTATGGTGATGTCATCAGCATATATAAATGCTCTACCTGCCTTTACCTAATTAGGCAAATAGTTCACCTACAGTAGAAATCATAATAGACTTCAAATTCCTACTAGAGAGGTTCCTAATTCACAGTCATAAATCTGATAACTCTCCACCTACCTTTACTAGTAATTTTCTTTGTGTCATGAGATAATGGCCAAACGATTATTGGGTCCCTTATTCTCAGGGAGTTTCACTTTTTACACATGAGGTGGGGATTAGGCGTTTCAAAGATGAATCAAAGAAAGTTGAGGCCCAAATTGTATACTCATGTTTATTCCATTTTATGTAATAGTAGTTAGAGACCCTAACCGTTCCTAAATTTGTAAATAAATGAAATAGTAATTAAATATGTAGCTTGTAATTGTCCGTCCGTAAAGTATAGCGCAACTAGTGGATCGGGATCATAGAATTCATATAAGTCAGATAGAAGAGGAAGTAAAATTAGTAAAAACGAAAAGTACTATGCGTGAATAATCCGAATGCAATGATGATCGTACTGTAACCTCCTGTAAAACTAAAATTTACCAGTATGACCTGGAATCAAAACAAGAATCATTAAAGTGGATGGAATATAGACCCAAGCAACTAAGAAATAAATGATTCGGCGAATCCTTTAGACAATATTTTCTGAATAACAAAGGAATTATTCTCATTACATGCTGGATCTATAAACAAAGTTATTGAGGCGCGAGAAGAATTTAATTCTGCAATAAAGGAATTGAAGAAAGAAATTTTTATAGATAAGGCTATCATGGAAACTGAAATTAACGTGAAATGTAATGAACAAAAAAATAAAATACAAGAAATTGATGATAAAATTAACAAAGCAATAACATCTATTAATGATATTAAAGATAAAGTGGATAAGGTGGTCAAGTAAACATTATTTAAGGAAGATCTTCTATAAAAAATCACTAGTAAGAAAATGCCATTATGAAGGAAAATATTAAAGAAACCATTGTTAAAGAATTACATAAACCAGCTGGAAAAAATTATCGGAGACGTAGAACGATAGTAAAAGGTTTAAATGACTTATGGCAAGCTGATTTAGTCGAAATGCAGCCTTATGCTAAATTTAATAAATCGAACAGATATATTTTAGTAGTAATAAACGCTTTTACAAAATACGTTTGGGCTGAACCTCTTAAAAATAAAAGCGGAAAAGAAGTAACATCAGCAATGAAAAAAATTTTAGATAAAACTACAAAACCTGTTAATTTGCAAACAGATCTGGGAAAAGAATTTTACAACAAAGAATTTGAAAAACTAATGCGCGATTATAAAATAAATCACTACAGTAGTTTTTCTAATTTAAAAGCAAGTATAGTGGAACATGTTAATCGTACTTTAAAAAATATAATGTGGAAGTATTTCAGTAATCAAGGAAACTATAAATGGTTAAATATTTTGCCAAGTATTGTGGAAAAATACAATAATACTCTTCATAGAACTACGGGATACAAACCTATTAATATTAACCGGAAAAATGAAGAACACGTACTATTAAATTCTTTTACTTTCCAGAAAATTTTCGATGTAAAGCAATTTAAAGTAAACGATTTTGTGAGAATTTCGAAGCGAGGAGAGGCATTTGACAAGGGATATACTCCCAACTGGTCAACTGAAATATTTCAAATTAGAAAAATACAACTCACAAACCCTATTACTTATCTTTTAAAAGATGCCAATAATGAAAATATTGAAGGTAGCTTTTATGAAGAGGAATTGCAAAAAGTGAAACATCCTGACACGTATTTGGTGGAAAAAGTTATAAGAAAAAAAGGAAATAAAGTTTTTGTTAAATGGTTAGGATTTGATAAATCTCACAATTCTTGGATTTTAAAAAAAGATGTATTGTAAAAAAATAAAACTATAATAAAATTGAAAAGTGTGTTTATTACAAATTATTATTTTACAGTAATCATTTATTGTATTCCATTAATGTAAATACATGTTCAATTAGCCCTAACTCAAGAAATTCCTTAATAAGTTTATCTTCATTTTTACTACTAAGAAACTCACGACATGCTTGAGCTGCTAATTTACTTTTAAATGCATGCTATATATATACTCCAGGAATATCGTAATACTCTGCGCTTCAGTCTCCTGACCATCCTTCGCATAATACTCCGAACATGCCTCCGACATTATAAATTCCTCACACCTTTCTCTCACTAATTCTTCCATCACTTAAACTTCTACTCTCTTCAGTTTGCAATACTTTAATAGAATCGTCAGAGTATGAAATATTGCAAACCTTCTTATTCACTTTCCTGATTTCGCTTTTTGTTACGATGCCACAGCATTTTCTTATTGATGGCGGCGGCCCATCAAGGTGTGCACTTACGCCTGGTTGATTATAATGCTTGTAACACGGTAAATTTTACTGTAGTTCCTTATTTCTTCGATATCGTTCTGGCAACTTGCTCCAAACTTTCTGCAATTCAGTTGAGCTGATATATTCTTTCATAAAACTAAGGGGTAGAAATTTGAGATCCCCTTCTTTCAACTCCCACACAGATGTTGAAGTACTTTGTAGACGACAAATAACCTCACCTACGTGATCAATAATGGTATCGAAAATCAAAGATGCCATGAAAATCTTGATAAGTACTGGACACCTTGCTTCTTGCAACTTGGTTTGCAAATGAGGCGCTTGCTCTTAAGTAGTTGTATGTTTACTGTAAGCTGTGTGGAAGGGGTGATGAGAAGAAAGTGGTGAGAGGTAGTATGCGGAGCTAAGTCTGACCAATCAGGAAAGGGGTGGGGAGCCGAAGCATTAAAGTATGTGGGGCCAAAAGTAGCCCTGACCAATCAGAGTTAAGCGGGAGGGCTCATGCGCGAGACTAGGAAGTGGGGACGATCAATGCTAATGTTTTAGGATCGAAATGAACTGCACGAAATTTGCAGCGACACTGAGCCCAGACAAGGAGGTGTGGCTTAGGACGCGTGGCTTGGGTCAAGGTCGACCAATCAGAAAAGTGGTGGGGGGGTGAGGCTTAAGCCCCCAGTTCCTACTACTAGTTAATAAACAAACTTAACGAAACTATAAAAGAGAAACAGCGAGTAACAGTTGACAGCGGTGTTTTGTTTATTCGCGACAACTCCTCTATGTCCATAGCTCGGGTTGCGAAACTTGCTATTCGCAAAGCTCGATTTGAAGAAGCACCTAGTTACTATTATCTATTAAGAAATTTAAAAAAGGCTTGAGCGGCCATTGGTGCACGGCTGAAATGCAAAAGCATTTTTGCAGGAAAATTATCAAGTTGTTAAACTTTTTTTATAAAGTCGAGAAATTTGCACATGCAAAATGACCAACAAAGATCCCATATATGCTATATTCCATGCCTTTCCTCCTACGATTATAGTTTCTGAGCCTATACTCTTCATCAGGTAGGCTTTAGGCAACGGTATCGATCGTGAAGATCCGATCCGTGGAGAGTCAAGTTGGAATGACTCTCGTTGGCTTATAGCAATCATGGTACCTTAAATAAACGAGATACTACTCGTTGGGTAAGATACAGACTCTTGCGCCATCTGTTGAGATTTTCGAACTTCGAAAAACTGCTCAACTATATAAACCTAACATTGTTAGGAAGGGTAAACTAAATCGATATTCCGAAATAAAATTTCGGAATATGGTTTGTTACTTGATTGGTCACTACAACATAAACTCGAGAAATTTGCACATGCAAAATGACCAACAAAGATCCCATGAAGCCAGCGAGAGTTATTCCAACTTGACTCTCCACGGTACTCGGATCTTCACGATCGATACCGTTGCCTAAAGCCTACCTGATGAAAAGTACAAGCTCAGAAACTATAGTCGTAGGAGGAAAGGCATGGAATATAGCATATATGGGATCTTTGTTGGTCATTTTGCATGTGCAAATTTCTCGACTTTATGCTGTAGTGACCAATCAAGTAACAAACCATATTCCGAAATTTTATTTCGGAATATCGATTTAGTTTAAACTTTTTTTACTACGCGTTTTTCTCTATTACGCTTACTTTCCGTTAGACTTCCCTCGTTTATGTATATATGGCAAGAATAAATCCAACTTTTGTGAGCGGCCTGAAGTGGGTTTAAAATAAAATAAAAATGAACAAGATCTTAACCAGCCGTGAATAAAGATATCACTCCGTGTACGTTTATTGAGATGCTATATTTTTAGTATCCTTCTTTATGATGCTGAGGCATCTATTCTATCCGTAAGAAACTGCAGGCATTTGAGATGTGGACTTACAGAGGAATGTTAAAAATACCTTGGGTACTTAAGAAAACCAATATTCACGCGTTACAACAAATGGACAAAGACGCTGAAGTCATCAATATAATCAAACAGAGAAAATGGGAATATTTCGGGCACGTGATGAGAAAAAAGACCAAATACCACCTGCTGCAGCTAACAATCCGAGGAAAGATTGAAAGTAAACGCAGTCTCGGCAGAAAGAACACATCCTGGCTGAAAAATTTACGCCAGTGGTACGGGTTGAGTACCACTTCACTTTTCAGAGCCGCTGCCGATAGAGTTAAAATCACGCATATGGTTGCCAACGTTCTGAGAGGACAGGGCACGTGAAGAAGAAGAAGACTTTTAGTTATGAACTTAGCAACCTTCTCTACTTTATACCATACGGTTATTCACATAACCAACCAAGCAGCATTTGAAGGACTGCCTTTCAGAGGCAAAAATTGCCTCTGAGTCTGCACAAGTGACCTGCTCAGCTTTAGGATAAGGTAGTGTGACCCATAAAACTTGCAGAATATGGTACCAATGTTTTAAAGGCGATAACTTTGATCTTTCGGATCGTAAATTTTCTGGAAAAAGTCCTGGTTACATACAGCAAAAACGAAACGACATTCGATCTTTCCTTCGGGATGGGGAGTTCTCCTTTCCGTGGCATGAGCCCGTCTAATTACTATTTATTTTGGTGGCATCAACATCATTTCGCTGATTTCCACACCACTTCCCTAGAGTACCTTACAGAAAGTCTAACCGATTTCTTCGACTTAAAGCTATAATTTTTTTTTCTGAAAGGGAATGCTAACATAAGAAAATACAAAATTAATTTGTTCACCTAATTTATATATTAAATGGCTGTTCTGTAAAGTTACTAAATTCTTTTTTCTTTGTGAAATTTTTTTTTTAAAAAACATGTCGACATCATACCAATTGCTTTTTAATTGGCTTTTTAAATTCCTTTTATAAAAAAAATAATAGCTTTTTTTTTTGCTTGAGGTATGAGAGTAATAAAGTAACTTTTTATAGCATTATCCTAATTTTACTTAACTTTAATGCCTACATAAAAAGGACTTGTCTTAACAAAAATTACATTTAATATTCTTGTGTTTACTTTTCCTTACGACATTATAAATTTAGGAAATTAAACATTATATCACACCATAATGGCAAGAAGTCTCATAAAAAAGATTGCTTTTAGCACTGTATAATTTCTACGTCTTGGGTAGAAATATTACTCCAATATACATAATTTTCTTATATTGCAAGAAAATCGAAGGAACTTTCATTTCTCGGTGCGTAATTCCAGGTCTGGCTTTACAATATTTTGTCTTTGAAGTTTAAATTAGGTACCTTAGTGACGTTACTTTGTTTACCTTTATGAACTACGTAAAAAACTTAAAAGAAAGGAAAAAAGACCATACTAAACCAGTATCGTCCAGTTATGTTACATTTCTTGCAGAAATATCTTACTTTATGGACAATATTAGAAATCAGAATGTTTCAAAGTATCTGAAAATATTTAGTATTCATGTCAACCACCAATACGTCTCTTGTAAGCAAGGAAAATATTCTAATATAAGTATCATGTCTTTGGAAGAACGCAATTTGAACATTACGAGGATGTTGGACGGTTACGCTGAATGAAGCAATCAAATTTAACCATTTGCAGCATGGTGGATTGTTGACTAAGTTGTGATTTAACAGTATGCTTCAAAGTTTTATTGCTAGGTCTCGGTTTTTCTCAGATATTGTTCTTCGCATCTGAAAATTGATTTATTTATTTCTAATACTTCCACTATTAACACTGGAAGACCCTAAGGTCCATACTGTCTTCTTTACAATACCAATCTACTGAAAAACACTACAAATCCAATATATATTTGTGCTAATGATAGTACGCTTTTCTCTTTATTTATCTTGACTGCTTGACCTTTTACAAATTACCATGAACCGTGGTGAAATTCTGTCTTGAGTAAGTAATCAAGTAGAATTTAGCCCTACCAGGCACCAGTTTTTTCAAAAAAAAAATTAACTGAGCCCAACATTCGACTGTCAGCGCTGTTCATTTGGCTAGTCAATAACTTGCCGGCAAATTTCGGCATTATTATATTTCAGTCGTAACACAGAGATCTTTTTGAAAGGATCGAAATATTTCGTATCGGAAGCTGTATAACTAACACCATTCTTAATGCTACACAAGGCTGGATCATCGATGGAATACTACTGCTTAATATGTGGTTCCAACAACTTTCTATGGTGCTATCTCAAGGGTAAAGTTTGCAAGTATTTGAATCTAAAACACTAAGTGCGTTCGTGCGAAGCAGCAAACGGACATCTTTTAAGTGATTTTATATATATATATATATATATATATATATATATATATATATATATATATATATATATATATATATATATATATATATATATATCGGGTGGCGCATAAGTAACACTGATTTATTTAATGAATAACTTTTTTCTTTCTGATTTTATTTAACGTTGGCGTTTATTAAAATTTAGAATATAGTTTGGAAATATGTTCACATTATGTTTTGAAGATAATATCTTTCAAATGGTGCCCATTGTTTGCTTCGACCTGACGTGCTCTTTCCAGAGCATTTCCCATAACTTTTCTTAGAATTTCAGGTCCCAGCGCCCTCACTTCTTCTCGGATATTCGCCTTAAGCTGTTGGATGGTTCTTGGCTTATTGGCATATACCTTACTCTTTAGGTAACCCCAAAGAAAAAAATCGAGAGCCGTTAAATCGGGCGAACGCGGTGACCAGTTAAAATCAGAAAAACGCGATATTATTCGATCGGCAAAAATTTCGCACAGGAGAGCCATAGTTGGACGAGCTGTGTGAGCTGTGGCTCCATCTTGTTGGAACCACAATTCTGGATTGTTCTCTACCTCGGGTCTTAAAAAATTTTCAATCATTGCCCGATATTGAATGCCATTCACATTAACCGCAACTTGTTCGTCGTTTTCGAAAAAATATGGTCCAATGATCTTTTCTGAAGTTATTCCACACCATACTGTGCATTTAAGTGGGTGCATTTGATGTTCAACAATTATTCTTGGATTTTGGGTGCCCCATATTCTGCAATTTTGTTTATTCACGTGACCATTGAGGTGGAAATGGGCCTCATCGCTCATTATGAGTTTGTGAATAAACTCGTTTTCTAGGCACAATTCTTGCAAACGGCGACTATATTGAATGCGTCTTTGTGCATCATTTGGTTTTAACTCATGAACCAATTGAATCTTATATGGGAAAAGGTGTAAATTATGTAAAATTCTTTGCAAAGACCGCCTAGACATCATGCTAAGAACGTCGCCTGGTGGAAGTTTCGGGGTTTTCCTCAATACCTGCTTGCACCCGAGCAATGTTCACATCATTTTGAACTGCACGAGGTCTTCCAGCACGCGGAAGATCACAGACAGCCCCTTGTTGCCGAAAACGCTGAACCAATCGGTAAATTGTTGGAACATGAAAGAAATTTCGATATGATCTTTGTGTCTGAATAATCGAATGCTGACTTTCATAATAAAATTGAACAACTTTGGTTCTTTGTTCTGTGCTGAGTCTTTCCATCATAAATTTCCCCAGATTTTCAAAGTTAATTCTGAAAAAAAAAACGTTAACAAAAAATGTATTCACTTATTGCTGCTTGAAAAGTGTTGTACGAGGAGTAACAAGCTGAACCTCATATGGATGTGAAGTATCACCGCGACGTGTACTTCTGACATGCACCGCTTTGGGAGGAATTAAGCGAGCTACATCCTTCGAACACTCTCCATGAAAATACTTGTAGAATAGACTCAAGTCGCCAATCGTTCTTCGATGTTCCAGCGAACCAAGGCTGCCGGTCAGTTCTGGGTCTCCAGTCAGACGAACAGCCCTTCTTTGAACAGAATCCAACAAATACAGTATATGTTTGGGAGCGGAGCCCCAGACATGGGAGCAGTATTCCATAGTTGGTCGAATTTGAGCTTTGTAAAGAATTAACAGTGGTTGTGGAGTGTAAAGCTTTCTGGTTCGAAATAATATTGCCAACTTTTGAGAAGCTCTCCTTGCTATGCCTGCAACATGTTCATGCCAGGACATATTTGCTCCCAAATTAACGCCCAACAAATTTAGTGACGATGCTAGGGGAATGGAGTGCCCCGACATAACTATGTCGGGTTCAGCAACGTTAACTTTTTTAGAAAAAACTGCCGCCTGGGTTTTTGTAGCGTTAAATTCCACTTGGTTACTATCACCCCAAGATTGAATTTCTTCCAGGTCTTTGTTAAGTTGAATGACTTCCTGTTGTCTGCCTGAGCAGCCGATGCCCGAGCGTTCAAAGTGAAGTGAAGAAGTGATCGTTTTCTTGGGCATTCCTGTTTCCATTATTGTTTTCCAAATTACTGACTGTAATATGCTATCGAACGCTCTTTGGAAGTCTATGAAAACTATATAAAGTGGAAAGTTCCATTTAATAGATTGTTCAACGATGATTTTGATGGTATTGATGTTACCTATGCAGGAGTGGTGATGTCTGAAACCTGAAAAATTATTTTTCACACGCAATGTAAATTTACTTTCTACATGTACTATATATGATGCTAAAATATTATTAATTAAATAATATATATATATATATATATATATATATATATATATATATATATATATATATATATATATATGTATATATATGAGTTATTAAAGATTGAAAGGTTGATACCGAGTTGCGGTAAGGGTCGGGAAAGGCAATAAATATGTTAGTTCTGAGTTGCGATACAGACCTTTTTCGAACCCAAAATTGACGGCCTATTTGCGGTCCGTCACAGGCAGGTATAGAGCTATAAGTATGCACGTTATGTGTGAAAATTCAAGCAAAAGACATATTTCAATAATTACTATATTTGCAAGACATGCATTTGACAAACGTTACAGCATAAATTTCTTTATGTACATATTGAATTATCTTATTTTCTAAAAATGCTGAATTGTACTTATTTGTCGAAAATTTTGCTGCACTGGTTTGTACAGCGTTGATTTTCGCGTATATTTCAGTCTGGAAACCCTAACCTGAACTAAACCTAATTTAATGTAATAATAATGTTTAAGAATTAATAATATTTGATAATTTAACCCTACTTACCTGCCGATTTGTCGATTACCGGAACTCGGATGAAGGGCAGGTCAAAATATTTACAACCTTCTAAAGGCCATTAGGCGGACCGCAACTCGGTATCTACGGATTGAAACTCCTTCCTGACTTTCCGTTCACCCAGTATCATAAAATATTGCGAAGTAGTAAATCAGGTTACCTGTACAGTCAAATATTGCTCAGTACAGACGTGCATAATGTTCATATTAGAACAACCAACCATACCTCATTATCGACAAACTACTATTGAAAATCCTTTTCGATTCATGACATGTAAATGTTTAAATTCATTACCGATTGAACTGAGATGGGAATTTGTAGACATAAACAAGCACTAATATATCGATAGAAAGTCATGCTAAGCAATAGATTTACGTATGTTTTTGATAAACTTTTAAAATGCGTTATTTTAATTCTATAAATATATATTTTTAATTTAATTATTTTACTGCTAAAGAGTTTTTATTTTATTTGTGAAAAACTAACCCTTTGAGATTTTTGCGTCTCTTCCTCGTGTCTGGGTCTCTAAACCACGACACATGATTTCCAATTTTCGTCGATCCACCAAACTGTTGACAAGATAACTCTCGAACAAATATAACACTGGAAGTAAGAAATAAATCTAGAGCTTTTGAGCGTTTCAAAGCAAATGGATGAAAGACGTTGGGATCGATAAATTTTATAGTTTCAATACTATTATGAGGATTTTTCTCACGTTTTCTCTGAGATAGTGAATAAATTTGAAGCATAGCTTTTTATAATCGAACATATAAAGGATAAAAGTAGTTGCTTTTATACATTATATTATACGTCTTTTTCTAAGTTTAAAATTTTTTTGTGTTACGTCAGTTTGAATACCTTTTAATGTTATGCAGCAATTTAATTAAAAGATTTCATACTTATGTTAGTATTTACATAATACCATTTTTGAAATCCTCTCCCACACATATACAATTTAAAAGGATACATTCTTAAAGCCGACTCTGACACTTTACCTTTATCAGCACATAAAAATAAATCGGGACACCAGGACAAATCGGAATATTATACAAATTGTCTTTCTGTTTTGCGGGATAATGGTTCATATTAAATTTTTGAAGGCACACGCACGAATAAGGAGATATCCTACAAAAATGGAACAATCTGGTTATACTTTCAACAAAATATGTTTATCGTTCAATGTTTGTGATAACATTTAGTTTGTATAGCGCGATATGAATGTTTGTAGTAAAATTTTTAAATTTTTTTAAAGTAAAAAAACTGCGATCATTTATCTCGAACTAAAATTGAGATAGACCAACTTTAGTTCAAGAAAAATTTAACCAATGAGAATTATCGTGAACGAGTTACTAGTTTCTTGAAAAAGAACATTTTTTAGCGAAGATCCATGTGCAAAAGAATGAAGTTAAATTCCAATCTACTAAATATAACATATCAGTGTACGTTATATTTTATAAATAAACCCAATATATTTGTTTGCTACAACTACTTAATTATAATAACAAACTTTATTAGTACCAATAACAATAGTAAGTAAACTATATATATATATATATATATATATATATATATATATATATATATATATATATATATATATATATATATATATATATATATATATAAATATATATATATATATATATATATATATATATATATATATATATATATATATATATATATATATATGTGTGACAATTTAAGTCCGCATCATATGGGATTGTTTTTAAATAATCACTTTAGCCCAGTTCTCGTTAAGGCATTCATTTGTGCTTCAAATAATATCAGAAATAAAGTATAGTAAGTCATTTTTACGCATTACACCACCTGTCAAAAATGAAATTTTCGTACAAATTTTTGAAAAAAAACGTATAATTTGGCCAAATTTTAAAAAAAGTTATTAGACAAAATGGTTTATTATGTGATTCTAGATCTGTTTGTCAAATTTCAGCGGCCTACTATAATTTTGAATTTTTGGCAGTTTTTTGACATTTCGGCAATTGTTTTTGATCTTGATTTATTGCAACCTTATTTAAATCATTTAATCTGTCAAAAACTAGGCACCTATAATCTATTTAAGATTAAAATGAAGTCGTGTCCATCATTTTTTTATAGTTTGTAAATTAACACAAATCTTACATTTTGAACTTTTTAGTAATGTATTTAAAGTTTCAACAATGTCATGTTTCTTTCTATAAACGCTAAATTAAGAATTGGCTATTTTAACCTATTTAATAAATACTTTGTATTAAATACACGCATATTGCAATATTCTACATTTCGGTGTGTCTACCGTTTCGTTCAATGCAACGAATGGTTCTTCTAGAAATTTCTTTGACGGAATTTTTAACAAACTCGGGAAGTATCTCTTGAACACACTGCCTAATTATAGTTTCTAGATGATCGATAACTCTAAATAGTCTAAACTTGTATACTTTTTATGTGAGATAACCTCATAAATAGAAATCCAATGGGGTGATGTCGGGCGATCGAGGTGGCCAACAATTATACTGATCTCGCCCAGTGACCGTGCCATGAAATAGTTCATTTAAAGCAGAGGTGTCCAACTCAATTTTGCAGAGGGCCATATATTAAATTTAGAATGTGTAGGCGGGCCAGATTCAAATAAAAAAAATGTACTGAATTATTATAACATTTTATTTATTTAATTATATAGTATATAATATACGGTTGTTAAAACTTATGATTCTTCATTGCGATCGCGGGCCTTATTGATACGTCCCGGGGGCCGGATGCGGCCCGCGGGCCGTATCTTTGACATCCCTGATTTAAAGTGTTTCGTACTTGCAAAGTATTGTGTATTGGTGCACCATCTAATTGATACCATAGAACATATCTTAGATCCACAGTCATGTGATCCAGAACTTCTAAAATTTCGTTATTTAAAAAATCTAAATATCGTTGTGAGTTTAAATTATGTCTAAAAAAATATGGCCCTATTATTTGGTCATTTACAATGCCACACCAAACGTTAGTTTTAAACGAGTATTGGTCACGACACTCAATTATAAAGTTTGGATTTTCTTGGGCCCACCATTGACTATTCTCTGAACTTGCTACTCCGTTAGAAGTAAACGTGTACGGAAATTTGGAGTCCTCTTCTATTTTTCCTTGGTACCAGAATGAAAATAACAACCGAATATTAAAATATCTATCCTGTAGAGTATTTATCAATTTCGGTTTCTATGGTTTAAATTTATTTTTGTGTAAAATTTTACGTACACTTTCCCTGTCGATCCCCGGTTTAGACTTCGAAATAGTTCTAACACTGGTTTTGCCTTCTTCCATTACACTTAAGCACACATCTAACTCAGTATCTTCGGTAGGTTTACGTGCAACACGATTTTTTCGGAAAACATTTCCCACAGATCCAGTCGATTTAAACTTTTTTATAATTCGACTCACAGTAGATTGCTGCAAGTTTTTTTCAGGATGACGCTCGTTAAAAACATTTGCAACAGTGCAATGAGGTGTATTTTTCCCACATAATAAAACAATTTCAATTTTTTCTTGAAGAGAAAGCATGTTGTGACACCATCTGTTTCTTTCCATTCTAGTTTGAATTGCTAACTAAATATTTGACAGCTTACGACACCATGTTGTGATCTCTAATTCTCAATTGTTTCCAGGGTCTACTATTAATAAACGCATAGAAATAACGAGTTTTGCTTAGCGTGTTAATTTCTCTGTTTAGCTCGTTTTTCTGTAGAAGGTAAGTTTTCAGGAGGAAATCCGCACAACCATAAAGGGCCTTTCTAATTTTGCGAATGTTAATTTTGATAGCCACGAAAAAATATGGCTGGATTTATTTTAAATTAGCAGTTACGTCAACAAGGACACCGAAAGCATTTTAATGTAATTTTTCGGTGGTATTATTAACGCGTAACTGCCAAATTAATAACTAGAATATGTGTAATATTTTTATTACGGTTGCTAATTAGAATCTAAAATGTATTATTGATCTAAAAAGTGGTTTTAGCTGAAGTATAAAAAAAACAAATAGCATAAAGCAGCAAGTTGTTAATTTGGTGTTTATAGCAAGAAACATTGCATTGTTAAAAATTTAAATGCATTATTAAAAAGTTCAAAATGTAAGATTTGTGTTAATTTACAAAGGTTTAAGTGTGTTCACTATCAAAATACGTAAGCGAGAAACATTTTTCTATTTAAAAACAAAAGCTAATCGAACTTTGCGTCAAATATGATTCATGATAATGTGTGAATTTTAATACTCTATAAAAAAATTATGTGCACGATTTCATTTTGTTCTTAAATAGATTATAGGTGCCTAGTTTTTGACAAATTAAATGATTTAAATAAGGCTGCAATAAATCAAGATGAACAACAATTGCCGAAATGTCAAAAAACTGACAAAAATTCAAAATCGTAGTAGGCCGTTGAAATTTGACGGAAAGATCTAGAATCACAAAATAAACCATTTTGTCTAATAACTTTTTTTAAAATTTGGCCAAATTATACGTTTTTTTTCAAAAATGTTTACGAAAATGACTCACTATACTTTATTTCTGATATTATTTGAAGCACAAATGGATGCAATAACGAGATCTGGGCTAAAGTGATTATTTAAAAAAAAATCCCATATGATACGGACTTAAATTTTCACACTGTATATATATATATATATATATATATATATATATATATATATATATATATATATATATATATATATATATATATATAATATATATATATAAAATGCAACGTCTCTCTGTCTGTCTGTCTGTCTGTCGGTCTGTCTGTCTGCCTGTCTGTCTGTCCGTTAGTGCGCCTATCACTGAAAAACCACTTATCCGATTTACGTACTTTTGTTTTTAAAACATACATATGTTATATATATATATATATATATATATATATATATATATATATATATATATATATATACATACATATGTTCTCTGGCCAGGTTATAGGCAATATTTTATTACGATAGGTAGCATAAGGAATGAGCAGTGACGTAAAATAGTGAATGATGTCGGAAATAAGTTTGCCGCTAGCGCGTGCCTTTGCAATACACAGCCTAAACCATTAAATATGGAACAATATTATGTAGCAAAGAATATCTGTAATATATAATCTATAATATATATAAAATGCAATGTCTCTCTGTCTATCTGTCTGTCCATTAGTGCGTTTATCACGCGGGAATCACTCATCCGATTTACCTGTCTTTTTTTAAATTCATGCATATATTCTTTGGCCAGGTTATATAATAAATAATAATAAACTATATCTATAATATATATAAAATGCAATATTTGTCTGTGTGTCTGTCTGTCCGTTAATGCGCTTATCCCTCGAGAACTACTTATCCGATTTACATGATTTATTAAATTCATACATGTGTTCTCTGACCAGGTTATAGGTATATATTTTATTACATCTATAATATACATAAAATGCAACGTATTCTGTCTGTCTGTCTGTCCGTTAGTGCGCTTATCACGATAGGTAGCATAAGGAATGAGCAGTGACAATAATAGTAAATGAAGTCGGACAAAGTTTGCCGCTAGCGCGTTCTCTTGCAATACACAGTCCAAACCATTAAATATGGAACAATATTATGTAGCAGAGAATATCTAAAATATATATAAAAAATGCAATGTCTCTCTGTCCGTCTGTCTGTCTGTCTGTCTGTCTGTCCGTCCGTCCGTTAGTGTGCTTATCACTGGAGAACTACTTATCCGATTTACGTGCTTTTTTTTAAACATATGTATGTTCTCTGCCCAGGAATATTTTATTAGGTGACATAAGGAATAAGCAGTGACGATAATAATGAATTAAGTCGGAGAAAAGTTTGCCGCTAGCGCGTTTTCTTGCAATACACTCCCTAAAGCATTAAATATGGAACAATATCATGTAGCAAAGAATACAATATATATAAAATGCAACGTCTCTCTGTCTGTCTGTCTGTCCGTTAGTGCGCTTGTCACTCGAGAACCACTTATCCGATTTACGTGTTTTTATAAATTTATACATATGTTCTATATAATTCGATATAAGCCTAAATAATGTGAGATAAGGTGAGATAATGGGAGATAAGGAGAAATAATGGGAGATAAGTCGAGATAAGCCTCGATAATGGGAGATAAGTATAAATAATGGGAGATAAGGAGAGATAATGGGAGATAAGCAGAGATAAGTCTAGATAATGGGAGTTATGGTGAGATAATGGGAGATAAGGAGAAATAATGGGAGATAAGGAGAAATAATGGGAGATAAGTCGAGATAAGCCTAGATAATGG
This sequence comes from Pachyrhynchus sulphureomaculatus, assembly GCA_019049505.1. Lineage (NCBI taxonomy): Eukaryota > Metazoa > Arthropoda > Insecta > Coleoptera > Curculionidae > Pachyrhynchus > Pachyrhynchus sulphureomaculatus. Next base: position 215,192,473 of record CM032447.1, on the reverse strand, counting down.
GAAATAAGGTGAGATAATGGGAGATAAGGAGAAATAATGGAAGATAAGGAGAAATAATGGGAGATAAGTCGAGATATTCCTAGATAATGGGAAATAAGGTAAGATAATGGGAGATAAGGAGAAATAATGGGAGATAAGGAGAAATAATGGGAGATGAGCAGAGATTAGCCTAGATAATGGAAATTATGTAGAGATAATGGGAAATAAGGAGAAATATTTGGAGATAAGGAGAAATAATGGGAGATATTTTATTACGTTGGGTAACATAAGAAATAAGCAGTGACGATAGTAGTTAATCAAGTCCACGCGAGCGGAGCCGCGGGCCCGGCTAGTATATATATATATATATATATATATATATATATATATATATATATATATATATATATATATATATATATATATATATATATATATATATATATATATATATATATATATATACACTGCATTTGTTGGATTCTGTTCAGAGAAGAGCTGTTCGTCTGATTGGAGACCCGGAACTGACCGGCGGTCTTGATTCGCTGGAACATCGAAGAACGGTTGGCGACTTGAGTCTGTTCTACAAGTATTTTTATGGAAAGTGTTCGAGGGATGTAGCCCGCTTAATTCCTCCCAGAGCGGTGCATGTTAGAAATACACGTCGCGCTAATACTTCACATCCGTATGAGGTTCAGCTTGTTACTCTGCGTACAACGCTTTTCAAGCAGTCTTTTATATGGAGAACATCATCTCTTTGGAATAATTTGCCCAGGGCTGTGTTTCCCACCGAGTACAATTTACAGCGATTCAAGAACTACGTGAATCGCTTTTTCCGCACACATGCCGCTCCTGGAGCGCTTTAGGGACTTCTCTGCAATACGTGTGCAAGACCCATAAAAAAAAAACTAAATTTTTGGTAAAATTTTCACTTTTATTGATTTTTATACTTAACACGTGTTTCGCTAAAACATTAGCTTTATCATAATTATGGGTATAGAAATTGTATACCCGTTCTATACCCATACTTTCAATAAAGCTACTGTTTTAGCGAAACATGTGTCAAGTATAATAAATAACCGGTCAAGTGCAAGTTGAACTTGCGCAATTAGTGTTCCGTACGTTGATTGCTTTTGAAATAAAAAATTTTGTTGCGGAGGTTTAAAATGATCAGTGACTTCACAAAACACACCCCAAATGAATTTTCAACACAGTTTGTTTCCAATCTTTACTGAAAACTGCTGACCTCAAAATTTTTGTTTTTTTTTATATACCATCTAAATTATTAAAGGTAATTCACTCGTGATAATTTTCGTTCAATCTATACCCCGTGGAGAATATTCCAGAATTTTTTCAAAATTTTTTGATAAGTACTTTTCGAGATAAGGCGGGTGGGCAGCGATTTTTTAAAAATAACACAAAAAAAAGTGCGCGCAAGTATTACATTATATATATATATATATATATATATATATATATATATATATATATATATATATATATATATATATATATATATATATATATATGTATATATTTTACTCGTGTTTTCATAAGCTTTCATTTGACACCACATTTGATGACCTAGTAAAAAAATTTTTTCACCCCCGACAACTAACCCCTTAAGTCAAAATTTAACTTTCAAAACTACATGGCTCTGCTGAGGCCATCAATTCCTATATTATTACCAAATTTCCACTTTCTATGACAAATAGTTGCGGAGAAAATCGGGTGTGACAGATAGACAGACGGACAGACACCGAAGTCATCTTGTAAGTGTTCCGTACGGAACACTCAAAATCAATAAAAGTGGAAATTTTACTAAAAATTTTGGGTTTTATTCTCAAACTGTCAGCACTATATTCAAACAATTTTTCTCATTGATCACTGTTTAATCTTGAAAAATTTTGTACTGGTTTTCTACACTACCAGTTTCTTCATTTTTTTTTTCAGTAAACACGTAACAGTAGAATAATGTAATTTTATCAGGATGCCTTTCAATGAATATTGCTACTATTTCAGCACTCTTATCTTCACAAATTTTAATAATTTAAATTTTTTTCTGCTAGAGATAAATACGGGGCATTTTAAAGACAATACTTTTAATAACTAAATAGCAAGAGTTAATAAAACACGCAAATTAAATTCGCAAATACGATTATAATACAAAAAAAAAAATAGAAATACGTACAGAACACAATGGCAGATTTCTTTTAGTAGTATTCTTTTTATTTCAATTTCAAAGGCTACCTCGTTAATCCGTTGTTTTATAGTTTCCATGCCAACGGCAGTTTTTGACGCCCCTGTGATTTTAAAACTTGCATTTTTATATTTCGTTTGTCTAAATATTATGCAAAAAATGTGAATTTCCTGCCAGGGAAACATAAAAAAAATAGATAACGAATGTGAATTTTAATTTAGGTTGTTCTATTAGCTAGCTAATAAATATTCGATTCAAGTAAAAGAAATGGTCAATGAAAATTATTTTTTAAGTTTATTTGGATATTGCTGATTTTAAAACACTTGAGGACATTTTTTTGTTATAAAATACTGAAAAAGCAATTAGATACAAATTACTGCAACAACTGGCTTTCAAGAGTAAACTTATTTTTTGAATTATTTCTCCCAGTTGTCGAAAAAGCAAAAAGATATTTTTTATTATTATCACATTTTTTTTTTTTAAATGGCGATTTAAATTGTTTATGTAGAAACAAGGGTTTAAATCAAATTCTCAACAATTTTTAATCTTTCAGTTTTTTCGATACTTTGTCAACTTTTACGATTCCATATAAGTTTATTCAAATTTCCCGCCATACTTACGTTAAAATCAATTTTTAGGTTATCAGACATACAGAACTAATTACCTCAAAAAGAAAATTGGATACTCTAATAATAAAAAAATTTCCCATATATCGCGAAATGTTTACTAGTCAGTGTATATATGTAAAAGAATAATAATAACAAATAAACGTAATTATAAGAACCAAAAATTACCATCACGTACTATTCAGTACAAATGGTTCCAGTTTTGATTCATATTTACGTTATTTTTGTAGGTGCTATGCCCGTTTGTATTTAAAGGGTACAGCTATTTACTACACTACAAACAAAAGAACACGGCAAAGATGTTTGCAACAACCAGAACTTGGCAGGATTAATTGTCAGCCAAATTCTGGTTGTTATAAACATTCTCTTCAACGTGACGTTTTTTTAAGCATAATAAAATAGAGTCTCCAATAATTACAACCGAAAAAAGTTTAAATATTATGGATTTGCGTTAATAAATTATTTATTTATTTATCACTATAATACAACTTATTTAGGAAAAATGTTCCGCCTTATTTTTTATCAGTTTTATCCATTTTTTGGGAAGATCATGTTTTCTAATAGATAAAGTTAGTTATGTTTTTTTGATACCCTCTAATAAAGTAAAGTGAATACAAAACCTTATTTGGAAATTACGCTTTGTGGGGGATAACTTTCGATTCCAAGGAAAAGATAAGGTCTTCCATCGTTTTTGCCATGTATAGCCCAGCGTTGTTCAGAACCTTTAAATTCTGAAAGGTCAAAGTCATCGCTTTGAACTCGCCAGTTCAATATTCTGCACGTTTTGTGCATCACAATTCTTTCTCTTAAAGTTTAACAAATCATTTACGCAGCTTCAGATGCATTTTTTGCATTTGAAATGCAGTTCCTCAAATGCTGCTTGTAAAAGAACATTGCTTCTGAGACTTTGTGTGGGGATTATGTGAATAATACCATTACATGAAGTGGTAAAAAAGAAATATTACCACTTCATGTAATGGTATTATTCACATAATCCCCACACAAAGTCTCAGAAGCAATATTCTTTTACAAGCAGCATTTGAGGAACTGCATTTCAAATGCAAAAAATGCATCTGAAGCTGCATAAATGATTTCTTTTTTAGGATTGAAACTGCCACACCTACAAGTGGTGAAGAATAGTTTGAATTTGACACTGAATTTTAAGGTACTTATTTTAGGTACCGAATATGAAAAGAAAGATTAGTAATTATCGGTTTAGTGCACGGATATTATTTTGATTTTTATTGTGTTGTTATTTTCAAATCGAGTTTTTGTATTTTAAAGTTACCTCGTGTATGTAACAAGTTAGATTAATTTCCCAGGTATAGTCTAGTTTTATCAAGTTATATTGTTGGATTGATTAAATGTTGGAACGGTGGGATTCTTTAGCTCTGATCCCGGTCGTTTTAGTGAGCCCCTACTTGTCCTTTCTTCCCTCCATGATTATTAATTTTTTTCTTCAAAAAGCTCCCCCTCCAGTTTCAAAGCTTTTAAATTTTTAAAGTTCTATTACAGATTCCATGTTTGAGATGTTACTCCTCCAGTTATTGCTTGGGGTACTGGAATGTAAAGTTCCATTGTATAAGAGATTTTGTAGATTTAAAATTCTGCTCCTCAGGCCACTGACTTTTATTACCTTATTAGAAAGGATTTTTTTCTTCGAGAGATTCTCCGATATTGATTTTTTTTCTGCTACCGTGGAAAAAAAATGTTCATTAATTTTAAACCAAAGATTAGTAGTTTATACTTTGTGAAATGGATTTTAAGTTTTAAACGCCCTGCCTTTAAAATGCCAACGTGTGTGGCAAGTTTATTGGTAAGGAAAAACCTGAAAAGGGTCAAACTTAAAGTAATTTAAACACTTTTAACTATATAGTTTAGAAAATTAATGGTTTTTTAAGAAGTCTCCTGGTTATTTTGAGTTAAGTACAAAGTTTTGAATGAAACAACCAATAATCAAAGCAAAGGGAGTAATTTCAGTTTCATCATCTATCCTTTTTGAAGGAACTGTTCACCCCCTTTTCTACCATGCTAACAAAAAGGAACAAGATATTAGATATGTAAAAATATAACTTAGGGATAAATCAAAATTCCTTTTTCTTCTGTGATTATTGGTTATTTAATTATATTTACAAAAGTATAATCTTTTATTTTTTTTTAATCTTGTTATAGACCAGACACATACCCGATAAAGTTTTATTGTATCATTGTTGTCATGTCGGCGTTCACAAAACCCCGATTTAAATTCGTGACAAGTTTGTCTACGAACTTTGTTCCTCGCCGGGAGTAATTAATATTGGTCAATGCGTTCTGCCCGAAACGCAAATCTAGGGATAACCCGAATAACCTTTACCATGGCAAATAAGGCCCGGTATTTACATTCCGCTATGTGACAAGGTTAATTATCTATATTAGGGTTAAAAGGAAAACTAACTTCTAATTCAATTAAAAAAGGTAAACGATTAAAGGCAATTAAGTTGTCAAAGTCAGAAGTAAAATTTGCTGATAAAGGTGAACTTTACAATCACGCAACCTGTATCGAGACCATAATTGTCTTATACTTTTCATTAGATTAATATAAACAAGTTGGAAGTAAAACCATAGTTAAGGTGTTTATTGTTTTTGATTCTTCCATCTCCCAACTTTTTCCAGTTTTCAATCTACCAAATATGGATATTCCATAGAAAAGTCAAATTTATTTCTATCTCTGAATGGGCAAAAAAAACGATTTAATTGTGACGGGAGATGAAACCATGGTACCATGACACCCACCACACTACCACAAGAAATCTATGGAGTAGTGCCATCCTCAATAAAGGCAAAAGTGACACAATCGCCGAAGAAGATTATGGCCGCTGTCTTTCGGAATTCTCAAGTAATTTTGTTAATCGACTTTAGAAAACTAAAACCTACAAGTTACTGGTAGATATTATGTGTCATTAGTGGACATATTTAGGGATGCCTAGGGAGTAAGGTTATTGCACGACAATATATCAATGCACACTGAAGTTATTGTGAATGTTGCTATTCAGCGACGTGATTTCCGGGAAAAAATCACTTACCTTACGGTCTTGATATATCCTTAGTGTATATTTTTTTATTCCTTAAACTGAAGTTGGATCTCCGTAGCAGAAAATTTACAAGGGATGGCTTACATGTTGATATTTTTAGATGATTATAAGGGGTAAGGCCACTCCAGGTCTCAGAAAAAAAGGCTTTTCGGGAATTTTTTTTAAGAGTATAATAAAAGCAGTCGAAAATTTATTTGAAGTACTTTATTAAACAAATATTTAAGTGTACACAAATATCTTTTTTATATTTTTAATTTAAATTTGCCGCTTCGGAATCCAAGTCGACAAGGCACCTTTTGATGCGAGGCCTCAAACGGGCAAAACAATTGCTCTCGTAGATTTCAGTCTAGGATAAATAACCGGCCAAGTGCAATTAATGTTGCGTACGTTGATCGCTTTTAAAATAAAAATTTTTGTTGCGGAGGTACAAAAAGATCAATGACATCACAAAACACACCTTAAATGAGTTTTCAGCAAAGTTTGTTTCCGATCTTTGTTGAAAACTGATGACCTTGAAATTTTTGTTTTTTTTTATATATCAGATAAATTATGAAAGGTGATAATTTTCCTTCAATCTGCACCCTGTGGAGAATATCCCAGAATTTTTTTTAAATTTTTTGATTAGTACTTTTCGAGATATAGAGGAGAACGATTTTTGTCAATTTTTTAAAAATAATACAAAGAAAAGTGTGCGCAAATATTGTAACATTCATTTTTTCCTAGATTTTAAGACCATGTAATGTTACTGATTTTTCACTTCAAATTGTACTTATTTTCATTTTTGTATCGAACAGTATATTAATCAAAGATTCCAAGCCGTTCGGTATATTAGTGTGCTGTGCGGGTTTCTGACCGAATCTTTCGGCACGCCGGGATTGGTTGAAAATGTGTATCCGGATTTTTGGTTCCGGCGTCGCGAGATTACCGAGAGAAGGCCCACGACTTATTTAAGGGTCGAGAGAACTACGGTCGAGGCTGAGTACCATCAAGCCGCAGCCAGGCTAATTTTCATCGGAGCCGCCAAGTAGGCTTCCTTCGACAGAGCTGCAGTAAAGGCTCATAACAACAATCATGAGAGCTAAATAATGCACAAGTTTTTTAACGAAAAGCCGTAGTGGGCTCTCTAAGTGTTTACTAGAAAAGTGTGAAATCGGTTGTGTTCCATCGAAGCCGAAATAAAAACAGTAAGTTACCAAAACATCCTTCCATAGACGTATCCCTGAGTAGTGCCTTAACAGCAATATGAACTGACTAAAAAGTGAAGTGAAAAGCACTATTTTTCGTCTTCGGGAGTAGTCAGAGTTTAGAATTTAAATGTCATAACTACCAGTTAGGCTAAAATTTTTTGGTAATCCTGTAAAACTGCAAAGGTTAGAACTTTTTATTTTTAAAAACTTGAATAAATTTTCTTTTTGTTGATTAAAGCTAGTGTCTCACTGAATACCTATCTTACTTTTCAGGATAAGAACGGCTGTACCAAACTGATTTTTTTATTTACCAACAGTACACCCTTTCAGCATTTTTTCATTTTTTTAGCTGAAGTTAGATCCTTTCTATTTTAAAATGAATGGTGCCCAAAAAGTCGTACAGCTGAGGTTTCTTTAAAAATAGAAAAGAATTCCAAAAAGACGTACAAAAATTATCTCTTACCCATATCTCTCTACCAAAGAAAACTGAGCTGGTGTGTGTTTAATTTCTTTAGTTCTTTTAAAATCAGGATTCACTCGATTCATTATCAGAAATTAAAGCGGGGCTGCAAGAAAATTGCGCTCAAGCTTGGGGCATCCAATATTCAAACGGTACAAAATTGCGCTCAAGCGTGGGACAAACAACTTCTCACAGGGTACAAAAAAAAGATGCCTCAAACTGAGGACAATTTCGCAAGATACAAAATAGCGCTGTCAACGCGGGGCTTTTGGAATTTTATTTTTTAAAAAAAGGGTTCAGTGTACTAGCTTTCGAACAAAGTAAAAGCTCTAACTTTTCAGATATTTTTATTTCATAATATTTATTAAACGAAACTACACTATAGCAATAAGACAAAAGCAGGAAATTTGTAGAATTATTTATTTCAATTTATCTGATGGTGGTTTAGATATTTGAATTTTGTTAATCGACTCTAAGATAAGAGATTCCTACTTTTTTCTTAAAAGCTACTTTTATAGTTCAGATTAGCAGATGTGCTGGTTTACTTTAATTTTTGCAGTGTTAGATTTATTTTGCGGTTAACCGAAGAAAAAAGTGTACTTTTTTCTCACCGATGTTTTGCATGAATATTAAAAATACTTTGCTGATACGAAACGGTATTTGGAGATTTTTTTGTTGGAAATTCTTAACATATTTGGTAAAAGAATTTTAATACAAGGCAATACTTAGAAATTTTTTTTGAAATTGTCGAAGATTTTTTTAATGTTTGGTAAAGAAGTTTACATATTTTAAGTGCCTTTACATATTTTTTATTTTGACTATTGGAAGCACAGGAGAAATATTTTCACGACTTTTTAAACAATTCTTTTAAATTGTATTCATTTATCATGGAAGCCTTCAATTTTAAAGTCAATCACTTACTGGAAAATGAATTAGACTATGAACTGAAAATCCGTCGTACTTTCTCAGAACGTCCGGTCGCGGATAAAAGAAAGATTCTAACGAGGATCTTAAGTAAAGAAATACTCCAATAAATCAGATTGGACTAAATAGTTACAAAAAGTTTCTGATTTTTTTAAAAGTCTAATAAAAATTCTCCTTCTCAAGTTAAAACTCCTGCTTCTCCAAATGGTCACATGTCTCCTTTATTCGTGCATAAATATTCAGATAACAGACCGCATATCAAGATAAATCTATTAGGTGCCCATTTCTCGGCTTTATTTGACTCTGGTGCAAATGCCTCCGTTGTAGGTCAGAATGGTATTAAAATTTTAAGTCGTTTAAGTATAAAAATATGCCATGTCAAAAATAGAAGTGTTACCACTGCAGATGGCAGCCGTCTAAAAGTTTTAGGTACGGTTGAGTTGCCGCTAGTCTGCAATGGTCATTGTTTAGTAATCTCTGCTCTAGTAGTACCTTCTCTATCACATACTTTGGTTTTAGGATGTGATTTTGCACAGAAATTCGGAATTTTAGTAAATTTTAAAGATAATTCGTGGTATCCACAGTCCCTAGAAGTCAATTCTCATACAAGTTTTAAAGATTGTTATTCAGAAAGTTCTTTAGAAAACCTTTTCTCACGTCTATGTACCCTAGATGATCTCTCGCGGACGGAACGCTTAAAGGCAGAAAAAGTAATAAGCTCTTTCAAAGAAATAAGTAGTAAAGATAGGTTAGGCCGAACGAATAAAATCAACATGTCTATAGATACGGCTGATGCCAGTCCTGTAAAGACAAGGCCCTTCGCCATGTCTCCGTATATGTCAAAGGTATTAAATAAGGGGTTAGACGAAATGTTGACACTCGGAGTGACATCGTCTAAGCTATGACGGAAGAAAGCTCAACGAGGTCAGCAAATTTGATAACTATCCATTACCGAACATCGACAGAATTTTGACATCACTCAGGAATGCTAAGTATGTATCCTCGATAGATCTTAGAAAGGCTTTCTGGCAAATTCCTTTGGACAAATCCTCTAAGGAAAAGACCGCTTTTGCAGTAGTAGGCCGAGGTCTATTTCAGTTCGTCACTATGCCGTTTGGTCTAAAGAACGCTGCTCAAACTCAGCAACGTTACAGTGGACGCTATATTTGGTCTGAAATATGAGCCACATATTTTTACCTATCTCGATGATATTTTAGTAACATCGGAAGACTTCGAATCGCATATTCGCTTACTTAAAGAAGTAAAAAATAAATTGAAAGAGGCCGGACTGACGATAAATTTGAGCAAATGTGATTTTTTCAAAACTTCTCTAAAGTTTTTAGGCTATATAGTAGGCTCAAATTCCTTGCGTACCGATCCGGATAAAGTAGCAAGCATGGTTAATTATGCGAGACCTACTAATACTACGGAAGTTAAGCGCTTCGTAGGAATGTGTTCATGGTACAGACGTTTTATCGAGAATTTTTCTACCCTGTTGTCGCCTATTAATGATCTTTTGAAAGGACGAAAAAAAAAGGACAATCGATAGATTGGACAAAGGCAGCCGAAGAATCTTTTATAAAGATTAAAGAGCTATTGGTTTCAGCTCCAATTTTATCCCAACCAGATTTTTCCCAACAGTTTTATATTTCTAGTGATGCTTCTAATACCGGTTTAGGGGGCGTCCTAACACAGAAAATCAATGGTGAGGAAAGAGTGATAGCGTATGCCAGTAGAACTTTATCAAAGGCTGAACGTAACTATTCGGTTGTTGAAAAAGAATGTTTAGCAGTACTCTTTAACATCGAAAAGTTTCGACCTTACATAGAAGGTGTTCCTTTCACGGTCATAACAGATCATTATAGTTTATTGTGGCTTAATTCTATTAAAAACCCTAGTGGCAAACTAGCGCGTTGGGCGATTAGGCTGAGACAACATACATTTAATTTAATTCATAGAAAAGGAGTCCACAATGTTATTCCTGACGCTTTGTCAAGAATCCCAGATCATACAGCGGACGAAAACAGTCTTAATGCACAGATTGGCGTAAGAATTGATACAGTAGACATAGATCGTATAGATCCATGGTACGATAATTTACGGCAGCAAATTAAGGAATTTCCTCAAAATTTTCCGCAGTGGAAGGTGGAAAATGATTTCGTGTACAAGTTTATCCCAAAACAGTTGCCTTTAAAAGTTAATGTACCCGAGTGGAAAATACTAGTTCCTAAACCACAGAGAGAGGAAGTTATAGACATGTGTCACACTCCTCCTACTTCTGGTCATTTTGGTTTTTATAAAACTCTTCACAGGGTTCAGGAACAGTATTATTGGCCAAAAATGCGTTTTGATATCTTAAAGTTTGTGAGGACTTGTGAAGTATGTGGAGAGCAGAAATCTCCAAATACACTACCTATGGGACTGATGGGAAAAGACAAAACGGTTAATTACCCTTTTCAAGTCATAGCAGCTGATCTAGTAGGCCCATTCCCACGTTCAAAAAGGGGAAATAAATGGCTTCTCGTGGTTTCTTGCTGGTTTACAAAGTATACCATGCTATTTCCTTTGAAAAGCTCTAAAGCAGAATACATAGAGAGAATTTTGGAAAATAATGTCTTTCTAATCCACGGTGTTCCGTCGCTCTTAATATGCGATAACGGTACTCAGTTTACCTCTAAGAGTTTTAAGAGCTTAAGTGAAACTTATGGTTTTAACATCCGTTTTAATCCTGTGTACTCTCCACAATGTAATTTTGTTGAACGTAATAACCGAACAGTCGGGACCGCTTTAAGAAGTTACGTTGATTCCCATGACACTTGGGATGGCAATATTTCCAAAATTCAACAAGCAATAAATACCGCAAGACACGAAGTAACAGGGTTCACACCGTCTTTCTTAGTTTACGGCAGACATATACCTCTATCTGGATCGTATTATAAAAATTTGGATTTGGACGTCAATGTTGACAGCGAAATAATTCCGGGTAACAGGGGTGCGTACGCCGAAAATTTAAAGGGTTTAAAAGATATTTTCACTGACGTGCGTAGTAGGATACATAAGGCTTATGAACGGAACAGTAAGTCTTACAACCTTAGAAAAAGAGATTTTTCCTTTAAGATAGGTGATCACGTTTGGCGAAAAAATAAAATTCTTTCCAGTGCAGCTGAGAAATTCACATCTAAGTTGGTACCTAAGTATGTGCATTGCGTGATAAGAGAAAAGATTTCAGATTTAGTTCATGGTTTAGTTAATTTAGATGGGACTAAAGTAGGACAATGGCATATTAAAGACTTAAAACCATTCAACGGACCTAACCCTAGTGAAAGTTTGTCAGAAGAAGAATAATTTATATTTACATTATCTTAATTGCTTAAATTTTTTTTGATGTTGCTCTGTAGAGGTGACGACCTCGTTTTTTTTTGACTGTTATAAAAGTTGAGCAGAGAATAGCTTACTTTTATTGTTTAATACTAAGGTTTTGGGTATTGGCCATATTCCAAACTTAGGTTGATTGTAGTTGATGTTTAGCATCGACTCAGCTGTTGCGAGCTTGCGAAAGAGTCACACTCAGGATTTATCATAAGACTGGTATGTCGGTGGTCGCGGGATTTGATTTGCTAATGACCCCATATAATATCCAGTTCTTGACACTTGGAAGCGAAATTTTGATTAGAGGCAATCCAAGGTGATCTTGAGTTAGGACAAGCGCAAGATGTAGCTCGTGTAGTGTGATGGAGAGTCAAAATTTTTATGAGCAATTTCAAAGTTTGTTACCCGAGTGGGTGTATTTTTATTACCTTAGTGGTATATGTTGGGTGCAATTAAGAGTAAATTGATTTTGGTTTATCCAGTAGGTCTAAGACTTGGATTATTTTGATTTAGATCTTCTTCTGAATTGACAAACTGAGGGTATTTTCTATTTTTTTTCAGAGCCGTTTAAACGTTACCTTTGAGTCACTAATTTTTTTAAAATTTTTTTGCATGGACTCATAGGCGTATGTTGAGTTTTTTCGGTTTACTATCAGATTGATAGGAAATTGAAGTCCTGCAGGAGAACTAAAGGCTGATCATTTACAAGAGATGAGAGCAGAGTAAGACAGTCGTTTCACAAAGAAATAATCAAAATCTGATACCGAGATGAGAACCTTGTCAAGAGAGGCTAAGCGCAGTGAAGGAAGATTCCTAACCGAATTTTTAGATTTTCACAAGGTAATCTAGAAGTTTGGGCTGACAGAAAACGGTTATGGCTGATACCTGTAGCAGTTTCTTCTAGAGGCTATTGTCTAGGAAGACGATTAACACCATGATCGAATATTTTAGCTGTCAACGATGTTTTCTTCTTGTTTCTGATTAAGCTGGAAAAGCTCTTGTCGTCTTCAAAAGTTTGGTAGCATTGCCGCCGAAATATTGAGACATTTTTGCTTCATGTAGCTTTTTAAGCTCTTTTTCGTTTTTTTGGAAATTTCCGTTAGAAGCTTGGTTAAGTCAACCTTGTAAACCTTTTAGGTTGTATCCCATGAGTTATCTGTTTTTACAGGCTGTGATGCACCAGGTGCTAACAGATGCCGTTACGACGTTTGGCAGGGAGTTAGTCTTCCTGAGGAACAGACTGATTGGAAGGGTAGTCTATGGGGGGTGAACGTTTGACCTTTGGGACCTTTAGGGGTTTTGTTACCCAATGGTTATTTCTATTTGAACCAAAGGAGAGCCTAACTACTGTAGTCGACCTCAGCTGCAATTAGCCTATTAGTGGTGACAGGCTGTTGGCAGTAGTGTGTTTCGGAACACCCTATTGATTAAATTTTTTTGACTTATGGTGGTGTGGTAGACACCGTTTCAGTTTAGTGGATGCTATAATCTACTCCCTTTTGTTGGTGGACTCCAGGGTCACCAATTCTGTATTTTATTGTCTCCACCTTTCAGTATATCGTGGTGAGGTGTTTGTCTCCTGTTATGTGGGATGGATTGAATGTTTTTCGTTGTTGTTCTAGGGCGAGACCAGTACACGAGGGTTCTTCATGCAACTTGAAGAAGCGCAATGCTGGTTAAATTTTATATCTCTGTATAGCCACCCTGAAGAATGACGGAGGGCGTTTTTTCTGACTCATGTTTCTAGGCAGATTTGTCACTTTGGTGCGATGTGCCGAAGATTTGATTAGCTTTTGCTAAGAGCTTTCACCAAGCTCAGTATGGAGTTATCATAACCAAGAGTTTGGGATTTGAACTCCTGTATGTATTTCTGTATATATTTCTGTATATATTTCTGTATATATTTCTGTATATATTTCGGTGTATGTTGGTTGCCTGAGGGCATGTGCTCAAAATGCGAGATTTTGAGTCGTTTTGCTTATGGACTCCTATATTTAGGATTATGACTTTAGGGAGGTCCTATTTCGAGACTTGCTGTCTCATATAGTTATGTTGGGAATGTTTCCTTGAATGTTAGTTGTGCGCAGACTAATCATTCTGTTCTTAGTGAACATTGCTTTGTGAAGCAGGATCATTCAGTTTGGTGAATTTTAGCTTTTATAGCTATTCACTGTGTTTAGAGTGATTTTTAGCTTTTGTAGCTATTCACTGTGCCTATAGTGATATCGTTAGCTTTTATAGCTGCTCACTATGTTAATGGCGAGATTGTTCTTTTAGAACGCAGGCTTTGTGTAGTCGAGGACTATTTACAGAGTGTTTTCTTGGCGAGGAGCCGAGGTTTTTTCTGGCGATATACCAGAGTGTTTTGTTGGCGATGAGCTGACGTGTTTTCTGGCGATCAACCAGAGCGTTTTCCCCCTGGCGACTTTAGCATGTCTGGATGTCTTAGGACGTCGACATTGCGTTATAGAGTGCGATTATCTAGCGATCAACCAGAGCGTTTTCCCTAGCGATTTTAGCATGTCTAGATGTCTTAGGACGTCGACATTGCGCGATAGAGTGCGATTATTTTCCGAGTGCGACTAGTAGTGATACTAGATTTAGAATGTTCTCTTAGCGATGAGCTAGAGCATGGATGGCGATTTTTCCCGAGCGTTTGTCTGGATATTTATCCAGATATTTATTTTTTTTTGGCCTAGTGCTAAATGGTCTGACAAGACTTTTTCTTTTTAGTGTAAGTGTTTGCACTAGAATCATTTTTTTATTTTTTTTCTTTATTTAAGAATTTTTATAAATTTCTTTTGCTGAAATAGAAAATTTTCAGACAATCCTTAAAATATTTTAAGGGGGGTGTTCATATTTTATTTCAGTTCACTTTTTTTGATTTAGACAAGAGTCTAGACAAAGTTATATTTTTTTTTGTTTTGGTAACAATAACAGAGCTGATTCTTTTATATAAGAAGACCGCGATTGTTATTTTGGAAAGGTATTTCTTTCATGCAAGGATTTTTATTTGCTTTTTGATGTACTTAACCTTAGTGTCTAATTAAGTTAAGTCTAGTTATAAGATTCTTGTGATCATGCAAAGATTTTCATTTGGTTTTCATTGTATTTAATATTAGTGCTTTATTGAATTAAGTCTAGTAGTAAGGTCCGAAGTTTGTACTTTTGTTTTAAGTTCTGACCTTAGTATTAAGTGATAGTGTACCACTTTGTACCTTTTCATAAGTAGCCTAAGTTTAATAGACTAGTGTAGTCTATTTCTTTTTGGAAGGGGGTAAATGTAACATTCATTTTTTTCCTAGATTTTAAGACCATGTAATGTTACTGATTTTTCACTTCAAATTGTACTTATTTTCATTTTTGTATCGAACGGTATATTAATCAAAGATTCCAAGCCGTTCGGTATATTAGTGTGCTGTGCGGGTTTCTGACCGAATCTTTCGGCACGCCGGGATTGGTTGAAAATGTGTATCCGGATTTTTGGTTCCGGCGTCGCGAGATTACCGAGAGAAGGCCCACGACTTATTTAAGGGTCGAGAGAACTACGGTCAAGGCTGAGTTCCATCAAGCCGCAGCCAGGCTAATTTTCATCGGAGCCGCCAAGTAGGCTTCCTTCGACAGAGCTGCAGTAAAGGCTCATAACAACAATCATGAGAGCTAAATAATGCACAAGTTTTTTAACGAAAAGCCGTAGTGGGCTCTCTAAGTGTTTACTAGAAAAGTGTGAAATCGGTAGTGTTCCATCGAAGCCGAAATAAAAACAGTAAGTTACCAAAACATCCTTCCATAGACGTATCCCTGAGTAGTGCCTTAACAGCAATATGAACTGACTAAAAAGTGAAGTGAAAAGCACTATTTTTCGTCTTCGGGAGTAGTCAGAGTTTAGAATTTAAATGTCATAACTACCAGTTAGGCTAAAATTTTTTGGTAATCCTGTAAAACTGCAAAGGTTAGAACTTTTTATTTTTAAAAACTTGAATAAATTTTCTTTTTGTTGATTAAAGCTAGTGTCTCACTGAATACCTATCTTACTTTTCAGGATAAGAACGGCTGTACCAAACTGATTTTTTTATTTACCAACAGTACACCCTTTCAGCATTTTTTTCATTTTTTTAGCTGAAGTTAGATCCTTTCTATTTTAAAATGAATGGTGCCCAAAAAGTCGTACAGCTGAGGTTTCTTTAAAAATAGAAAAGAATTCCAAAAAGACGTACAAAAATTATCTCTTACCCATATCTCTCTACCAAAGAAAACTGAGCTGGTGTGTGTTTAATTTCTTTAGTTCTTTTAAAATCAGGATTCACTCGATTCATTATCAGAAATTAAAGCGGGGCTGCAAGAAAATTGCGCTCAAGCTTGGGGCATCCAATATTCAAACGGTACAAAATTGCGCTCAAGCGTGGGACAAACAACTTCTCACAGGGTACAAAAAAAAAGATGCCTCAAACTGAGGACAATTTCACAAGATACAATATTATATTATATGTATTTTTGATCTCGTGTTTTCACAAGCTTTCACCCCACTCAATGACCTGGTAAATTTTTCACTTTCGATTTCACCCTGCAAAAGTACCCCTTTAAGTCAAAATTTAATTTTCAAAACTACACAGGTTTGATGAGGCTATCAATTCCTATATTAGTGCGAGATTTCAAGTTTTTAGGTCAAATAGTTTCCGAGAAAGTCCGGTGTGACAGACAAACAGACAGACTCCGAAGTGATCTTATAAGTGTTCAGTACGGAACATTAAAAACTAAAAAATTTCATTAATATTCACCACAATAACGTACGAAAATTTAAAAATATAGTTTTTTCGAAAAATGGTGCATTTAAAAAAAAATTCACGAAAAATTGTTTATAAAAAAGGAAGTTTATAACTTATCCTAAAATCTGTACGCTTTCCATTTGATAATGTATCTGGAAAGTTAGTTTCAAAATGTCAAGCGAATCGATAAAAATTTGTGGCAGCTGTCATTTCGCCCGATTTGAAAAAGGTTCCATGTCGTCTTGGATTCTGAAGCGACCATTTTGAATTAAAAAGATAAAAAAATATTTTTGTACACTTAAATATTTGTTTAATAAAGTACTTTAAATAAACTTTCGGCCGCTTCTATTTTACTCGTGAAAAAAATTCCCGAAATTAGCCTTTTTTTCTAGAGACCTGGAGGAGCCTTACCCCTGGACTATTTTTTTAATGGTATAGAACAGATAATTAGCAATTCCAAAAAATGTATCAAACTATGCGGCAATTATTTCGAAAAATAAAAATGTTTGATTTTACTACCTCTCCGACCCCTCAATTTTTAAAAACGAATTTAGAACTGACTGTGGACAATTCTTAAATTAAATAGAACATCATTAGATCTACATTTTTTGAATAAGGTGTGGAAAAATAATCTCTGGTTTTAAGGGTAACGGAATACCATGACACTTTACTTTTAAACAGTGAAATGCCGCTTTCCGGCTGAAATCTCCCCTGAGGATTATTTAAAATTAATTTGCTTATATTTACCTACTGCCAAAACCGCATAGCATTATAAGCTTAAATTCTGGCCATATAAATAAAAAATAACATATTCTATTAAGCTCGAAACGTAATACCACGCAACCCTAAAAAACCTCTAATACAAATATTTACTCAAAAAACACGAAAATAAAGCGAAAAACCAAATCCCAGCCATACTAAATTATTAACTTTCGCCACCTGTTCTCAAAACAGTGTTTATAAAGTAATTTTCTTTCTGCACTGTGTTCATAACTTTTCAGCTTTTAACTATCTTGCTTTCTTTGTTGCGTATATGGCATAGAAAATTAACATTTTAATCGTGCTAAGGCAATTCAATAAACTTTAGGAAAGAACTATACAAAAACTTTCGAAATCTAATATTGTTTGTTTAATCACAGAAAGGACTCCGTATAATAGACGCAAAAAAATAACTTAATAGTTATTTTCATGTCAAGCCCAGAAAGTTCCATTTTATAGAACTAGCAAGTATGTCATTCTGAAATTTCTAACTATTTTTTTTATGGATCTAGCACACGTGCTGCAGGGAAACCCCTAAAGAGCTACAGGAGCGGCACATGTGCGAAAGAAGCGATTCACGTTGGTCTTGAATCGCTGTAGATTGTACTCGGTGGGAAACACAGTCCTGGGCAAATTATTCCAAAGAGATGAGGTTCTCCATATAAAAGACTGCTTGAAAAGAGTTGTACGAGGAGTAACAAGCTGAACCTTATATATGTGAAGTATTAGAGCGACGTATAATTCTATAATGCACCTCTCTGGGAGGAATTAAGCGGGCTATATCCATCGAATACTTTACATGGAAATACTTGTAGAATAAACTCAAGTCGCAAACCGTTTTTGACGTTCGCACGAATCAAGACCGCCGGCCAATTCCGACACTCCAATGAAGCGAACAGCTCTTCTCTGAATGAAATCCAACAAATGCAGTATATAATTGGGAGCAGAGCCCCAAACATGGGAGCAGTATTCCACAGTTGGTCGAATTTGAGCTTTGTATAGAATTAACAGTTGTTGTGGAGTGTAAAGCTTTCTGGTTCGAAATAATATTCTCAGCTTTCGAGAAGCTCTCTTTGCTATGCTTGCAACATGTTCATGCCAAGACATATTTGCTCCCAAATTAACGCCCAACAAATTGAGTGACGATGCTAGAGGAATGGAGTGCCCCGACATGACTACGTCTAGTTCAGCAACGTTAACTTTTTTAGAAAAAACTGCCGCCTACGTTTTTGTAGCGTTAAATTCCGCTTGGTTACTATCACCACAAGATAGGATTTCTTCCAGGACTTTGTTAAGTGAAATAACTTCCTGCTGTCTGCAGATATTCTTCTGAGTAGCCGATATCTGAGCGTTCAAAGTGAATGAAGAGATAAGCGTACTGTAGCTGTAGATTGGATTCCTGTTCTTTTCCGGCAGATCGTTTATATAAATGAGAAAGAGAGTAGGAGATAGTATGGAGCCTTGGGGCACACCGGCGTTGATAGTCAGAGGAGGAGAAATCCGTCTACTGCCACTCGTAAATAGCGCTCTCTGAGGAAATATGAGAGCCACAAACAGAACTTTTCAGGCATACCAGAAGAGCGTAGCTTAGCTAGCAATCCATCGTGCCAAACACGGTCGAATGCCTTGGATATATCAAGAGCAACCGCTAGAGATTCTCCAAAGTGTTCAATTACGTTGTTCCAAACATGTGTTACCTAAATCAGAAGATCTCCTGTTGATCTATGTTTACAAAAGCGATATTGACGGTCGCTAATAATGTTGAATCCAAGATATTTTAGAAGATGCTGATTGATAGCATTTTCCATGACTTTCGATATTATTGAAAGCAATGCGGGTAGTTATCGGACAAGGTCTTCTTGCCTTTTTTAGGTGTCGGCTGAACTTTGGGACATTTCCAGCAGGAAGGAAATATTCCCTTTCTGTAGGACAGCTTGAAAAGTCTACAGAAAATGGGTTTTAGTTCCCTAGCACAGTTTTTGAGTACTATGGCAGGTATTCTGTCAGCGCCAGAAGCTTTTTTGGTGTCTAGCTTTATTAAAATGTGTTTTATGATACGCTGTTTGAAGACAACATCGGGCATCCTTGACTGCACTATGGGAATAGTAGGTGGTGTTTTTTCTTGAAAATCGACAATAAAAAGTGAAGCAAAAAGTTCAGCCAACAAGTTCGCTTTCTCAACAGGTGTTGTTGCAATAGAATTATCTGGCCGTGTGAGTGGTGGTATGGTGGATTTGTTGAAATTTTGACTATCTGCCTTAGCGACTTACTGGAATTGTTGGGACAAGCGAGAAGTTTGTTTCTAATTCGTTGATTGTGTGCCTTCTTGATTTCGTCAATAATTTTTTTGCATCTGTTCCGGGCACGAACAAAGATGTTACGATTTATGGCGTTAGGATTTTCATGCCATTGTCGGTAAACAATATGTTTAGAAGCAACGGCTACTTTGCATTTTCGGTCAGACCAAGGCTTGTCGTTGGAAGGGCATTTCTTCGAAAAAGGGATGTAAATGAGAGGAAAAAAGGACAGACTTTTTCTATAACAAATAGATGCTTATACTGCACTCTGTCGGCGACTTACTAAGTTTGTTCATGCAGAGCGGCACAGCACGGCTGGCACGTATTACAGAAACGCACCTTTCTCGAGCTTATTGCTTCAAGGCATAGATGGCAGCATTGGTATGACGACTAAAGACGAAACGAAAAGAATCGTATTTTTAGAAGTTACCAAAAGTGTTCTTCATATTTGCTGAACCATCCCAAGACGCGTTTCGCCGTATCATGGCTCATCAGCTGGGCTAGGTTCAGCAAATACGAGAAAACATATTTAGCCCTTTATCCAAGTAACTAACGGAAAACTATATTATATTATAGGATAAAGGACTAAAAAATGTGTTTTCATATTTGCTGAACCTAGCCCAGCTGATGAGCCGTGATACGGCGAAACGCGTCTTGGGATGGTTCAGCAAATATGAAGAACACTTTTGGTAACTTATAAAAATACGATTCTTTTCGTTTCGTCTTTAGTTGTTATACCAATGCTAACAGACTTTTTCCTTCATTATGCTGAAAATCGTAATTTTGAAAACGATTTCAATAATAAAAAACGAATCAAATTTCAAGCTATTTTACTTATAGGTTTGTAAATGAACTCCGCTTCCTTCATTTTATAGTTTATTAATTTCCAGATGTAGTCTATTCATTTGCCCGTCCCTTCGTTCAATGCTCAAAACGTTTTTACCACTTCCGATTTTCTTGTCCTTATTTTAAAATGCATTAGCGTAACGTAGCTTTAAATGGCCTCGTTCAAATGCTGTGCGAGTTGATTCTCAGCGGAGGATTCAGGTGAACCAGGCAGTAGCGGCGTTTCTAGAATTTAATATCATAATATTGTTAACTCGCCTTGTTTGTTTACTACTTATAGTCCCATTTTTTACCGTATATAACCTCAGTGAGACTTGTACGGAGGTTAATCTGCAGCATCTTCCTCTATGGATCCGAATCGTGGACAATTCGTGCTGCAGAAGTACAGGCTCGAAATGTGGTGTTCGCGAAGATGCTTCGCATCTCTTGGACAGCCAAAAGAACAAGTAAATCCATCCTTGAACAGCTAAATATTGAAACAAAATTATCCGCCATTCTCTTCTACTTTGGTCACATAGCAAGAAGAGGCCCAGAGAATTTCGAAAGGTTAGTCATGACTGGAAAGGTAGAAGGGAACAGACCACGTGGCCAACCACCTAACCACTAGGCCTATCAGGTAAAATCAGTAACAGAACTTGTTGAGTTACTGATGCCCTGAGGTAAGCAGAGAACAGAGATAAATGATGAAAACCGCCTTCAATAATGAAGTATACGACTGAAAAAAAAAATAGATAACCTGAACAGGTAACTCTGAAAAGTTACGTCATGGTATACTAGTTTCCTAGCAGATGGCATTCTGATAGTATATATATATATATATATATATATATATATATATATATATATATATATATATATATATATATATATATATATATATATATATATATATATATATATATAAACGAGGATCCTACAGTTTCTGCTGCGTCTTACATTTCGACCGCCATGCCCCTCTCCAATCATTTTCGTGGATAGCTCTATCTCTCATTATGTCCATTATTCCGTTGATTCCCGTTAGTGCTGGTCTTCCTTTCTTTCTAGTATCGGACATTCTTTTCACGTGTCCGTACCAAATTAATTATCTGGTTTCCATTCTTTCTGCTGTTGTATATATTTTTCCTGCCTGTCTCCTGATTTCTTCATTTTGGACGGGCTCCTGTCTCGATATTCTACATACTCTTCTTAAACAATCCATTTCTACTGCGTCTATCCTTTGCTTATCTTTTTTTATCATTTGTCAGCATTCTGATCCATACGTGAATATCGGCTCTAAGATCGCCCTGTAGATTATTAGTTTTGTTTTTTTCATTTTTATCCGGTTTGACCAAAGTAAAGAGTTTAGAATCCCTTCGCATTTTTTACCCTGTTGAGTCCTGTGCCTTATGTCTCTCTGTGATGATCCTTTGTTGGAACTTACGCTTTACGCAACTAATTATTTCACTCAACTTCAAATCTGGTTCTTCTTCACCATCCTTACCCACCCTAAGATACTCTGCCCTCTTCATGTTTACGTTCAAACCTCACGTTTCGCATTCTTCTTTCAGTTTTCTCATCATATAATCTAAATCTTCTTCGCAATGCGCTACGAACACCTAATCATTTGCAAAGAATAGAGTTGTTAGGAACTGGTTGCCAATCTCTATCCCTATTCACACTTCCTCCTCCATACTTCTAGTGCTTCTTGTAAATACATTTTAAAAAAGGGGAATGACAGACAGCATCCCTGTTTTCAAGCCTTTAGTTACTTTAAACGGTGTTGTTTCGAATCTTGATGGCTCTTTGCAGATTCTTGTAAATGTTATATATTGCTCGAACATATGTTTCTACTAAGGCAATCTTTCGTTAATACATTAAATAGTTTTTTCAAGGGTACTGAATCGTGGGTTTTTTCCAGATCTATGAACGCGAGGTGAGTCGGTAGGTTTCGAGCCTCCGGTTTGTCTAATATTTGCTGAAGAGTGAAGGTATAGTCCATGCATGATCTTCCCAGTCTAAAGCCATTTTGTTCTTCTACGTCTTCCTACTGCAATTCAGTTATTTTCTTAGTTATTATGCCATAAAACCAGATGATGCTGATTCCTCTATAGTTTTCACACACCTTTTTATGATCATTCCTGTAAATTGAACTGATATATGCTAGGTTCCAGTAAGATGGAATATTCCTTCCCGCAATCATTAAAAAGTTCTGATACTATTTCCATTAAAATAATTGATCTATAATTCATTAGCTCAGTGGGACATTTCCCGGCCCTGGAGCTTTACAATTTTTCATGTTTTTCATTGCTCTTTTAACTTCTTCTAAACTTATTTTTTCTACTTCTGGATCTCATTTCGTTAAGTTCTCCCTTAAACTCATCTCTATTTTCAGTTAACAAACATTTGATAGTGTTTTTCCCATTCTGCGTTACGAGTTAATTTCAAATTTGTTCCATCTTTCCGTTCTTTTTTTTATACTTTTAATTATCTTCCAAGCATCTATAATTCTCATCCCTCCTAAGCATCTTTCTACTTTCTCACATTTTTTCTCCCACAGTTACTCTGGTAATAACTGGGATATATTAACTGACAATAATGTGAAGTTGTCAAAAATCAAATCGAGGGGCGAGACTAGTTTGGCAGACATTATGATAGGAGAATACTTCTCTGCTTCCATCGAGCACTACTTCAACTTCATATATATATATATATATATATATTATATATATATATATATATATATATATATAAAAAACATATATAATACCGTGTTCTTTGAAAACGAAAGAAAATACTACTTTATTCAAAAATTATGGGGACTCATTTTTTTTTATCTACTAACCATTTGTTTTTTAAGTTGGCAGAATTGTTTGTAGCAAGTGACAAAAATTTTTAGAACATTTATTTTATTACGTTTGAACTAAAAGCGTGTTTTGTAGATGTTTAAAATAAATAAACTTATCGAGCAAAGAATTTGCTTTAAAAACGAAATTCCTTGTATGTACGTTAAAAATATAATAAAATTGTTACGGAGATAAATGTTAGGAAAGATCGACAGCTTTTTACACGACAAAGGCTCATTTTTGCTACCTTGGATACATTTCTTAGAGTTTCCTCATTTTTTTATGAGCATAAGACACGTGCCCCAGGAAAATCTCTAAAGCGCTACAAGAGCGACGCGTGTACAGAAAAAGCGATTCAGGTTGGTCATGAACCGCGTTAAATTGTACTAGGTAGCAAATACAGTTTTGAGCAAATCATTTCCAAGGGGTGAAGTTCTCTATATAAAAATTGCTTGAAAAGGGAGGAGTAACAACACACATATGGATGTGAAGCATTAACGTGACCTGTATTTCTAGCATGCACCGCTCTGTGAGGAGTTAAATGGGCTACATCCATCAAATATTTTACATGAAAATACTTGTAGAATAGACTCAAATCGCTAACCGTTTTTCGACCATTCAGTAAATCAAAGTTGCTAGTCAGTTCTGGGTCTCTAATTAGACGAATAGCTCTCTTCTGGGCCTTCAATCAGACGAACAGGTATCTTCTGAATAGAATCCAACAAATGCAGTATATGTTTGGGAGCAGGGCTTCAAACAAGGGAGCAGTATTCTTCGTTGGTCGAATTTGAGATTTGTACAGAATTAACAGTGTCGCTGTGTATAATTAGGTAGTGCCCAAAATAACTGACAAAAAGTCAAGTTTAGTGGCGAGTTTTCAGCTAGAACCCTTTCTCTGCGATATAAGAGCTGCCGTTTAGCATAGGTAAGTTTCAGTAAAACAAAAAACTGCCAAAATTGGAATACCATTGGGATCAATAAAATCTATTTTGAAGAACGCTTGTCGCGTGTATTATGTAATCATGTTCCACAACTAATTTTTATTTTAAACATCATCGTGTTGAAGTCGCTAAAGAGATACTTCCACTGAATGATTGTACTTTGAAATGCATAATTACTAGCGACGAGTCATGAATCTATACGTATCATTCATAGACAATGCAACAAACAAGGTAATATCGTAAGAAAGGTGAACCAAAACCTAAAAAATTACGGATGGTTGTAGCTTCTACTTCATGAAAATTCATTATAAATATATAATAAAAGACTGTTTTTAGTTATATTTTCATGACGCGTTTCGCTGTCGAGGCAGCTTCTTCGGATCTACATTTAACACAGTGTTAAATATAGATCCGAAGAAGCTGCATCGACAGCGAAACGCGTCATCAAAAAAAAAATTGTATATAAACCAATGGAAATTGACTAAAAACAGTCTTTTTTATATATTTTCAAAAAATAAAGTCAAGATAGGTCAAAAATCTAAGGCCTGTTAACTTTTTCCTCTGTGGCTGCGGTGTTATACACAAAGAATTCCTTCCAACTAGTTACCCAGTAAGTGAAGTAGTGTTTAATCGTTTCTTGATGTATGTGTATTAATTCGTATACAGAATATCAACTATGGCACAACAATTCATGATTTTTGCATTACGATAACTCACTATGACATAATAAAAGATTACCACAATGCCGTACTCATCAGATATGTAACCGTGTGACTTTTTCCTGTTTCTTTAGTTAAAATCACCATGAAGCCATAAAAGAGAATACGGTGGTCTTGAAAGCGATAGCAGAAATCGAGTATATATTAACAAGTGTTCAGGAGATTGGAAGAAACTCTTATAAGTGTGTTATAGCAGAAGGATATCAAATACATTTGTGTGCATGAGTTTTAAGTTTTATTTAATCATTCCACTTCATTTTTGGAGATAATACCCGCTTGCGTCTAGTTCTTGAATATACGATTCGGAAACTTGAATAGACTGTTGTAAAAAGCAAGTAGTTATAAAGTAATAGAATTTACACTTGGGTTATATAATAATGGAGGATTGTAGATCATTGATTTGAAATATTAGACAATTTTAAATGATTAAAACTCTCTTGCATTGATAGTTTTTGCAATACAGATTCTGGATTTTGATAGGTGTTTCTTTACGCTTACTTTTTCTATTCTTAAAGTTTAAATTTAAAGATTTTTATATAAAAACTATCTTCATCTTCATTTCAGCCACTTTCGATGAAATAGTTATGAGTATTTTTGGCAGTAAAGGTGTATTTTTATTGTAGCATTTATGATTTCTTAATTACATTTTTGCTGATAAATGTTTGGAAATTCCTGTTTAGTTTGCGTTTATCTAGAGCAATATAACTAAAGAAAGTATACTGAACCAATGTTGTTGGTGTACAGCTTCGTCATCATGTTGTGATCACTTCCCCTGTGTTTAGGGAACTGTTAAGTGTATTTCTACAACAATAGCCTCACAAGTCATTTTTAGAAAACTTAGGGCTTAATTATTAAAATATCAGTATCAAGCCAAAGCATTTTAAAACTTTAACAAAGAATCGAAATTCTGATAGTACTATTATAGGTGCCACATAAAATTCTGATGATGACTGAAATTATTATTATGCTACACCTATAAAAACTCTAGATGAATATTAAAGTATTTACTTAAAATTAAGTATTTGCTAGATTTTTGAAGCGTTTACTGGAAATTTCGAATAAAATGCTTTTAAATTCTAGTATAAATTTTTAAAAAAAATTAAGTATGCTTGAAAAAATCAAGTAAATGTTTGAAATTTCGATTAAAAACGAAAAATTTAAAAATACCTAATTCTAAATAAACACTTTAAATTTCATCTAAAGTTTTTTTTACAGTGTATTAAAAAAAGCCAATATTTCCGGCATATTTTCTGTAATAAAAATGTACAAAATTTTTTTTTAAAAGTACTTACCGAATCAATTTCTTGCGACTATTGGCATAATATTTCATAGAAAATAGGAAATTAACCCTTTTCGAACGAAGAATCCGGAAATTTTCATTTTGATGCCAAAAGCTGATATTACAAGTAAATACCGATTTGGGCCTAATTGGGCCCATAGCAATTGACCCAAACGATTTTATTCATTGGGACTAGTTGTTTCGAACAACGAAATTGAACACTTTGGAGAATCTCGAGCGGTTGTTCTTGACATATCCAAGGCATTTCACCGTGTTTGGCACGATGGGCTGTTGGTCAAATGTCTGAAAAGTTCTGTTTGTGGCTCTCATGTTTCCTCAGAGAGCATTCTTTACGAGTGGCAGACGACACCTTTACTATCAACGCCGGTGTGCCCAAGGCTCCATACTGTCTCTTACTCTCTTCCTCATTTATATTAACGATCTGCTGGAAAAGACCGAGAACCCAATCTATAGCTTTGCAGATGACAGTACACGTATCTCTTCATTCACTTTGAACGCTCGGACATCGACTCCTCAGACGAATATCCGCAGACAGCAGGAAGTCATTCAACTTAACAAAGACCTGGAAGAAATTCTATCTTGGGGTGTCAGTAACCAAGTGGAAATTTAACGCTACAAAAACCCAGGCGGCAGTTTTTTCTAAAAAAGTTAACGTTGCTGAACCCAGCATAGTTATGTCGGGGCACTCAATTCCTCTAACATCGTCACTCAATCTGTTGGGCGTTAATTTGGGAGCGAATATGTCCTGGCATGAACATGTTGCAGGCATAGCAAGGAGAGCTTCTCAAAAGTTGGGAATATTATTTCTAACCAGGAAGCTTTACACCCCACAACAACTGTTAATTCTTTACAAAGCTCAAATTCGACCAACTATGGAATACTGCTCCCATGTTTGGGGCTCCGCTCCCAAACATACACTGCATTTGTTGGATTCTATTCAAAGAAGAGCTGTTCGTCTGATTGGAGACCCGGAACTGACCGGCGGCCTTGATTCGCTGGAACATCGAAGAACGGTTGGCGACTTGAGCCTATTCTACAAGTATTTTCATGGAAAGTGTTCGAAGGATGTGGCCCGCTTAATTTCTCCAGAGTGGTGCATGTTAGAAGTACACGTCGCGCTCATACTTCACATCCATATGAGGTTCAGCTTGTTACTCCTCGTACAACGCTTTCAAGCAGTCTTTTATATGTAGAACATCATCCCTTTGGAATAATTTGCCCAAATTTGCCCAGGACTGTGTTTCCCACCGAGTACAATCTACAGCGATTCAAGAACAACGTGAATCGCTTTTCTCCGCACACATGTCGCTCCTTTAGCGTTTTAGGGACTTCCCTGTAGCGCGTGTGCTAGGCCCATAAAAAAAAAGAATTCCACGAATTCTATTACATATGAAAATGGTCTATTTACCCTCCCAATAGATAGGCTGTCCCAGAAATTGCATAAAAAAGGGCTTTTTCGGGCCCACGCAAAAGGCCCGAACACTATGGGGCCTCGAGAATGGCGGAATCAGATTCTACGGGTCGAAAAAAACATAAAAAAAATAACAATTTCAGTCATCCGGTATGAATATTATGTAGAACCTATAATATACTATCAGAATTTCGATTTCTTTTTGAACTGTAAAAATGCCTTGGCTTGTTCCGCTATAAAGCGAGGCGTCTACCCTCGTGATATTTCATTAACTAAGACCTAAATTTTCCAATTGGGGCAGACGCGTAGGACCCAAAACTTGAGAATTACGGTCTTATTTATTCAAAAACTCGAAAAAACGACCGATTTTGGCTGGAAAAAGCGGATTCAGCTACATCCTCCGGTATTGGTGGCGTCTGTCTTTTGCAGGTTCCGTCTTACTTTATCAGGAACAAACTAAATTTATTAATTTTATATGGGTAAATGACGTTTTTTGGGCCCTAAAGCTGGGTCCGGTCTCAGAGGCGTCTGCCCTTTCGGGCGCGCTACTTCTTTAGTGTCCAAATGTTATGGTACTCAATTTTAGGCCTCACTAACCTGAACAACTAGGCAGACGGTTAGTCGACGTCAAAATTTCGGGTCGCCCTCTTGGTCTATATCTTTACTCTTATAAAATAATTATCATATGAATGTGAATGACACATCGAAATTTTAAAAATTGGACTGCAGTGATAAAATTTTTTTTTATACCAATCCTTTTAACAACAATAATTTTACCCTACAAGATATCTTTAAACCCCGAACTACCTTAAAATAAATTAAACCAGTTTGTGTTTCACAAATCTGCAACAACGTTCTCTGCCACTGCATTTAAAAATTTTGCAAGATTTCTTTTAAATTGAGACACATCTTGCTTTGCCAGTGTAGCTGCCTCCGTGGCACAAAGTATTGCATTATTTAAAGTGCTGATGTAGGAGTCAAAAAAGTGAATTCGTCGAAAAGACACATTTAAATAAAATTTGTGCCATACACGTAAAATTTTAAAGAGGACAATCCGTAGTCAGCTTTCTCGCAAGTTTTGTGTTTGTCGTTTTTATATAAGTTGCAAGAATTATTATAATGATGAAATGAAATCTAGAATTATATGGAGTTGTTAGAGTGGAATACTTAAGAAAGATTACAAGCCAAAAACTCTTTTTGTAGACATGTTTTTCCACAACCTGGAGTGCATATTGCATATTTAGAGATCACCTATTTCAGGCTAATTAATAATTTAAACCAGGGGTACAGTCTGGAAACTCCAGGATCAACAAATGATGTTGATAATGATAGGCAATTTATAATATTTTAATTTTATTTATGGAAAAATTTGATAGCATTATGCATATTATCAAAGATGAAAACGCTACAGTCCCTCCTAACTAATACGAGGATACTCGTACAGTTACAAGTTATGAGGCGAGTTTTTATCTATCGGCATAGGCATGGTATAGGATCTGTGCGTAACACAGAGATTACCATTGATGGTAATCGCTCCAGATTGGGCAGCACAGCCCTGGGCAGTTAATTCCAAATGGATAAGCATAAATATAAAACACAGTAGCAACAGTCCGACTCGTCTTAAGGGGTTCGAGTTTGTAATGATCACATGACCTGTCGCCATATTGCTGGTATGATGCACGCCAGTTTTTTTAATATTCAAATTCCTTTTTTTCAAGAAAAATCCTATTCCGTAGAATAAAAAATGAATTTTGCTGATTGAAGGAAGAAAACACGGGAAAAGCTTTTTTTAAAAACATTTTCTATCATGTTCTTATTAAAACAGATATACAAGAAACCAGGAAAAAAGGCTAAAGTTACAAGGAAAATATATATATGTCTTCAACGCTTTTTGCACGTTATTGATTTCAATATCTCGTTGTTGAATTTATATTTTTTGACCGGGAGGGAATATTCATTTTGATAATATAGCTCTACACACCTTTAGCGTTGCGCGTTTAATGCCAACAATCATGTATTTTTGTTTTTTTTTATGGGTCTAGCACACATGCTGCAGGGAGGTCCCTAAAGCCCTACAGGATGCGACACGTTTGCAGAAAGAGCAATTCACTTTGTTCTTAAATCGTTGTAAATTGTACTCGGTAGGAAACACAGTCCTGGTGCAAATTATTCCAAAGGGATGATGTTCTCCATATAAAAGACTGCTTGGAAAGCGTTGTACAAGGAGTAACAAGCTGAACCTCATACGGATGTGAAGTATCAGCGCGACGTGTATTTTTAACATGCACCGCTCTGGGAGAAATTAAACGGGCCACATCCTCCGAATACTTGTAGAATAGGCTCAAGTCCCCAACCGTTCTTCGATGTTCCAGCGAATCAAGGCCGCCGGTCAGTTCCGGGTCTCCAATTAGACGAACAGCTCTTCTCTGAATAGAATCCAACAAATACAGTGTATGTTTGAGAGCTGAGCCTCAAACATGGGAGCAGTATTCCATAGTTGGCCGAATTTGAGCTTTGTAGACAATTAACAGTTGTTGTGGAGTGTAAAACTTTCTGGTTCGAAATAATATTCCCAACTTTTGAGAAGCTTTCCTTGCTATGCTGCAAACAAGGAGGAATGGAGTGCCCGGCAAGGTGAACTTTTTTTAGAAAAAACTGCCACCTGGATTTTTGTAGCGTTAAATTCCACTTGGTTACTGTCCACCCCAAGATAGAATTTCTTCTAGGTCTTAAGTTAAGTTGAACAACTTCCGCTGTCTGTGGACCCTCGCCTGAACAAGCGATGTCCGAGCGTTCAAAGTGAATGAAGAGATAAGCGTACTGTCATCTGCAAATCTGTAGATTGGATTTCCAGGTCTTTTCCAGCAGGTCGTAATGTAAATGAGAAAGAGAGTAGGAGACAGTATGGAGCCTTGGGGCAAACCGGCGTTGATAGTGAAGATGTTCTGGAGAGATTGAAATAATTATAACACTCATTTTAAGATGAGATCGTCTTTCTTCTGAACTTAAAAATGAAATGAATACACTTTTTACTCCATTTTATCATTAGTTAACTCTAATACAAGAATTTTCATGCAACTAATGACTTTTGGCGCTTATATACTACTTACATAGACAAATTAAACCCATGCACTGATTTATTCAAACTCATTCGTGCTGTAGAATTACTACTTGTGCAGGCCCAGATTGAGTTTTGATAGTTTGATTAGCGAATTTTAGCAAATAATATAACCTTAAACTCTGGCAAACAATTTTAGTATGAAAAATAATCTTTACATAATATATTACATATTATAAATAAAGAATTATGAATAAATTAAGGATCTTTGGGAGATTGAAAATAATTATAACACTCATTTTAACATGAGATCGTCTTTCTTCTGAACTTAAAAATGAAATGAATATACTTTTTGTTCCATTTTATCATTAGTTAACTCTAATACAAGAATTTTCATGCAAACCTAATGACTTTTCGTGCTTATATACTACTTACATAGAAAAAATTAAACCCATGCACTGATTTATTCAAACTCATTCGTGTTGTAGAATTACTACTTGTGCAGCCCAGATTGGGTTTTGAAAGTTAGGTTAGCGAATTTTAGCAAATAATATAACTTAACTCTAGCAAAACAATTTAATATGAAAAATTAATCTTTATAATAATATATTACATAATATAAATAAAGAATTATGAATAAATTATCTTTTAGGATCTTTGGGAAATCTAAAAAAAACTTACTTCTTCGGAGATACCACATATATTTTTACAAGCACTAACC
>CM032447.1:214834360-215160917 GCA_019049505.1 Pachyrhynchus sulphureomaculatus | reverse complement strand
TTGTAACATTCATTTTTTCCTAGATTTTAAGACCATGTAATGTTACTGATTTTTCACTTCAAATTGTACTTATTTTCATTTTTTAGTATCGAACAGTATATTAATCAAAAGATTCCAAGCCGTTCGGTATATTAGTGTGCTGTGCGGGTTTCTGACCGAATCTTTCGGCACGCCGGGATTGGTTGAAAATGTGTATCCGGATTTTTTGGTTCCGGCGTCGCGAGATTACCGAGAGAAGGCCCACGACTTATTTAAGGGTCGAGAGAACTACGGTCGAGGCTGAGTACCATCAAGCCGCAGCCAGGCTAATTTCATCGGAGCCGCCAAGTAGCTTCCTTCGACAGAGCTGCAGTAAAGGCTCATAACAACAATCATGAGAGCTAAATAATGCACAAGTTTTTTAACGAAAAGCCGTAGTGGGCTCTCTAAGTGTTTACTAGAAAGTGTGAAATCGGTTGTGTTCCATCGAAGCCGAAATAAAAACAGTAAGTTACCAAAACATCCTTCCATAGACGTATCCCTGAGTAGTGCCTTAACAGCAATATGAACTGACTAAAAAAGTGAAGTGAAAAGCACTATTTTTCGTCTTCGGGAGTAGTCAGAGTTTAGAATTTAAATGTCATAACTACCAGTTAGGCTAAAATTTTTTGGTAATCCTGTAAAACTGCAAAGGTTAGAACTTTTTATTTTTAAAAACTTGAATAAATTTTCTTTTTGTTGATTAAAGCTAGTGTCTCACTGAATACCTATCTTACTTTTCAGGATAAGAAACGGCTGTACCAAACTGATTTTTTTATTTACCAACAGTACACCCCTTTCAGCATTTTTTTCATTTTTTTAGCTGAAGTTAGATCCTTTCTATTTTAAAATGAATGGTGCCCAAAAAGTCGTACAGCTGAGGTTTCTTTAAAATAGAAAAGAATTCCAAAAAGACGTACAAAAATTATTCTTACCCATATCTCTCTACCAAAGAAAACTGAGTAGCTGGTGTGTGTTTAATTTCTTTAGTTCTTTTAAATCAGGATTCACTCGATTCATTATCAGAAATTAAAGCGGGCTGCAAGAAAATTGCGCTCAAGCTTGGGGCATCCAATATTCAAACGGTACAAAATTGCGCTCAAGCGTGGGACAAACAACTTCTCACAGGGTACAAAAAAAAGATGCCTCAAACTGAGGACAATTTCGCAAGATACAAAATAGCGCTGTCAACGCGGGGCTTTTGGAATTTTATTTTTTAAAAAAAGGGTTCAGTGTACTAGCTTTCGAACAAAGTAAAAGCTCTAACTTTTCAGATATTTTTATTTCTCATAATATTTATTAAACGAAACTAACACTATAGCAATAAGACAAAAGCAGGAAATTTGTAGAATTATTTATTTCAATTTATCTGATGGTGGTTTAGATATTTGAATTTTGTTAATCGACTCTAAGATAAAAGATTCCTACTTTTTCTTAAAAGCTACTTTTATAGTTCAGATTAGCAGATGTGCTGGTTTACTTTAATTTTTTGCAGTGTTAGATTTATTTTGCGGTTAACCGAAGAAAAAAGTGTACTTTTTTTCTCACCGATGTTTTGCATGAATATTAAAAATACTTTGCTGATACGAAACGGTATTTGGAGATTTTTTTGTTGGAAATTCTTAACATATTTGGTTAAAAGAATTTTAATACAAGGCAATACTTAGAAATTTTTTTTGAAATTGTCGAAGATTTTTTTAATGTTGGTAAAGAAGTTTACATATTTTAAGTGCCTTTACATCTTTTTTTACATTTTGACTATTGGAAGCACAGGAGAAATATTTTCACGACTTTTTAAACAATTCTTTTAAATTGTATTCATTTATCATGGAAGCCTTCAATTTTAAAGTCAATCACTTACTGGAAAATGAATTAGACTATGAACTGAAAATCCGTCGTACTTTCTCAGAACGTCCGGTCGCGGATAAAAGAAAGATTCTAACGAGGATCTTAAGTAAAGAAATACTCCAATAAATCAGATTGGACTAAATAGTTACAAAAAGTTTCTGATTTTTTTAAAAGTCTAATAAAAATTCTCCTTCTCAAGTTAAAACTCCTGCTTCTCCAAATGGTCACATGTCTCCTTTATTCGTGCATAAATATTCAGATAACAGACCGCATATCAAGATAAATCTATTAGGTGCCCATTTCTCGGCTTTATTTGACTCTGGTGCAAATGCCTCCGTTGTAGGTCAGAATGGTATTAAAATTTTAAGTCGTTTAAGTATAAAAAATATGCCATGTCAAAAATAGAAGTGTTACCACTGCAGATGGCAGCCGTCTAAAAGTTTTAGGTACGGTTGAGTTGCCGCTAGTCTGCAATGGTCATTGTTTAGTAATCTCTGCTCTAGTAGTACCTTCTCTATCACATACTTTGGTTTTAGGATGTGATTTTGCACAGAAATTCGGAATTTTAGTAAATTTTAAAGATAATTCGTGGTATCCACAGTCCCTAGAAGTCAATTCTCATACAAGTTTTAAAGATTGTTATTCAGAAAGTTCTTTAGAAAACCTTTTCTCACGTCTATGTACCCTAGATGATCTCTCGCGGACGGAACGCTTAAAGGCAGAAAAAGTAATAAGCTCTTTCAAAGAAATAAGTAGTAAAGATAGGTTAGGCCGAACGAATAAAATCAACATGTCTATAGATACGGCTGATGCCAGTCCTGTAAAGACAAGGCCCTTCGCCATGTCTCCGTATATGTCAAAGGTATTAAATAAGGGGTTAGACGAAATGTTGACACTCGGAGTGACATCGTCTAAGCTATGACGGAAAGAAAGCTCAACGAGGTCAGCAAATTTTGATAACTATCCATTACCGAACATCGACAGAATTTTGACATCACTCAGGAATGCTAAGTATGTATCCTCGATAGATCTTAGAAAGGCTTTCTGGCAAATTCCTTTGGACAAATCCTCTAAGGAAAAGACCGCTTTTGCAGTAGTAGGCCGAGGTCTATTTCAGTTCGTCACTATGCCGTTTGGTCTAAAGAACGCTGCTCAAACTCAGCAACGTTACAGTGGACGCTATATTTGGTCTGAAATATGAGCCACAATATTTTTACCTATCTCGATGATATTTTAGTAACATCGGAAGACTTCGAATCGCATATTCGCTTACTTAAAGAAGTAAAAAATAAATTGAAAGAGGCCGGACTGACGATAAATTTGAGCAAATGTGATTTTTTTCACCAAAAACTTCTCTAAAGTTTTTAGGCTATATAGTAGGCTCAAATTCCTTGCGTACCGATCCGGATAAAGTAGCAAGCATGGTTAATTATGCGAGACCTACTAATACTACGGAAGTTAAGCGCTTCGTAGGAATGTGTTCATGGTACAGACGTTTTATCGAGAATTTTTCTACCCTGTTGTCGCCTATTAATGATCTTTTGAAAGGACGAAAAAAAAGGACAATCGATAGATTGGACAAAGGCAGCCGAAGAATCTTTTATAAAGATTAAAGAGCTATTGGTTTCAGCTCCAATTTTATCCCAACCAGATTTTTCCCAACAGTTTTATATTTCTAGTGATGCTTCTAATACCGGTTTAGGGGGCGTCCTAACACAGAAAATCAATGGTGAGGAAAGAGTGATAGCGTATGCCAGTAGAACTTTATCAAAGGCTGAACGTAACTATTCGGTTGTTGAAAAAAGAATGTTTTAGCAGTACTCTTTAACATCGAAAAGTTTCGACCTTACATAGAAGGTGTTCCTTTCACGGTCATAACAGATCATTATAGTTTATTGTGGCTTAATTCTATTAAAAACCCTAGTGGCAAACTAGCGCGTTGGGCGATTAGGCTGAGACAACATACATTTAATTTAATTCATAGAAAAGGAGTCCACAATGTTATTCCTGACGCTTTGTCAAGAATCCCAGATCATACAGCGGACGAAAACAGTCTTAATGCACAGATTGGCGTAAGAATTGATACAGTAGACATAGATCGTATAGATCCATGGTACGATAATTTACGGCAGCAAATTAAGGAATTTCCTCAAAATTTTCCGCAGTGGAAGGTGGAAAATGATTTCGTGTACAAGTTTATCCCAAAACAGTTGCCTTTAAAAGTTAATGTACCCGAGTGGAAAATACTAGTTCCTAAACCACAGAGAGAGGAAGTTATAGACATGTGTCACACTCCTCCTACTTCTGGTCATTTTGGTTTTTATAAAACTCTTCACAGGGTTCAGGAACAGTATTATTGGCCAAAAATGCGTTTTGATATCTTAAAGTTTGTGAGGACTTGTGAAGTATGTGGAGAGCAGAAATCTCCAAATACACTACCTATGGGACTGATGGGAAAAGACAAAACGGTTAATTACCCTTTTCAAGTCATAGCAGCTGATCTAGTAGGCCCATTCCCACGTTCAAAAAGGGGAAATAAATGGCTTCTCGTGGTTTCTTGCTGGTTTACAAAGTATACCATGCTATTTCCTTTTGAAAAAGCTCTAAAGCAGAATACATAGAGAGAATTTTGGAAAATAATGTCTTTCTAATCCACGGTGTTCCGTCGCTCTTAATATGCGATAACGGTACTCAGTTTACCTCTAAGAGTTTTAAGAGCTTAAGTGAAACTTATGGTTTTAACATCCGTTTTAATCCTGTGTACTCTCCACAATGTAATTTTGTTGAACGTAATAACCGAACAGTCGGGACCGCTTTAAGAAGTTACGTTGATTCCCATGACACTTGGGATGGCAATATTTCCAAAATTCAACAAGCAATAAATACCGCAAGACACGAAGTAACAGGGTTCACACCGTCTTTCTTAGTTTACGGCAGACATATACCTCTATCTGGATCGTATTATAAAAATTTGGATTTGGACGTCAATGTTGACAGCGAAATAATTCCGGGTAACAGGGGTGCGTACGCCGAAAATTTAAAGGGTTTAAAAGATATTTTCACTGACGTGCGTAGTAGGATACATAAGGCTTATGAACGGAACAGTAAGTCTTACAACCTTAGAAAAAGAGATTTTTCCTTTAAGATAGGTGATCACGTTTGGCGAAAAAATAAAATTCTTTCCAGTGCAGCTGAGAAATTCACATCTAAGTTGGTACCTAAGTATGTGCATTGCGTGATAAGAGAAAAGATTTCAGATTTAGTTCATGGTTTAGTTAATTTAGATGGGACTAAAGTAGGACAATGGCATATTAAAGACTTAAAACCATTCAACGGACCTAACCCTAGTGAAAGTTTGTCAGAAGAAGAATAATTTATATTTACATTATCTTAATTGCTTAAATTTTTTTTGATGTTGCTCTGTAGAGGTGACGACCTCGTTTTTTTTTTGACTGTTATAAAAGTTGAGCAGAGAATAGCTTACTTTTATTGTTTAATACTAAGGTTTTGGGTATTGGCCATATTCCAAACTTAGGTTGATTGTAGTTGATGTTTAGCATCGACTCAGCTGTTGCGAGCTTGCGAAAGAGTCACACTCAGGATTTATCATAAGACTGGTATGTCGGTGGTCGCGGGATTTGATTTGCTAATGACCCCATATAATATCCAGTTCTTGACACTTGGAAGCGAAATTTTGATTAGAGGCAATCCAAGGTGATCTTGAGTTAGGACAATCGCAAGATGTAGCTCGTGTAGTGTGATGGAGAGTCAAAATTTTTATGAGCAATTTCAAAGTTTGTTACCCGAGTGGGTGTATTTTTATTACCTTAGTGGTATATGTTGGGTGCAATTAAGAGTAAATTGATTTTGGTTTATCCAGTAGGTCTAAGACTTGGATTATTTTGATTTAGATCTTCTTCTGAATTGACAAACTGAGGGTATTTTTCTATTTTTTTTTCAGAGCCGTTTAAACGTTACCTTTGAGTCACTAATTTTTTTAAAATTTTTTTTGCATGGACTCATAGGCGTATGTTGAGTTTTTTCGGTTTACTATCAGATTGATAGGAAATTGAAGTCCTGCAGGAGAACTAAAGGCTGATCATTTACAAGAGATGAGAGCAGAGTAAGACAGTCGTTTCACAAAGAAATAATCAAAATCTGATACCGAGATGAGAACCTTGTCAAGAGAGGCTAAGCGCAGTGAAGGAAGATTCCTAACCGAATTTTTAGATTTTCACAAGGTAATCTAGAAGTTTGGGCTGACAGAAAACGGTTATGGCTGATACCTGTAGCAGTTTCTTCTAGAGGCTATTGTCTAGGAAGACGATTAACACCATGATCGAATATTTTAGCTGTCAACGATGTTTTCTTCTTGTTTCTGATTAAGCTGGAAAAGCTCTTGTCGTCTTCAAAAGTTTGGTAGCATTGCCGCCGAAATATTGAGACATTTTTGCTTCATGTAGCTTTTTAAGCTCTTTTTTTCGTTTTTTTTGGAAATTTCCGTTAGAAGCTTGGTTAAGTCAACCTTGTAAACCTTTTAGGTTGTATCCCATGAGTTATCTGTTTTTACAGGCTGTGATGCACCAGGTGCTAACAGATGCCGTTACGACGTTTGGCAGGGAGTTAGTCTTCCTGAGGAACAGACTGATTGGAAGGGTAGTCTATGGGGGGTGAACGTTTGACCTTTGGGACCTTTAGGGGTTTTGTTACCCAATGGTTATTTCTATTTGAACCAAAGGAGAGCCTAACTACTGTAGTCGACCTCAGCTGCAATTAGCCTATTAGTGGTGACAGGCTGTTGGCAGTAGTGTGTTTCGGAACACCCTATTGATTAAATTTTTTTTGACTTATGGTGGTGTGGTAGACACCGTTTCAGTTTAGTGGATGCTATAATCTACTCCCTTTTGTTGGTGGACTCCAGGGTCACCAATTCTGTATTTTATTGTCTCCACCTTTCAGTATATCGTGGTGAGGTGTTTGTCTCCTGTTATGTGGGATGGATTGAATGTTTTTCGTTGTTGTTCTAGGGCGAGACCAGTACACGAGGGTTCTTCATGCAACTTGAAGAAGCGCAATGCTGGTTAAATTTTATATCTCTGTATAGCCACCCTGAAGAATGACGGAGGGCGTTTTTTCTGACTCATGTTTCTAGGCAGATTTGTCACTTTGGTGCGATGTGCCGAAGATTTGATTAGCTTTTGCTAAGAGCTTTCACCAAGCTCAGTATGGAGTTATCATAACCAAGAGTTTGGGATTTGAACTCCTGTATGTATTTTCTGTATATATTTCTGTATATATTTCTGTATATATTTCTGTATATATTTCGGTGTATGTTGGTTGCCTGAGGGCATGTGCTCAAAATGCGAGATTTTGAGTCGTTTTTGCTTATGGACTCCTATATTTAGGATTATGACTTTAGGGAGGTCCTATTTCGAGACTTGCTGTCTCATATAGTTATGTTGGGAATGTTTCCTTGAATGTTAGTTGTGCGCAGACTAATCATTCTGTTCTTAGTGAACATTGCTTTGTGAAGCAGGATCATTCAGTTTGGTGAATTTTAGCTTTTATAGCTATTCACTGTGTTTAGAGTGATTTTTAGCTTTTGTAGCTATTCACTGTGCCTATAGTGATATCGTTAGCTTTTATAGCTGCTCACTATGTTAATGGCGAGATTGTTCTTTTAGAACGCAGGCTTTGTGTAGTCGAGGACTATTTACAGAGTGTTTTCTTGGCGAGGAGCCGAGGTTTTTTCTGGCGATATACCAGAGTGTTTTGTTGGCGATGAGCTGACGTGTTTTCTGGCGATCAACCAGAGCGTTTTCTCCCTGGCGACTTTAGCATGTCTGGATGTCTTAGGACGTCGACATTGCGTTATAGAGTGCGATTATCTAGCGATCAACCAGAGCGTTTTCCCTAGCGATTTTAGCATGTCTAGATGTCTTAGGACGTCGACATTGCGCGATAGAGTGCGATTATTTTCCGAGTGCGACTAGTAGTGATACTAGATTTAGAATGTTCTCTTAGCGATGAGCTAGAGCATGGATGGCGATTTTTCCCGAGCGTTTGTCTGGATATTTATCCAGATATTTATTTTTTTTTTGGCCTAGTGCTAAATGGTCTGACAAGACTTTTTCTTTTTAGTGTAAGTGTTTGCACTAGAATCATTTTTTTATTTTTTTTCTTTATTTAAGAATTTTTATAAATTTCTTTTGCTGAAATAGAAAATTTTCAGACAATCCTTAAAATATTTTAAGGGGGGTGTTCATATTTTATTTCAGTTCACTTTTTTTGATTTAGACAAGAGTCTAGACAAAGTTATATTTTTTTTTTTGTTTTTGGTAACAATAACAGAGCTGATTCTTTTATATAAGAAGACCGCGATTGTTATTTTGGAAAGGTATTTCTTTCATGCAAGGATTTTTTATTTGCTTTTTGATGTACTTAACCTTAGTGTCTAATTAAGTTAAGTCTAGTTATAAGATTCTTGTGATCATGCAAAGATTTTCATTTGGTTTTCATTGTATTTAATATTAGTGCTTTATTGAATTAAGTCTAGTAGTAAGGTCCGAAGTTTGTACTTTTGTTTTAAGTTCTGACCTTAGTATTAAGTGATAGTGTACCACTTTGTACCTTTTCATAAGTAGCCTAAGTTTAATAGACTAGTGTAGTCTATTTCTTTTTGGAAGGGGGTAAATGTAACATTCATTTTTTTCCTAGATTTTAAGACCATGTAATGTTACTGATTTTTCACTTCAAATTGTACTTATTTTCATTTTTGTATCGAACGGTATATTAATCAAAGATTCCAAGCCGTTCGGTATATTAGTGTGCTGTGCGGGTTTCTGACCGAATCTTTCGGCACGCCGGGATTGGTTGAAAATGTGTATCCGGATTTTTGGTTCCGGCGTCGCGAGATTACCGAGAGAAGGCCCACGACTTATTTAAGGGTCGAGAGAACTACGGTCAAGGCTGAGTTCCATCAAGCCGCAGCCAGGCTAATTTTCATCGGAGCCGCCAAGTAGGCTTCCTTCGACAGAGCTGCAGTAAAGGCTCATAACAACAATCATGAGAGCTAAATAATGCACAAGTTTTTTAACGAAAAGCCGTAGTGGGCTCTCTAAGTGTTTACTAGAAAAGTGTGAAATCGGTAGTGTTCCATCGAAGCCGAAATAAAAACAGTAAGTTACCAAAACATCCTTCCATAGACGTATCCCTGAGTAGTGCCTTAACAGCAATATGAACTGACTAAAAAGTGAAGTGAAAAGCACTATTTTTCGTCTTCGGGAGTAGTCAGAGTTTAGAATTTAAATGTCATAACTACCAGTTAGGCTAAAATTTTTGGGTAATCCTGTAAAACTGCAAAGGTTAGAACTTTTTATTTTTAAAAACTTGAATAAATTTTCTTTTTGTTGATTAAAGCTAGTGTCTCACTGAATACCTATCTTACTTTTCAGGATAAGAACGGCTGTACCAAACTGATTTTTTTATTTACCAACAGTACACCCTTTCAGCATTTTTTTCATTTTTTTAGCTGAAGTTAGATCCTTTCTATTTTAAAATGAATGGTGCCCAAAAAGTCGTACAGCTGAGGTTTCTTTAAAAATAGAAAAGAATTCCAAAAAGACGTACAAAAATTATCTCTTACCCATATCTCTCTACCAAAGAAAACTGAGCTGGTGTGTGTTTAATTTCTTTAGTTCTTTTAAAATCAGGATTCACTCGATTCATTATCAGAAATTAAAGCGGGGCTGCAAGAAAATTGCGCTCAAGCTTGGGGCATCCAATATTCAAACGGTACAAAATTGCGCTCAAGCGTGGGACAAACAACTTCTCACAGGGTACAAAAAAAAAGATGCCTCAAACTGAGGACAATTTCACAAGATACAATATTATATTATATGTATTTTTGATCTCGTGTTTTCACAAGCTTTCACCCCACTCAATGACCTGGTAAATTTTTCACTTTCGATTTCACCCTGCAAAAGTACCCCTTTAAGTCAAAATTTAATTTTCAAACTACACAGGTTTGATGAGGCTATCAATTCCTATATTAGTGCGAGATTTCAAGTTTTTAGGTCAAATAGTTTCCGAGAAAGTCCGGTGTGACAGACAAACAGACAGACTCCGAAGTGATCTTATAAGTGTTCAGTACGGAACATTAAAAACTAAAAAATTTCATTAATATTCACCACAATAACGTACGAAAATTTAAAAATATAGTTTTCGAAAAATGGTGCATTTAAAAAAAAATTCACGAAAAATTGTTTATAAAAAAGGAAGTTTATAACTTATCCTAAAATCTGTACGCTTTCCATTTGATAATGTATCTGGAAAGTTAGTTTCAAAATGTCAAGCGAATCGATAAAAATTTGTGGCAGCTGTCATTTCGCCCGATTTGAAAAAGGTTCCATGTCGTCTTGGATTCTGAAGCGACCATTTTGAATTAAAAAGATAAAAAAATATTTTTGTACACTTAAATATTTGTTTAATAAAGTACTTTAAATAAACTTTCGGCCGCTTCTATTTTACTCGTGAAAAAAATTCCCGAAATTAGCCTTTTTTTCTAGAGACCTGGAGGAGCCTTACCCCTGGACTATTTTTTTAATGGTATAGAACAGATAATTAGCAATTCCAAAAAATGTATCAAACTATGCGGCAATTATTTCGAAAAATAAAAATGTTTGATTTTACTACCTCTCCGACCCCTCAATTTTAAAAACGAATTTAGAACTGACTGTGGACAATTCTTAAATTAAATAGAACATCATTAGATCTACATTTTTTGAATAAGGTGTGGAAAAATAATCTCTGGTTTTAAGGGTAACGGAATACCATGACACTTTACTTTTAAACAGTGAAATGCCGCTTTCCGGCTGAAATCTCCCCTGAGGATTATTTAAAATTAATTTGCTTATATTTACCTACTGCCAAAACCGCATAGCATTATAAGCTTAAATTCTGGCCATATAAATAAAAAATAACATATTCTATTAAGCTCGAAACGTAATACCACGCAACCCTAAAAAACCTCTAATACAAATATTTACTCAAAAAAACACGAAAATAAAGCGAAAAAAAACCAAATCCCAGCCATACTAAATTATTAACTTTCGCCACCTGTTCTCAAAACAGTGTTTATAAAGTAATTTTCTTTCTGCACTGTGTTCATAACTTTTCAGCTTTTAACTATCTTGCTTTCTTTGTTGCGTATATGGCATAGAAAATTAACATTTTAATCGTGCTAAGGCAATTCAATAAACTTTAGGAAAGAACTATACAAAAACTTTCGAAATCTAATATTGTTTGTTTAATCACAGAAAGGACTCCGTATAATAGACGCAAAAAAATAACTTAATAGTTATTTTCATGTCAAGCCCAGAAAGTTCCATTTTATAGAACTAGCAAGTATGTCATTCTGAAATTTCTAACTATTTTTTTTTATGGATCTAGCACACGTGCTGCAGGGAAACCCCTAAAGAGCTACAGGAGCGGCACATGTGCGAAAGAAGCGATTCACGTTGGTCTTGAAT
Organism: Pachyrhynchus sulphureomaculatus; assembly: GCA_019049505.1. NCBI lineage: Eukaryota > Metazoa > Arthropoda > Insecta > Coleoptera > Curculionidae > Pachyrhynchus > Pachyrhynchus sulphureomaculatus. The sequence goes on along the minus strand of CM032447.1, from coordinate 215,149,521 downwards.
CGCTGTAGATTGTACTCGGTGGGAAACACAGTCCTGGGCAAATTATTCCAAAGAGATGAGGTTCTCCATATAAAAGACTGCTTGAAAAGAGTTGTACGAGGAGTAACAAGCTGAACCTTATATATGTGAAGTATTAGAGCGACGTATAATTCTATAATGCACCTCTCTGGGAGGAATTAAGCGGGCTATATCCATCGAATACTTTACATGGAAATACTTGTAGAATAAACTCAAGTCGCAAACCGTTTTTGACGTTCGCACGAATCAAGACCGCCGGCCAATTCCGACACTCCAATGAAGCGAACAGCTCTTCTCTGAATGAAATCCAACAAATGCAGTATATAATTGGGAGCAGAGCCCCAAACATGGGAGCAGTATTCCACAGTTGGTCGAATTTGAGCTTTGTATAGAATTAACAGTTGTTGTGGAGTGTAAAGCTTTCTGGTTCGAAATAATATTCTCAGCTTTCGAGAAGCTCTCTTTGCTATGCTTGCAACATGTTCATGCCAAGACATATTTGCTCCCAAATTAACGCCCAACAAATTGAGTGACGATGCTAGAGGAATGGAGTGCCCCGACATGACTACGTCTAGTTCAGCAACGTTAACTTTTTTAGAAAAAAACTGCCGCCTACGTTTTTGTAGCGTTAAATTCCGCTTGGTTACTATCACCACAAGATAGGATTTCTTCCAGGACTTTGTTAAGTGAAATAACTTCCTGCTGTCTGCAGATATTCTTCTGAGTAGCCGATATCTGAGCGTTCAAAGTGAATGAAGAGATAAGCGTACTGTAGCTGTAGATTGGATTCCTGTTCTTTTCCGGCAGATCGTTTATATAAATGAGAAAGAGAGTAGGAGATAGTATGGAGCCTTGGGGCACACCGGCGTTGATAGTCAGAGGAGGAGAAATCCGTCTACTGCCACTCGTAAATAGCGCTCTCTGAGGAAATATGAGAGCCACAAACAGAACTTTTCAGGCATACCAGAAGAGCGTAGCTTAGCTAGCAATCCATCGTGCCAAACACGGTCGAATGCCTTGGATATATCAAGAGCAACCGCTAGAGATTCTCCAAAGTGTTCAATTACGTTGTTCCAAACATGTGTTACCTAAATCAGAAGATCTCCTGTTGATCTATGTTTACAAAAGCGATATTGACGGTCGCTAATAATGTTGAATCCAAGATATTTTAGAAGATGCTGATTGATAGCATTTTCCATGACTTTCGATATTATTGAAAGCAATGCGGGTAGTTATCGGACAAGGTCTTCTTGCCTTTTTTAGGTGTCGGCTGAACTTTGGGACATTTCCAGCAGGAAGGAAATATTCCCTTTCTGTAGGACAGCTTGAAAAGTCTACAGAAAATGGGTTTTAGTTCCCTAGCACAGTTTTTGAGTACTATGGCAGGTATTCTGTCAGCGCCAGAAGCTTTTTTGGTGTCTAGCTTTATTAAAATGTGTTTTATGATACGCTGTTTGAAGACAACATCGGGCATCCTTGACTGCACTATGGGAATAGTAGGTGGTGTTTTTTCTTGAAAATCGACAATAAAAAGTGAAGCAAAAAGTTCAGCCAACAAGTTCGCTTTCTCAACAGGTGTTGTTGCAATAGAATTATCTGGCCGTGTGAGTGGTGGTATGGTGGATTTGTTGAAATTTTGACTATCTGCCTTAGCGACTTACTGGAATTGTTGGGACAAGCGAGAAGTTTGTTTCTAATTCGTTGATTGTGTGCCTTCTTGATTTCGTCAATAATTTTTTTGCATCTGTTCCGGGCACGAACAAAGATGTTACGATTTATGGCGTTAGGATTTTCATGCCATTGTCGGTAAACAATATGTTTAGAAGCAACGGCTACTTTGCATTTTCGGTCAGACCAAGGCTTGTCGTTGGAAGGGCATTTCTTCGAAAAAGGGATGTAAATGAGAGGAAAAAAGGACAGACTTTTTCTATAACAAATAGATGCTTATACTGCACTCTGTCGGCGACTTACTAAGTTTGTTCATGCAGAGCGGCACAGCACGGCTGGCACGTATTACAGAAACGCACCTTTCTCGAGCTTATTGCTTCAAGGCATAGATGGCAGCATTGGTATGACGACTAAAGACGAAACGAAAAGAATCGTATTTTTAGAAGTTACCAAAAGTGTTCTTCATATTTGCTGAACCATCCCAAGACGCGTTTCGCCGTATCATGGCTCATCAGCTGGGCTAGGTTCAGCAAATACGAGAAAACATATTTAGCCCTTTATCCAAGTAACTAACGGAAAACTATATTATATTATAGGATAAAGGACTAAAAATGTGTTTTCATATTTGCTGAACCTAGCCCAGCTGATGAGCCGTGATACGGCGAAACGCGTCTTGGGATGGTTCAGCAAATATGAAGAACACTTTTGGTAACTTATAAAAATACGATTCTTTTCGTTTCGTCTTTAGTTGTTATACCAATGCTAACAGACTTTTTCCTTCATTATGCTGAAAATCGTAATTTTGAAAACGATTTCAATAATAAAAAACGAATCAAATTTCAAGCTATTTTACTTATAGGTTTGTAAATGAACTCCGCTTCCTTCATTTTATAGTTTATTAATTTCCAGATGTAGTCTATTCATTTGCCCGTCCCTTCGTTCAATGCTCAAAACGTTTTTACCACTTCCGATTTTCTTGTCCTTATTTTAAAATGCATTAGCGTAACGTAGCTTTAAATGGCCTCGTTCAAATGCTGTGCGAGTTGATTCTCAGCGGAGGATTCAGGTGAACCAGGCAGTAGCGGCGTTTCTAGAATTTAATATCATAATATTGTTAACTCGCCTTGTTTGTTTACTACTTATAGTCCCATTTTTTACCGTATATAACCTCAGTGAGACTTGTACGGAGGTTAATCTGCAGCATCTTCCTCTATGGATCCGAATCGTGGACAATTCGTGCTGCAGAAGTACAGGCTCGAAATGTGGTGTTCGCGAAGATGCTTCGCATCTCTTGGACAGCCAAAAGAACAAGTAAATCCATCCTTGAACAGCTAAATATTGAAACAAAATTATCCGCCATTCTCTTCTACTTTGGTCACATAGCAAGAAGAGGCCCAGAGAATTTCGAAAGGTTAGTCATGACTGGAAAGGTAGAAGGGAACAGACCACGTGGCCAACCACCTAACCACTAGGCCTATCAGGTAAAATCAGTAACAGAACTTGTTGAGTTACTGATGCCCTGAGGTAAGCAGAGAACAGAGATAAATGATGAAAACCGCCTTCAATAATGAAGTATACGACTGAAAAAAAAAATAGATAACCTGAACAGGTAACTCTGAAAAGTTACGTCATGGTATACTAGTTTCCTAGCAGATGGCATTCTGATAGTATATATATATATATATATATATATATATATATATATATATATATATATATATATATATATATATATATATATATATATATATATATATATATATATATAAACGAGGATCCTACAGTTTCTGCTGCGTCTTACATTTCGACCGCCATGCCCCTCTCCAATCATTTTCGTGGATAGCTCTATCTCTCATTATGTCCATTATTCCGTTGATTCCCGTTAGTGCTGGTCTTCCTTTCTTTCTAGTATCGGACATTCTTTTCACGTGTCCGTACCAAATTAATTATCTGGTTTCCATTCTTTCTGCTGTTGTATATATTTTTCCTGCCTGTCTCCTGATTTCTTCATTTTGGACGGGCTCCTGTCTCGATATTCTACATACTCTTCTTAAACAATCCATTTCTACTGCGTCTATCCTTTGCTTATCTTTTTTTATCATTTGTCAGCATTCTGATCCATACGTGAATATCGGCTCTAAGATCGCCCTGTAGATTATTAGTTTTGTTTTCATTTTTATCCGGTTTGACCAAAGTAAAGAGTTTAGAATCCCTTCGCATTTTTTACCCTGTTGAGTCCTGTGCCTTATGTCTCTCTGTGATGATCCTTTGTTGGAACTTACGCTTTACGCAACTAATTATTTCACTCAACTTCAAATCTGGTTCTTCTTCACCATCCTTACCCACCCTAAGATACTCTGCCCTCTTCATGTTTACGTTCAAACCTCACGTTTCGCATTCTTCTTTCAGTTTTCTCATCATATAATCTAAATCTTCTTCGCAATGCGCTACGAACACCTAATCATTTGCAAAGAATAGAGTTGTTAGGAACTGGTTGCCAATCTCTATCCCTATTCACACTTCCTCCTCCATACTTCTAGTGCTTCTTGTAAATACATTTTAAAAAAGGGGAATGACAGACAGCATCCCTGTTTCAAGCCTTTAGTTACTTTAAACGGTGTTGTTTCGAATCTTGATGGCTCTTTGCAGATTCTTGTAAATGTTATATATTGCTCGAACATATGTTCTACTAAGGCAATCTTTCGTTAATACATTAAATAGTTTTTTCAAGGGTACTGAATCGTGGGTTTTTTCCAGATCTATGAACGCGAGGTGAGTCGGTAGGTTTCGAGCCTCCGGTTTGTCTAATATTTGCTGAAGAGTGAAGGTATAGTCCATGCATGATCTTCCCAGTCTAAAGCCATTTTGTTCTTCTACGTCTTCCTACTGCAATTCAGTTATTTTCTTAGTTATTATGCCATAAAACCAGATGATGCTGATTCCTCTATAGTTTTCACACACCTTTTTATGATCATTCCTGTAAATTGAACTGATATATGCTAGGTTCCAGTAAGATGGAATATTCCTTCCCGCAATCATTAAAAAGTTCTGATACTATTTCCATTAAAATAATTGATCTATAATTCATTAGCTCAGTGGGACATTTCCCGGCCCTGGAGCTTTACAATTTTTCATGTTTTTCATTGCTCTTTTAACTTCTTCTAAACTTATTTTTTTCTACTTCTGGATCTCATTTCGTTAAGTTCTCCCTTAAACTCATCTCTATTTTCAGTTAACAACATTTGATAGTGTTTTTCCCATTCTGCGTTACGAGTTAATTTCAAATTTGTTCCATCTTTCCGTTCTTTTTTTATACTTTTAATTATCTTCCAAGCATCTATAATTCTCATCCCTCCTAAGCATCTTTCTACTTTCTCACATTTTTTCTCCCACAGTTACTCTGGTAATAACTGGGATATATTAACTGACAATAATGTGAAGTTGTCAAAAATCAAATCGAGGGGCGAGACTAGTTTGGCAGACATTATGATAGGAGAATACTTCTCTGCTTCCATCGAGCACTACTTCAACTTCATATATATATATATATATATATATATATATATATATATATATATATATATATATATAAAAACATATATAATACCGTGTTCTTTGAAAACGAAAGAAAATACTACTTTATTCAAAAATTATGGGGACTCATTTTTTTTTATCTACTAACCATTTGTTTTTTAAGTTGGCAGAATTGTTTGTAGCAAGTGACAAAAATTTTTAGAACATTTATTTTTATTACGTTTGAACTAAAAGCGTGTTTTGTAGATGTTTAAAATAAATAAACTTATCGAGCAAAGAATTTGCTTTAAAAACGAAATTCCTTGTATGTACGTTAAAAATATAATAAAATTGTTACGGAGATAAATGTTAGGAAAGATCGACAGCTTTTTACACGACAAAGGCTCATTTTTGCTACCTTGGATACATTTCTTAGAGTTTCCTCATTTTTTTATGAGCATAAGACACGTGCCCCAGGAAAATCTCTAAAGCGCTACAAGAGCGACGCGTGTACAGAAAAAGCGATTCAGGTTGGTCATGAACCGCGTTAAATTGTACTAGGTAGCAAATACAGTTTTGAGCAAATCATTTCCAAGGGGTGAAGTTCTCTATATAAAAATTGCTTGAAAAGGGAGGAGTAACAACACACATATGGATGTGAAGCATTAACGTGACCTGTATTTCTAGCATGCACCGCTCTGTGAGGAGTTAAATGGGCTACATCCATCAAATATTTTACATGAAAATACTTGTAGAATAGACTCAAATCGCTAACCGTTTTTCGACCATTCAGTAAATCAAAGTTGCTAGTCAGTTCTGGGTCTCTAATTAGACGAATAGCTCTCTTCTGGGCCTTCAATCAGACGAACAGGTATCTTCTGAATAGAATCCAACAAATGCAGTATATGTTTGGGAGCAGGGCTTCAAACAAGGGAGCAGTATTCTTCGTTGGTCGAATTTGAGATTTGTACAGAATTAACAGTGTCGCTGTGTATAATTAGGTAGTGCCCAAAATAAACTGACAAAAAGTCAAGTTTAGTGGCGAGTTTTCAGCTAGAACCCTTTCTCTGCGATATAAGAGCTGCCGTTTAGCATAGGTAAGTTTCAGTAAAACAAAAACTGCCAAAATTGGAATACCATTGGGATCAATAAAATCTATTTTGAAGAACGCTTGTCGCGTGTATTATGTAATCATGTTCCACAACTAATTTTTATTTTAAACATCATCGTGTTGAAGTCGCTAAAGAGATACTTCCACTGAATGATTGTACTTTGAAATGCATAATTACTAGCGACGAGTCATGAATCTATACGTATCATTCATAGACAATGCAACAAACAAGGTAATATCGTAAGAAAGGTGAACCAAACCTAAAAAATTACGGATGGTTGTAGCTTCTACTTCATGAAAATTCATTATAAATATATAATAAAAGACTGTTTTTAGTTATATTTTCATGACGCGTTTCGCTGTCGAGGCAGCTTCTTCGGATCTACATTTAACACAGTGTTAAATATAGATCCGAAGAAGCTGCATCGACAGCGAAACGCGTCATCAAAAAAAAAATTGTATATAAACCAATGGAAATTGACTAAAAACAGTCTTTTTTATATATTTTCAAAAAATAAAGTCAAGATAGGTCAAAAATCTAAGGCCTGTTAACTTTTTCCTCTGTGGCTGCGGTGTTATACACAAAGAATTCCTTCCAACTAGTTACCCAGTAAGTGAAGTAGTGTTTAATCGTTTCTTGATGTATGTGTATTAATTCGTATACAGAATATCAACTATGGCACAACAATTCATGATTTTTGCATTACGATAACTCACTATGACATAATAAAAGATTACCACAAATGCCGTACTCATCAGATATGTAACCGTGTGACTTTTTCCTGTTTCTTTAGTTAAAATCACCATGAAGCCATAAAAGAGAATACGGTGGTCTTGAAAGCGATAGCAGAAATCGAGTATATATTAACAAGTGTTCAGGAGATTGGAAGAAACTCTTATAAGTGTGTTATAGCAGAAGGATATCAAATACATTTGTGTGCATGAGTTTAAGTTTTATTTAATCATTCCACTTCATTTTTGGAGATAATACCCGCTTGCGTCTAGTTCTTGAATATACGATTCGGAAACTTGAATAGACTGTTGTAAAAGCAAGTAGTTATAAAGTAATAGAATTTACACTTGGGTTATATAATAATGGAGGATTGTAGATCATTGATTTGAAATATTAGACAATTTTAAATGATTAAAACTCTCTTGCATTGATAGTTTTTGCAATACAGATTCTGGATTTTGATAGGTGTTTCTTTACGCTTACTTTTCTATTCTTAAAGTTTAAATTTAAAGATTTTTATATAAAACTATCTTCATCTTCATTTCAGCCACTTTCGATGAAATAGTTATGAGTATTTTTGGCAGTAAAGGTGTATTTTTATTGTAGCATTTATGATTTTCTTAATTACATTTTTGCTGATAAATGTTTGGAAATTCCTGTTTAGTTTGCGTTTATCTAGAGCAATATAACTAAAGAAAGTATACTGAACCAATGTTGTTGGTGTACAGCTTCGTCATCATGTTGTGATCACTTCCCCTGTGTTTAGGGAACTGTTAAGTGTATTTCTACAACAATAGCCTCACAAGTCATTTTTAGAAAACTTAGGGCTTAATTATTAAAATATCAGTATCAAGCCAAAGCATTTTAAAACTTTAACAAAGAATCGAAATTCTGATAGTACTATTATAGGTGCCACATAAAATTCTGATGATGACTGAAATTATTATTATGCTACACCTATAAAAACTCTAGATGAATATTAAAGTATTTACTTAAAATTAAGTATTTGCTAGATTTTTGAAGCGTTTACTGGAAATTTCGAATAAAATGCTTTTAAATTCTAGTATAAATTTTTAAAAAAAATTAAGTATGCTTGAAAAATCAAGTAAATGTTTGAAATTTCGATTAAACGAAAAATTTAAAAAATACCTAATTCTAAATAAACACTTTAAATTTCATCTAAAGTTTTTTTTACAGTGTATTAAAAAAGCCAATATTTCCGGCATATTTTCTGTAATAAAAATGTACAAAATTTTTTTTTTAAAAGTACTTACCGAATCAATTTCTTGCGACTATTGGCATAATATTTCATAGAAAATAGGAAATTAACCCTTTTCGAACGAAGAATCCGGAAATTTTCATTTTGATGCCAAAAGCTGATATTACAAGTAAATACCGATTTGGGCCTAATTGGGCCCATAGCAATTGACCCAAACGATTTTATTCATTGGGACTAGTTGTTTCGAACAACGAAATTGAACACTTTGGAGAATCTCGAGCGGTTGTTCTTGACATATCCAAGGCATTTCACCGTGTTTGGCACGATGGGCTGTTGGTCAAATGTCTGAAAAGTTCTGTTTGTGGCTCTCATGTTTCCTCAGAGAGCATTCTTTACGAGTGGCAGACGACACCTTTACTATCAACGCCGGTGTGCCCCAAGGCTCCATACTGTCTCTTACTCTCTTCCTCATTTATATTAACGATCTGCTGGAAAAGACCGAGAACCCAATCTATAGCTTTGCAGATGACAGTACACGTATCTCTTCATTCACTTTGAACGCTCGGACATCGACTCCTCAGACGAATATCCGCAGACAGCAGGAAGTCATTCAACTTAACAAAGACCTGGAAGAAATTCTATCTTGGGGTGTCAGTAACCAAGTGGAATTTAACGCTACAAAAACCCAGGCGGCAGTTTTTTCTAAAAAAGTTAACGTTGCTGAACCCAGCATAGTTATGTCGGGGCACTCAATTCCTCTAACATCGTCACTCAATCTGTTGGGCGTTAATTTGGGAGCGAATATGTCCTGGCATGAACATGTTGCAGGCATAGCAAGGAGAGCTTCTCAAAAGTTGGGAATATTATTTCTAACCAGGAAGCTTTACACCCCACAACAACTGTTAATTCTTTACAAAGCTCAAATTCGACCAACTATGGAATACTGCTCCCATGTTTGGGGCTCCGCTCCCAAACATACACTGCATTTGTTGGATTCTATTCAAAGAAGAGCTGTTCGTCTGATTGGAGACCCGGAACTGACCGGCGGCCTTGATTCGCTGGAACATCGAAGAACGGTTGGCGACTTGAGCCTATTCTACAAGTATTTTCATGGAAAGTGTTCGAAGGATGTGGCCCGCTTAATTTCTCCCAGAGTGGTGCATGTTAGAAGTACACGTCGCGCTCATACTTCACATCCATATGAGGTTCAGCTTGTTACTCCTCGTACAACGCTTTTCAAGCAGTCTTTTATATGTAGAACATCATCCCTTTGGAATAATTTGCCCAAATTTGCCCAGGACTGTGTTTCCCACCGAGTACAATCTACAGCGATTCAAGAACAACGTGAATCGCTTTCTCCGCACACATGTCGCTCCTTTAGCGTTTTAGGGACTTCCCTGTAGCGCGTGTGCTAGGCCCATAAAAAAAAAAGAATTCCACGAATTCTATTACATATGAAAATGGTCTATTTACCCTCCCAATAGATAGGCTGTCCCAGAAATTGCATAAAAAAGGGCTTTTTTCGGGCCCACGGCAAAAGGCCCGAACACTATGGGGCCTCGAGAATGGCGGAATCAGATTCTACGGGTCGAAAAACATAAAAAAAATAACAATTTCAGTCATCCGGTATGAATATTATGTAGAACCTATAATATACTATCAGAATTTCGATTTCTTTTTGAACTGTAAAAATGCCTTGGCTTGTTCCGCTATAAGCGAGGCGTCTACCCTCGTGATATTTCATTAACTAAGACCTAAATTTTCCAATTGGGGCAGACGCGTAGGACCCAAAACTTGAGAATTACGGTCTTATTTATTCAAAAACTCGAAAAAACGACCGATTTTGGCTGGAAAAAGCGGATTCAGCTACATCCTCCGGTATTGGTGGCGTCTGTCTTTTGCAGGTTCCGTCTTACTTTATCAGGAACAAACTAAATTTATTAATTTTATATATGGGTAAATGACGTTTTTTGGGCCCTAAAGCTGGGTCCGGTCTCAGAGGCGTCTGCCCTTTCGGGCGCGCTACTTCTTTAGTGTCAAATGTTATGGTACTCAATTTTAGGCCTCACTAACCTGAACAACTAGGCAGACGGTTAGTCGACGTCAAAATTTCGGGTCGCCCTCTTGGTCTATATCTTTACTCTTATAAAATAATTATCATATGAATGTGAATGACACATCGAAATTTTAAAAATTGGACTGCAGTGATAAAATTTTTTTTATACCAATCCTTTTAACAACAAAATAATTTTACCCTACAAGATATCTTTAAACCCCGAACTACCTTAAAATAAATTAAACCAGTTTGTGTTTCACAAATCTGCAACAACGTTCTCTGCCACTGCATTTAAAATTTTGCAAGATTTCTTTTAAATTGAGACACATCTTGCTTTGCCAGTGTAGCTGCCTCCGTGGCACAAAGTATTGCATTATTTAAAGTGCTGATGTAGGAGTCAAAAAAGTGAATTCGTCGAAAAGACACATTTAAATAAAATTTGTGCCATACACGTAAAATTTTAAAGAGGACAATCCGTAGTCAGCTTTCTCGCAAGTTTTGTGTTTGTCGTTTTTATATAAGTTGCAAGAATTATTATAATGATGAAATGAAATCTAGAATTATATGGAGTTGTTAGAGTGGAATACTTAAGAAAGATTACAAGCCAAAAACTCTTTTTGTAGACATGTTTTTCACAACCTGGAGTGCATATTGCATATTTAGAGATCACCTATTTCAGGCTAATTAATAATTTAAACCAGGGGTACAGTCTGGAAACTCCAGGATCAACAAATGATGTTGATAATGATAGGCAATTTATAATATTTTAATTTTATTTATGGAAAAATTTGATAGCATTATGCATATTATCAAAGATGAACGCTACAGTCCCTCCTAACTAATACGAGGATACTCGTACAGTTACAAGTTATGAGGCGAGTTTTTATCTATCGGCATAGGCATGGTATAGGATCTGTGCGTACACAGAGATTACCATTGATGGTAATCGCTCCAGATTGGGCAGCACAGCCCTGGGCAGTTAATTCCAAATGGATAAGCATAAATATAAAACACAGTAGCAACAGTCCGACTCGTCTTAAGGGGTTCGAGTTTGTAATGATCACATGACCTGTCGCCATATTGCTGGTATGATGCACGCCAGTTTTTTTAATATTCAAATTCCTTTTTTTCAAGAAAAATCCTATTCCGTAGAATAAAAATGAATTTTGCTGATTGAAAGGAAGAAAACACGGGAAAAGCTTTTTTTAAAAACATTTTCTATCATGTTCTTATTAAAACAGATATACAAGAAACCAGGAAAAAGGCTAAAGTTACAAGGAAAATATATATATGTCTTCAACGCTTTTTGCACGTTATTGATTTCAATATCTCGTTGTTGAATTTATATTTTTTGACCGGGAGGGAATATTCATTTTGATAATATAGCTCTACACACCTTTAGCGTTGCGCGTTTAATGCCAACAATCATGTATTTTTGTTTTTTTTTTTATGGGTCTAGCACACATGCTGCAGGGAGGTCCCTAAAGCCCTACAGGAGCGACACGTTTGCAGAAAGAGCAATTCACTTTGTTCTTAAATCGTTGTAAATTGTACTCGGTAGGAAACACAGTCCTGGGCAAATTATTCCAAAGGGATGATGTTCTCCATATAAAAGACTGCTTGGAAAGCGTTGTACAAGGAGTAACAAGCTGAACCTCATACGGATGTGAAGTATCAGCGCGACGTGTATTTTTAACATGCACCGCTCTGGGAGAAATTAAACGGGCCACATCCTCCGAATACTTGTAGAATAGGCTCAAGTCCCCAACCGTTCTTCGATGTTCCAGCGAATCAAGGCCGCCGGTCAGTTCCGGGTCTCCAATTAGACGAACAGCTCTTCTCTGAATAGAATCCAACAAATACAGTGTATGTTTGAGAGCTGAGCCTCAAACATGGGAGCAGTATTCCATAGTTGGCCGAATTTGAGCTTTGTAGACAATTAACAGTTGTTGTGGAGTGTAAAACTTTCTGGTTCGAAATAATATTCCCAACTTTTGAGAAGCTTTCCTTGCTATGCCTGCAACAAGGAGGAATGGAGTGCCCGGCAAGGTGAACTTTTTTAGAAAAAACTGCCACCTGGATTTTTGTAGCGTTAAATTCCACTTGGTTACTGTCACCCCAAGATAGAATTTCTTCTAGGTCTTAGTTAAGTTGAACAACTTCCCGCTGTCTGTGGACCCTCGCCTGAACAAGCGATGTCCGAGCGTTCAAAGTGAATGAAGAGATAAGCGTACTGTCATCTGCAAATCTGTAGATTGGATTTCCAGTCTTTTCCAGCAGGTCGTTAATGTAAATGAGAAAGAGAGTAGGAGACAGTATGGAGCCTTGGGGCAAACCGGCGTTGATAGTGAAGATGTTCTGGAGAGATTGAAAATAATTATAACACTCATTTTAAGATGAGATCGTCTTTCTTCTGAACTTAAAAATGAAATGAATACACTTTTTACTCCATTTTATCATTAGTTAACTCTAATACAAGAATTTTCATGCAACTAATGACTTTTGGCGCTTATATACTACTTACATAGACAAATTAAACCCATGCACTGATTTATTCAAACTCATTCGTGCTGTAGAATTACTACTTGTGCAGGCCCAGATTGAGTTTTGATAGTTTGATTAGCGAATTTTAGCAAATAATATAACTTAACTCTGGCAAACAATTTTAGTATGAAAAATAATCTTTACATAATATATTACATATTATAAATAAAGAATTATGAATAAATTATAGGATCTTTGGGAGATTGAAAATAATTATAACACTCATTTTAACATGAGATCGTCTTTCTTCTGAACTTAAAAATGAAATGAATATACTTTTTGTTCCATTTTATCATTAGTTAACTCTAATACAAGAATTTTCATGCAACTAATGACTTTTCGTGCTTATATACTACTTACATAGAAAAATTAAACCCATGCACTGATTTATTCAAACTCATTCGTGTTGTAGAATTACTACTTGTGCAGGCCCAGATTGAGTTTTGAAAGTTTGGTTAGCGAATTTTAGCAAATAATATAACTTAACTCTAGCAAACAATTTTAATATGAAAAATAATCTTTATATAATATATTACATAATATAAATAAAGAATTATGAATAAATTATCTTTTAGGATCTTTGGGAAATCTAAAAAAACTTACTTCTTCGGAGATACCACATATATTTTTACAAGCACTAACCGCAAAACAAAAATTTCCTTTTGACATTTTTTTTATAATTATTTTCCATTATAACGTCAAACAAGTCATTTACTTATTCTCATAAAAGGATTCTCCTTGAAATCCAGATGTAAACACAACCCGCGACCGCGCTGGCAGTCATGTTGTTGGCATGCGTGATAAAAAACAGGACGTAAAAATTTTCTTCAGCGTCGTAACTGTGTTTTATGTCTGCCAACAAAGAATTATAAGAGGAGTGACGAGTTGAACTTCATACCATAAGTAAAAGAATTATGTTAGTTTTTCCTATAAGACCATGTAACTCAAAGTAAATTTTAGGCAACCAAAGAATGGGCAACTTGAGATAGCGGAATCGTCCCTGGATGAACAATAACAACAAAGGTAGTAGGAACACGATATAATAAATAGTATGTAGAATTTGAAAAAAGATGTGCTAATGAAACAGGCGCCTTTGAAGTTCTCTCGCCTTCTAAGGATTTAATTTCCAGTTGAGTAGCAGCTACTTTAGTGAATAGTAAATATATAACATAATTCTTTAGTTTATGCCCACATGAAGAATGTACCACTCTAAAACTAACTCTACACTCTAAATAATTATACACTAGTGAACAAAAAAATCGTCTCAAACTATTTGGCTTCATTTAACACGGATGGATTTTACTGATTAAAAGTATTGAAAGGAGAAACAAGGAGAACAAAGATCAAGTGAAGATTTCTTAGAGTTGTGTTGACAATGAAGTGGTCGACTCGCTTCAATGTACACCTTCTTCTTCCTCATCCTGGTCTCCGTGTAAAGGCGCCAGTCTCTTAGTAACGTCTGTAGACTCTGGTCGCAGCTGACTGACTCAGGTCCAGTTGCGTAGTGACTACACATTGGCGATGCCCTTCTTGTAATAGGGTAATGACTTGTGCCGTTTCTTCCGGAGTGGTATCCATTGACGTAATTAGTGAGCAGGTATAGCAGAGATGTTAACGGTTTAAGTTCCGATAAAGGAATGATAGAAAAATGCAGTTGCATGTGTTTTTATAGGGATGAATAGTGCGGAACGAGTATGTGGCTGAGCGAGCAAAAACGGTTCTATTGGGTAAAACCGTTTTAATCAATAAAACTTTTTGGAAATTCAAATATTTTTGGTATTATTGGAAAGAGTAGAAAATCCGCATTCTAATGATACCAAAAATTATATCACTGTTTGAAAATTAAATTCAAGGATCGATGTTAAATGAAGCAAAATCGCTTGTGTCGATTTTTTTGCTCACCAGTGTAGTTAAAAGCTCAATTGGAACTGTATGAGAAATATTAATATATATTAAATTCATTAAAATTTCGTCGATTCTATAACGTTTAATTAATTTAAGTCTTTATGAGTTTCGTATTGAAACTATTACAATAATACTCTATTTCTACATCCGTATAATTGTACACTAGTTATCATGGATTTTCAATATTTTATTAAATGTACATACATAATAATCCTATTTATGCTAACAAAATTTAGTTGGATATTGATAATTGTATCATTATTACAAGTTCGAATTTATTTAATCACCAATCAATTTTATACCCATGAAATTTCAATTTATTTTATTAGGATTCGTATTTATTTGAATAATCCTCAAATGAAATAATTGATAAATATAGTAATAAATATTCTATTTTAGCAATATATTCCGTTTTGCTATTACTTTATTCATTCATTTAACATTATTTTTTAATAACATTTATTTAAATAATTATTTTGTACTAAAGAGGTTTAATTTTAGTTAGCATCAAGGAAAAACTGGTGAAATTGTTTTTGTAGAATTTTCTGGCTAATAGAAGTTGTAAAATAAATACGAAGTTTGACTTACACTAAAGAATAATCATTATTATCTGATGTTTGGAGAGGAAATCATACTTTATAGCGGGAAACTGTTCAAAAAGTATAGCTCCTCCCATAATCTACTTTAGCTATATGTGCGATTCAAAACTGCTGAATTTAAAATTTGCTTTTCTCTTAACGAACAATAAGTAAAAATTGGAGTAATATGTTTTATTAGGTCACTTGTAATCCCATCCGTATCTCCTCCGCATAGTTTTGTCTGTTAAGATTAGAAATAAAAACATAATATTATTTTTAAATTGCTGTACTTTGAGAGCACTGTTATATTCAAGATACTTCCCTCAAACATTCTCTCTCTCTCTCTCAATCCTTTTACTCCAATAGGAGTATCGGTGACACTAAGCAGTTGCTGCCTCAACAGTCAATCTCCAGGCATCTCGATCCTGCGCGACTTGACTTGACTCGTGCAAACCCATCCCACGGAGAGATCTTACTTGGTCGGACCATCTTGTCGGAGACCCTCCCCTTAATCTCTTACCTTCTTCCCCGTTACTACAAGCTTTTCCATGGCATCAACTTTCCTCATAATGTGACCAAAATATTTCAGGTACTGTCTATTAATTCTATTTGAATAGATACATTAATACGGCGCACAGTGTCTCGACTAGTACAAGCTAGCGGGACAATATTATTTCTTCACTTATTTGAATTGTTTATGTATATTCCAGGTATCTTAAGCTATTTTAAGAAAAAAAAGTTGGAAAATGTGTACTGTATGTGTATTAATCGAAATATGTAGCTGCAAGACGGAAGTGGTTTACTAATGTGTCTCATTTGTTCACTATTGTCGCTAATTGTTCTTTAATTAGCTACATACGTCTACCTACTCATTATGTGTGAAAAGCACAATCATGTTTGTTTACAAAGAAATTTCTAGGAAAAAAATAAAAATCATAATGATAGTACCCACATTTATTAATTTACAAAATATTATTTCTTTTAAAATAAATTAGTACAATAACAGTTTATATATATATCAATTATTTACAATAACAAGGTGTATAAGTAAAAGAAATATAATATTAAATAACTTATATACTAAGGCATGAATTATAAGCAACTACAACACACAATAAAATAAGAATAATAATTACAATAAAAAAATACTTAAACCTACTAATCACCATCAGATGAGTCGTCATCACCGCTCTCCCATTCAGTAGAATATTCAGAGAGTACATAATCCTCCTCATTTAATTCGTGATGATGACTTACTGATGGTGTTTCGGATGGCAATGAAGGTGGGATAATCAACTGCAGAACCTCCGATGGCAAAGAAGTAAATTTTCTTCGCGGTAATTCTCTATACGAGTTGATAACAGGATCAGATGTAATTAAAAGCATTCTCAAAAGATCTGTATTTGTGGCAATACGTGACCGCTTCCTGGTGTGCCGTTCACGGAATCTACGACAGTCTTTATTTCTTGCCTCCTGGGCTTCTTCGGAGAGTTGTCCAATGGGAAGAAGAAAAGACTTTATAACTTCCGCGCTGTGTACAAGAATTTTATGCACAGTAACGGGCATGGAATACCACGAATACAGATCAAGGTATAATTTTCTAGTATCAACACAAAACTTTTCGAATTCTATATAATTTATGTCATATCCCGATGACAAAGTTCTTAAAATTACATGAAATCTACGAATAAGGTTTACGTCTAATCCTGTAATTTCGCTGCTCAATTCAGCTTTGGAAAAAAATCTACGTGCTGTGTTTCCATCGTTTGTGTTACCATACCCAGGTTTTGGTTTATCTACAATGAGACCCATACGATCTTTAAACACTTTTTGTATCTCTTGTGAGCGTTGCTTCACAATAACTTTGTCGTTATCTCCCCTGACTTGCCACTTTTTTATTTCTAAACGATAGCTGATGTGAAGCAAACATTCAAATGTGCGGATCCATGCATGTAAAGTAGATAAACCAAATGCAAGGCGTTCTTCGTTGCTGGGATATTTCTTTGACTCCTCGTTCATAGTAGACGGGGTGGCACCGCAAATATAACACTTTTGTGTTGAACTTGTGTCTGTTAAGGCATTGCACACTTTGCCATCAGTCACTGTCAACAACAAATCGTGTTTAACAGAGATTTGAGATCCAGCAAGGTTACATAATGTTGGAAGAAGCTGACTTACTTCATCTAAAATTTTAGAAGTTTCTTCTTCGTAAACTCTTTTGTCTCCTTGGCAAAAATAAACTTAATAGGACGGCAATATAAAGTAGAGGAAGGTCTTGGATTTTGCCAGATCACAGTTTCGCCATCAAGCAGTCTTAAAGGGACAAATGAGTATACGAACAAAAATTCGTCTATAGCGTTAGTGTTCTCAAATTTCTGCTTATACGTGCTATGCCCCGAACTCCCATCACAGCCCCATTTGCTTACCAACGTATAATATGAATGAGGTAACACACTTCTAATGACTTCCGTCTGAGCTTTAACTAATCGTTCAGCCGTTTTATCCAAAATCGCGTGAAGTTTAATTTCAGCTCAAAATTCAGTCACAGAAATATATTCGTCAGAAGGACAACAAGAAGCTTTGGACTTACCTAAACTATAAAACGATGGATACACTTGATGTCCCGCTTTCATTGCCCATTTTCTTGTTTGTTTATATGAGTGAGAAGTCGATTTTGAGTCCACATAATAAGCTAAAGCTTCGTCTGATGTTAACTGCCGACTTTGTTCAGAACACTTATTCTTTTCTCTAGTTTCACTGACCGCGACGTTATGGATCTGTTTAGCAACACTTCGATGCCCTTCTTTTCGAGTAGCTAACTCAGCTGCTGTAATAAGCTCACTTGCACTTCGCGATTCCAAAAGATCTTCTACTCTCCGTCTCTTCGTTTTCGTTGATGAGTCTTCAAATGATTTTCTGGGTCGCCCTACGGAAAGAGCCGCTGATGATGTTGAAGTGCACGGCTGGTTAACACACATCTTTATTTCGATTCCGGATCCCTCTAACCAATCTTTATGTTTGATTAGAAACGTTTTTTTTGTTACACTTTAAAGAAGTCCACTTTTGATTGAATTTTGCTGAAAGGCTTGATATTTTCATTTTGAGTCGTTTTAGAGAATCGTCAGAAACATCAGACATATTGAATTTTTCACTTATATAATAAAAAATGCCACTGTTTCGTTCAGTTTTGTCATGTTTTAGCCATTCTTCAAAAAACTCCATTTTCGTCATAGTCACGACTCGTTCTGAAAAAAATAAAATAATTTTACTTTCGGGCCTTTTCGGGGTCGATAATATATATGAATTTGTGCCTGAATGTTGTAGGTATTACATATAGAAAAATCTAGGTGGATATATGTGGATAAAAAAAAGTTGCTACTTTTAAAGTTTACAATTAATGTAAAATTTGCTGGATTTACCTATACATTTACAAATTGATATTACACCAAAAGTATACATATTTTTTATAAAAAATATAAGTCATAATAGAGTACATACCTTCAACAGAATATTCCATCACAAAAAACTCGTTTCACTTTGCTACCAATTTTAAAATATGTTATCACAAGTGTGCATAAAATGCAACTGATTTGCAAATGAAAATGACCTCTCTTATAAGGGTTACTTTGACCCCCTGATAAGATACCTTTATGAGGTGATAAACAAATTAATTCTTGGAATTCGTTAAATGGGGGGGGGGGTTGTTTACAAGTCGTTATCAGTGGTTCCTGGAAATTACGTCATGAATATTGTCCCGCTAGCATGTTCTTGCCGAATCACTGTACGGCGTTCGGTATATGATACTTCGATATGCCCTCATCTCAAACGCATCGATTCGTCTTTTGTCAGCTTGTTTGACGGTCCATGTTTCCGATGCGTCAGTTGCTATGGGGAATATAAGGCTGGATAGCAATCTTAACTTTATATTTTTTGTAACAGCTGGATCTTTCCAGTTTGACGGTCGAGTTTCTAGCCATTGCCAAATGTCTTCTTACTTCCGCTTCACAACCACCATTATTCGTCATGAGGGATTCCAAATAGTTGAAATGGGCTACAACAGTGAAATCAGCAATTTTATTTATGTGTGACAGTTCTTCGTTACGACTTACAATCATTGCTTTGATCTTCGCTCTATTAATTGTCAATTCATAGTTTTTGCTTGTGATTTCTAGGCACGCCATAATTGATTGTAGGTCTTGTATTGAGATTGCAAGTATAACAGTATCATCCGCATATCTAAGGTTACTTAGCTTTTTTCCACCGATTGTCACACCCCACTCCAGCCATCCAAAACAAAACTCATTATATGTTCACTTAAAAAGTAAAGATGATTAAATTCAGCCCTGTCTGACGCCGGCCTCTACGATAAAAGGATCGGAAAAAGAGTTATTCAGTTTAGTTCTGCCATTTGTGTTCTCATACAAGGCATAAGGTTTACAAGATGTATAGGTTCCTATGCTGATTAGAATCGACCAGAGTTTGTTCCATTGTATGCAGTCGAAAGTCTTAGAGTAGTCTATAAGTTGTTATTTGGAATTCCCTGACTTTTTCTATTATCTGACGAATTTGTTCTCTCCCTCTTCCAGGAATGAAGCCTATTTGTTCGGTAAATATTTGTGGCAGCAGAAAAATGTTGAATCTTTCACTTAGTATCCAGAGAAACACCTTAGCAGCGTGTGACACTAGAGCGATTGTTCTATAGTTGCTGCAATCCAAGGTGGATCCTTTCTTATGCAAGTGTATAAATGCAACTTCGCACCAGTCTTTCGGTAATTTTCCAGTCTCCCATACCTCATTATACAGTTGATGTAGCATATTCAGGGCGGTTTCTCCCATCATCTTTATTATTTCCGTAGTGATCTCGTCAGTACCAGCTGCTTTTCTATTCTTTAACCTTTGAATAGCCTTCCTGACTTCAGACTCAAGAATACATGGCTCTTGTTCTTCTGCGGCTTCTTTGTCAACAATGCAGTCACCCACTAATTGAGCCACAAAAAGGTCTTTACAGTAATACTTCCAAACGTCAATGATTCCAGGCATGTCGGTCACTGCTCTACCTTCCTTGTCTCTGATTATTTGTGTTTTAGGTTTGAATTCTTTCGGTAGATATTTTACCTTTTCATAAAGCTCTTGTTGTCGATTGTTCGTAGTATGTTGTTCAAGTATGCGTTTTTGTCCTTTTTACAAGCCACCTTGACTTCTTTATTGATTGATTTGATCCTATCTTGACGGTCCAGTGTGTTGTTTATTAAAATCATATTTCTTCTTGTTTCTATAAGCTTTAGGGTATCGTCGGTCATCCAATGCTTTTGAGGGTGTTTTTGTATTTTTGCCGAGCATTGCGTAGCAGCATTGGTTATCCACTTCTTAATATCTGTCCACGTTTTGTCTATATGTTCTGTGACTTCCGGAATGTTAAAGTTGATTATTATTTGGAAAAGAATATTGTCTGACACTGTAATTCTCTTGTTTGTTGTTGTTTTTTTAGGGGTGGCTAGTGTTATTCTCATATGAGCCTTTAATAACTTGTGATTTGAACCTCATACCGCTTCTGGACGGGATCTGACATTCAATATAGATGACCTCCATCTGGAGCTAATCAGAATATTACAACATTACCCTTATATAAGTGACAATCAATATGCTTGCCCAAAATTTGTAGATTCTGTCCAAAAATTCAAGAAAATTTTTTATTAATCCTTTAAAAACATGTATCTGTCCATTCCCCCTAAAGTCGTAATATTCAATAACTGTATGTTCCTTCTCTACTTAAGTATTATAAATGTGCAAAATTTGGAATCGATATCGATCGAAAGAATAAAGAAATTAACAACTATGTTGTTCGTGATTTCAATCCCTCAAGCGAGGTGCTTTTTTCACAACTCCAATATTTTCTTTAAGCACGGAAGTAAAAAAGGTAAAGAATTTATTTACACATATGAATTAATCCTTCTTGATCTAAAGAGTAACTTAATCTAAGCAACACGTCGAACTGAAAGCTGTTATTTGATGATAGTTTTGTTAAAATTGAAAGTAATAAGAGTGACACAATTTTTAGTGTTCTCGACTCCAAGAACTCTAAAAATAAAGAGTATATAACACTATATTTATGAAACAACCCGCCTCACTCCCTCCCTCACTCCTTAAATCTTTTATATATTGTACTGTTAATAATAATACTTAAAAAGCAGGACAAACTTTCATAATAATATTAATTAATACATATCTTATCATCTTCCATCTCTTTTACCACCCTAAACGATATCGCTTAAAACTATATATTCTATTCCGACTTTAACTAATATATGTTGAAATTTATATCTCATTTCGTTCCAAAGTTATTGCGATAACAGCTCATCGGACATCGGAAACTGTTTTTCATGGTCTAGGTACTCTGATGGGTGAAGAAATGCAAAACTCTGGGAGTATGATTATTTCACGGATACAATTATCCTCGTTAGCACGGGATTTACAAAGGGAATGTTAATGGGTACGGTACGGTGTCACCATATCAATTAAGAAACTCTGGCAAAGTCTGGAGCTATCACCTATAAACAATACAGCCATAAAACAACTATACGATCCGCTGATTGTAGAATCAATCAAGAATAAAACTAAGAAATACATTATCTAATGCATTCCTCATAACGAAGAGACTTAGGCAAGGTTGCTGCTTGTCTCCCACCCTATTTAAAATTTACTTAAATGAAGCCTTAAAGAGCTGGAGGAAAGGATCGCTTTACACGCTTAACTTTGCAGACGACCAGGTAGTAATTGCCTAGGACAAAGAAGACCTAGAACTTATAACAAGAAAGTTATTCGAAAACTATAAAAGATGGAGATTGACAGTAAACTATAAATATCGGTGTATTGGTGGAGAACAGGGAAGTTTTACTTTAAATGATTGTCAGGTGATTGGTGCGTGTGATCAGTATAACTATCTAGGAACGAGAATAGATAGGAATGGCGGAACAAAACAAGGAAAAGCCATCATACAACACCTCAACTCTTCTTTAGTCAAAAAACCCTTCAAAAGAAATGCGATTTTTAAAATCATTGTACTCTACGGCTGCGAAGCGTGGCAGTTAACCAAGAGTTTGGAACAGAAACTTTTTGCTCTCGAAATGGATTACTGACGAAGAACGGCTGGTGTATCAAGAATGGTTGGAATCAGAAATAAGAGAATAAGAGAGAAAACATGAAGGTAACAAGAACAATAATAGACGATACTAATCAAAAACATTTAGTCTGGTACGGGCACGTAGAAAGAATGACAGAATAGTGCATTTCAAAACTAATTTCAAAATTGAGACCTCCAGAAAGAAGAAAAAGGGAAGGGCTGAAAACAATTGGCGGAATCCAGAAAGACATGTCGGAGAGAACCTTAAGACCAGAAGATACCAGAAGATTGGAAAGGCTGAAGAGGTTGGTGACTTAGAACCGGAAGGCGTAGCACGCTGTGGATATATGCATATATACGATGTCAATGGGTGGAAATAGGGAATAAAACTGTAAGTAAATGAGAGAAAACTAAATTAAACCGAAGCATTTCAGAAAATATTAGAATAAAATGATACTATTGGCTATCATGAAACAAACAACATGCAAATAGAGAATGAAAAGTCATAATTTTTGACAGAAATCGAAACTGTAGTTTACCTTCCATCTACAGCATTCACTGCTCCATTTCAGTTGCTAAAAATCGTCAAACCGTTACCTAATATTTTCTTCTTAACTCAATTATTTTTTATCCAGCGAAAAAACGTTTGGGATTCATAATTTGGGATGAGCCACAAAATACTTTACTTTAAGTTATTTAATTTACTTTTTATTTGGCCACTTGTTACTATACATTCATAAATTTGAGATATGCCAATAAAATTACATATGTAAACCTTAAAAAAATAATATGAAATTCGATACTATATATACACGGTGTGTTTCAAAATGAACAGGACTTTTTCAAAATAGCCAATATTAGAGGATCCATCAACTAGATATAATATGTGCTGAAAAGGTATATCTTTTGACATACATGACAATCGGATTAACAGAAGGTGCGATAT
This sequence comes from Pachyrhynchus sulphureomaculatus, assembly GCA_019049505.1. NCBI lineage: Eukaryota > Metazoa > Arthropoda > Insecta > Coleoptera > Curculionidae > Pachyrhynchus > Pachyrhynchus sulphureomaculatus. Next base: position 215,126,110 of record CM032447.1, on the reverse strand, counting down.
TGGGGCTAAAGTGACAGTGTGTTTTAGCTATAGGTCGAAAAATAAACATTGAACAACTAGCGAATATTAAGTATTGTGTAAAACTTAAGTAGATATTGCTGTAAAGTGGTAATTAACTTTAAGAGGACTTGAGCCTCTGGATTTTCGGGGCTCGGCTGTGATTACATGCAGAAGTCTAGCTAAAGTCGGAGAGGAAAAATTATGGGACGTGTCCGACAAGCACGGCAGTACAATAATTATGTTTCAAGAGCCATCTGTAGAGGAAAAGGACAGAAAAAATCTCCCTGTTCTACTTGCTTGGCAACAAGCCACCCTAACTGCAGGGACCGAGTAATAAAATTTAAAAAAAAAGCGTTGACGTTGCGTAATAGTATTAATTTTTTTTTTCTGTACTTATCTTAAATTTAAGAGCGCCTCTGATTTTCGGTTAAAGGCCACGCATAAAAATATAAATTATATTCGGGATTTTTAACCCAATAAGTCTTTGCATAACATAATTTCGCCCACTCGTCAACTTTTGTATTTAAATTTTATTTTTGGTATATTGTGGAATTTTAATCCACCCACTCGTGTAATAGCAGTATTTTGACTTTCAGATTAAATTTTTTATCCAGTCTGTGACTCTAAAGCTTAATTTTTTTTGCTGTTATAAACTAATTATAAACCTCAAATTTAAGTTCTTTATGGTTCAACCCCCTATCCATTTATAGCAGTTCAGATTAGTTTTAGTATATAAATTGGCAAAAATTTTATTTAAACTCAAGCAGGGTAGTTAAAATGACTTATTCGACGTTATTTAGGCAACAGAATATAACATTTATCGACATCTGAATAGCGTGTCTGGAATTGGATTGAATGTCGGCGTATCCCAAGGCTCCACACTGTCTCCTACTCTCTTTCTTATTTACATTAACGATCTGCTGAAAAAAACTAGGAATCCAATCTACAGCTTTGTAGGTAACAGTACGCTTATCTTTTCATTCACTTTATACGGTCCAACATCGGTTTCTCATGCAAATTTCCGCAGACAGCAGAAAGTTGCTCAACTTAACATTGACCCGGAAGAAATACTATCTTGGGGTGACAGCAACCAAGTAAAATTTAAAATTGTCATAACCCAGGCGGCAGGTTTTTCTAAAGAAGTTAACGTTGCTGAGCTCGACATATGTAGTTATGTCGGGATCATTCCATTCTTCTAGCATCTGGGCGTTAATTTGGGAGCAAATATGTCTTAGCATGAACATGTTGCACGCATAGCAAAGAGGGCTTCCCAAAAGCTGAGATAATTATTTTCAACTAGAAAGCTTTACACTCCACAAGAACTATTAGTTCTATACAAAGCTCAAATTCCACTAACGATGGAATACTGCTCCCACGTTTGGGGCTCTGCTACCACAGTTGGGACTCTGCTCCCAAATAAATACCGCATTTATTGAATTCTATTTAGAAGAGAACGGTTGGCGACTTAAGTCGTTCCCAGGAAAACAAATTTTCTTACAATTATCTAGAAAATTTGAATATACATATTTATTAGTGTCCTTTATACGTAGAAAAAATCTCAATACTCCTTACGGCATTAAATTTGGAAATATTGGCTGTTAAAATTTTCATACGAACTCTACCCCGACCTATGTTGAAACGGATGTTTTATTATATAACAATAATAATTTTCTTTACGTTTGTTTTGAAAAACTTATTAAACCCTTATCTAAAAATATAATAAATATTTTTCTGTAAAGAAAATTGTAGCAAGCGGTATTCGTTTTCTTATAAAACAATGTGAGCTACTTTTGACCGTTTTCAGTTTTCCTCGCATAACTTGATAAATAAAAGTTGGCAACGTCGCACTGCTTACACATAAATCTGAATAAAATTTTAACGACTTACCTTGAATAATGAGTTAATATCAGAGACTTGGTTTCTTATCACTCCAGTATTTACTAAATTACGTTTAGTACAGTTGTCACATTTTATTTTGAAGTTTGAATGAAGCCCTTCCCATTTGAAATCACTCATTTTGGATGGTTGTATACATTAACCAAGACCTAAGAACAATAAAAACCATTTAGAGTAAAGCAAAACAAAATTATGTAATCTTTACCAAAGCAGATAAAGGTAACACAGTAATAGCAATAGACAAAATCGACTATATTAATAAAACGTTAGATTTTTTCAAAACAGCAAAGTACGGAATTTTAAATAAAGATCCAACAAATATTTTTCAAAAAGAAATAAAACAACAAATTGAACAGGCTAAAAGTATCATTCACGATAAAGATAAATTTAAATTGATAAATATGAATACCCAAATCCCACAACTTTATTCACTCATAAAACTACACAAACGTGACCACCCAATCAGACCAGTTGTTTCCTATATGTCTGCTCCAGCATATAAGACGTCATCCTTTTTAATTGATTTAATCAAATATCATACCAAATTTGAACCTAAATATAGTATCAAAAACTCATACGAACTCGTGAATAAAGTTAAGAATATAACAATACCAGATAATTCTAAATTAATCTCTTTCGATGTTAAAAACTTATTTCCAAGTGTTCCCCCAGACGAAACAATAATTTTAATAGAAAACCTATTAACAAAAAACAAAGTAAATGAAGTTATAAAAAAGGACATAATCAATTTGTTAAGAACTTGCCTAAGACAAAATTATTTTTCATTTAACAATACATTCTACAATAGTAAGGAAGGGTTAATTATGGGGAGTCCATTAAGTCCATTACTTGCCGAAATTTTCATGGACAGTATTGAAACAATGATATTTAACAACCATAATAACAATAGTAATAATTGTCTATACTGGTATCGATACGTAGACGATATAATTGTATGCTTTACAGGTACGGACAGACAATTAACTCACTTTTTACAGTATATTAATTCTTTACATAGAAATATCAGTTTTACAATGGAAGAAGAAGTCGAAGAGAAAATCAGTTTCCTAGACTTAACAATCAGTAAAACCAGAAAAAAAACATGAATTTGCAATATATCATAAACCTTGTCATACAGATACCACAATTCACAATAGTTCTTACCACCCTAACCATCATAAACTCGGAGTTTATCATAGTTTTATACATAGACTAACTAATATCCCCTTATCAGAGGAAAATTTTACTAAAGAATTAAACTACATAAAACAAGTAGCCGTTAAAAACGGTTATTCGGTTACTTTAATCAATAATATCGTTAGGAAAAAACTTAGAAACAAGGCAATCTCGGAAATATACCCACGTTTTAAGGACAGAAATACCACATTTAAATGCTTAACTTATTTTGGCAAACCAACGGAAAAACTGGGGAAATTTTTAAATCAAAAAAATATCAACATAGCTTACAAGACTAACAATACTATAAAGAAATATCTTAAAAACTACAAACCACAAATCAATAAAGACAATAAATCAGGGGTTTAACAATTAACATGTGGGTCATGTCCTAAAACATACATAGGACAAACTGGACGTACATTTATACAAAGAATTACAGAACACGAAAAAAGTTTCATCCATAGAAAATCTAATTCAACATATGCTAATCATCGTTTAACAGAAAATCACACGTTTAACAAGAATTTCAAAATTTTACACACCCAACAAAAAGGTTTAAAACTAAACCTTTTAGAGACAATGCAAATAAATCGGTTAAGGACTACAGGTACTTTACTCAACGAGCAGATAGATTTAAGCAATTCACCATTATTGAATTTATTCTCCTAATTCGAAATCTGTGTGGGTTTTCCAATACTATCAATGTAATTTAATTAGGTGTAATATTATAATTAAGAAATTATATAAAATTGTGAACATTAAACCTAACTTGACAGTGTAAAATGTAGATCTGAAGAAGCTGCATCGATAGCGAAACGCGTCATCGCAATTTAAATAAATCAGTGGAAATTGACTTAAAACAGTCTTTTATTATATATTTAAAATAACTCAGTTTTTCCATATCTAAAAGGGTTCTGCAGCCGGTGCATTTCAGATTTTTGGCTACCTCTCTCGATGATATTATAATATTCTCATCAGAAATTTTAGATTGAACTATTTCATTAATTATTGTTTGAAGTTCCTTTTTTTTACATCAGACATACTCGCTAATGCTATATTTATTTTTTCAGCAGTTTTCTTTTAACAAATCTGCCACCCTTTAATTGCGAAGTCAATATTTATGCACTATTAAAAATTCCCAATATAAACGTAATCTCAAAAAATACTCCAAAATATTAAAACCCAACATAAACAAGTCGTGTCTCTATCAGAGTAAGAATGTAACGTTGCCAGATCCGAAAAACGACGCAGTGAGATTATTTTTGTATTTCTGCGCATATGAGACAGAGCGAGAGAGCGCACTGGGCCTCAACTATTTTTTATTGTACCCGTGGTAGTTTACATAGGCGGGATCTTTCTTTAAGTTGAGCACGACTGCTCCTTGGGAACGTCCTTAAGCAGTCTTTTATATGGAGAACCTCATCCCTTTGAAATGATTTGCCTAAATCTGTGTTTCCCTCCGAGTAAAATTTACAGCGATTTCAGAAAAACTTGAATCGCTTTTTCCGCACATACATCGTTCCTGTAAGGCCTTAGGGATTTCCCTGCAGCGCGTATGCTATGCTCATAAAAAAAGTGCATTTTGTTACCAAGGAACCAGCAACGAAATACATAAATCCTTATTCTTTTTTTCCATTGGTTCCTTGTGTGTCGCTGCCATCAAGTATTCGATTTTCAGATCCGAATAGTAGAATGACTTTCAGTTACAACTTCGAGACGATCTAGGACCATAATCGAATTTAGCATACATAAATAATAATAGACTGAATGGCATCCGCAGCCCCAATTCTTCCCCTATTTTTCCATGTTACTAACTAGTGTATGCCCAGTCTAGTTATATATTCCCTCAGTCATATGCTGTTGTCAAATATTGAACATGCAAACCGGTGGTAGCATTGCAGACGTGTTAGTTCACCCTTCGTGAGTACTTACGCAACATAAAAAACTTTCGAGTTTTTCTTTAACGTCAAGCAGTAGGACAGTACGAACACCATTTTGCAGTTTTATCGATGTCAGAAGTAGGGAAAAGTGCGCGGGAGATTTCTTTGTTATTAAAATTGTTTCCAGTTACTGGAAGACTTGCGTATAGTACTGTTACAAAGTACAAAAAAATATATATCACAACAAGGCCTGACCTCCTTTTCTTGTACAAAGGAGTTCATCGAATCCAAATGTTCTCGTATCGACAGAAATTCTCTACAAGGGCACAAAAAGTAATGACAAATAAAGTAAATATCGGTTCACATACAATGACTTATTTTAATAAAGAATATTTAGTAATCAAGGTATATGAAAGAACTACAAACCATTTATTAATGGAAATACTAAAGAAAAGTTTTAGGTAAGCCAGCATTAAGCTGACTCTTCTATTAATTATTAGAGCAGAAATTTCGCCTTTTGGTAGCTCGAATTTGAATCTACTGGATTATGGATTTGGATGGAACAATCAGTTATAGTTTAATTCAGCTTATTGATGAACCAACACGGATTCCTGATCGAGACGGGGAATTCGCCAGTCTTCTTGATTTGTTTTTAACCACCAATCTGGAGATCTATACGGTCACCGTAAATCCGCCGGCGCCGTTAGGTTCTTCCGACCATAAACTGCTTTCGACATCAAGTATCCTACCAATCAGTGACAGAGAGGCGCCTAAACCGCGCAAGATTTGGCACTACAGATCTGCTAAATGGGAAGATTTCATGGAATATTTTCTAACTTTCCCTTGGTTAGACGTTTGTTTTCGATCATCATCATCCCTTTGGAATAATTTGCCCAGGACTGTATTTCTCACCGAGTACAATTTATAGCGATTCAAGAACAACGTGAATCGCTTTTTCCGCACAGGTGTCGCTCCTGTAGCGCTTTAGAGACTTCCCTGCAGTACATGTGCTAGACCCATAAAAAAAAATGGATTTTACCATATCTCGAAGAAAAGGGCTCCGCTATCAAAGAGTACTGTCTGTACAACCACCCAGATTTGAATCTGAATGGTGCATTTCGTTGCTTCGAAACTTCTTTTCAATATTTGCGTTAGAAGTAATTATAGAATTCATAGATTATGTGTAAATTATTGTTAATATATACCCATACCTCAAAACGGGACCAAATTATTTATATAAATGTAATCATCCATTTAATTAATTATCTGAATTCATTCTTTTCTGTTTTAGAAATTTTTAAGTAATAAATGTGTAATAAAATTTTCCACTTCCAAAAAGCTAATGACTATTCATTCAGAAAATTGTATTATTGTTACTCAAAAACCATAGATTTAATTTGTAATATTTTTCAGAAGCATATCCGCCGCATTTTTCAACTGATTTTCGTCTTTTCTGGCTCATTTTTCCGCTTTCATTATTTGAGTTATTGCCAATAATATTCGCATCGAAGTTCTCAAAAAGCAATTTTTCCATTTTTGGGATGTGAAAAGCAGTTCGGACGGGCGACGAGTCGAGTTTTCGCGACGACAATTTAAGTAAATATCACGTTTGTGTTCATCTAACTTGAAAATAGAGTGAAAATTATTTGGGGAGTAACTGATTTCTGGTGTACATAAATAAATTATTGAAATTGTGTGAAAATGATTTATGATTTCCACGTTGAAAAAGTTAATTTTAGATTAGTAACACATGTTTTATTATATAATAATAATAAGACAAGTTAAAAACCAAACTAAAAGGATAAAATTAGATATCAGTTCTCCAGGTTTTGTTGGAACACAACTTATTTACGATAAAACGAGAAAGAGCCGCTTATTTTGTTATTTTGTAAAATTGTGCCTGTTGCAATATATTTCAGTTTTTAGTAGTATTGGGTGTATGGATTTTGAGGGATTTTTCAGTAAAAATATTACTTTATTGGAAAAAAATGGTTACAAATTGATTACTTAAAGTATTGTTCATCGCTAGTCACTACTTTCTCCCTTTTTGTGGCAACATATGAATACCATGTTGAAAAATGACTCTTCTTTTGAGGCTATCCACTAATCGACACATTTTTTGGTATCCTCATAAGAATGGAAGTGCTGTTCAGACAGACGGTTCGTGAGCGATCGGAACAAGTGATAACCAAATGAAACAATGTCTGGTGAGTATGGGCGGGTGAGGTAGGACATCCCATCCAAGCGCTTCTGGCGTTTCCTTGACTGATTTTGCAACATGTGGCCGAGCGTTGTCATGTTGAAAAATCGTTTTATCGCGTCTTTTGGCATATTGCGGTCATTTTTTCTTCAACACTTGGCTCAATTACATCAGTTGTTGTCGATAAAGTTCCCCAATAATAGTTTCGTTGGGTTGGAACAGCTCATAATACACTACACCTAGCTGATCCCACAAGATATATAGCATAGCAGGTTGAAGCCATAATTATTCGACTTTAGGGAGGATGTTGATGGTTCACCGGGCTTCACGCATAATTTTTTATCGTAGGATATCAATTTTTCATCACCAGTTACGATACGATGCAAAAAACCTTTCCGATTGTACCGTTAAGGCAATTGTTCACAGGTGAAGAATCGCCTTTCCATGTCCTTCAGTTTAAATTCGTACGGCACCCTTGCTTTTAAATTATTCCCAGTGCATGTAAGTACTTGACAATGGTTGTACGATCAACTCCTAATGATTTTGCAAGTTCTTTTCCAGTAGGCACTGGTCTTCATTGAGTTATGCCTCCAATTCTTCAGCTTTAAACTTTTTCGGCCTGTCTGGACGTTCTTTGTCTTCCGTGTGGAAATCGTCGACAATAGTAATTACATATTTTTATCGATGAAGTATAATCACTATAGGTTTCCGACAACATTCAATGACTTGCAGCAGCGCTTTTCTTCGAATTAAACAAGAAAAGTAACGCTTCTCGCAAATAGTGTTTTGTTGGCATGTACTTCGACATATTCAATACTCAAAAAAATATGTTGTTTCCACTTCGGCAAAATAACGTATACTAAAAATTAAATTCTAATGATGGTGTTTCATCATGAATATAGGAACAGTACGGTGTGATATCATACAAGTTACACCCTGTTTTAAAAATCCCTTAAAATTAATTGGCACTCGTTATACTTTATAAAATTGCTAAAATTATTTACCAGGTTATTTTCTCGCATGTACAAATTGTAGTCACTGTGTTCTTGAATTCACTCTATAATCGTATCTTAGTTCCTTTCATATTATTTTTATGTTTAGACAATAATGGAAGGTAACATCAATTTTTTTTCTTGACTGAATTCTTATTCTTGAAAAACACGCGTAACATCAATTCTCTTAATCAAAAACAAAGAAAAATTCCTACAGTACCATGGAAACTCTATACAAATTATCCCCCCAATTTTAACTTCTTTCATGTAAGTGACATATCTCCTAAAGTGCAGGTCTCTTTCATATATAAAATAGTACATGCGTACTTGATTTGGAAGCAATATTTTAGTTCAAAAGCTTTCGCGGGAACAGATCGACAAACAGAGAGAACAACAGATCAATGGAAAATGAAAACTATATTTTTTGTGATTTTCACTGACTCAATACTTTCTTTAGCGATAAAACTTAAAATATTTTTGTTAAAAGACTTTACTTGAAAAGTCATTCAGTATTTTCCAAAACAATCTCGGTCTATTAGTATTTTAATGAGCATTGCACACGCGCTGCCGAAAAATCGTATAGATTCATGTTGTTCTTGAATTCTTGCAAGAAGGAAATACAACATACCTTTTCTATAGGATTAGTTGAAAAATCTCTTTTAATCTTTAATCTCCAGCTTTAATAAAATACGTTTTATGATAGTCTGCCTGAAATAGTGCGTGGTTTTTTCTTGAAAATTAGCAATGAAATGTGGAGCAAGGAGTTTGGCTAACAAGTTGCCTTTTCAACCGTTATTGTTATTATAGCATTATCTCATTATATAAGTGGTGGATTCTGAGTAATAGCCTTGGGAACCGACAAAAAGGGCCTTGAATTATTAGGATAGTCAAGAAGAAGTTTTTAATTCATTGGTTATGTTTCGCCTTGCTTTCGTTGATATAAAATGTGGTACGGTTCACGGCGTCAGTCGCTTCTTGCTATTATCAGTAGGACAGGTATTTATAGGCAACAGGCTCTTTGTATCTTTTATCGCAATACGGTTTGGAAGAGCATTTATTCGAAATAGGGTGTAAACTTCCATGTCAGTCAAAATGTCATCAGCATAATCAAATTGGTTATCAGACCTAAAACAAACGTCCAAACAAAGAAAGTTCAAAAATATTCTTTAAGTTCTTCCCATTTAACAAATTTGTAGGGTCGAATTTTACGCGAATTATGCCCTTTGTCACTAAATGGTAGAAAATTCAATTTTGAAACGGGTTCTGTGTCAGAAGAACCCAACTGTGGATTTACGATAACAGTGCTCCTGATTAGTGGTGAAAAGGAGAACATGAAGAACGAATTCTTCATCACATTCAGAGATCCGTATTGGTTCATTAATAAGCTGGGTAAGATTACAACGAATTGAGTGATTTAGCCTCACATCCTTATTCGTCGGTGGTGCATGTTCTTTCATCTTTTATTTAAATATATATGGAGATTCAATAACAAATGGCCGAAATAACAATGTGATCAAGTGTGAATAGCAAATTCCTAAGCATATAGAAAATATTTGAAAAACTGTAATAGAGAAGAATTGAATTTTTTAAATGAATTGATTTACCTGAGTATATATATAGCATAGTAAAAAATTAAATTCATTTATAACAACTCAACAGCAAGTGTAAGACTCCATGAATCCACAAGTAAATACTGACCTAAACTTTTTATGGCTGTGTTGGAATATGTTTTTAAGGAACTTAATTGGGATGGAAAAGGCATAAATATCGTTGGCGAATTCCTAAACCATCTGCTGATATTGTCATAATATCCGACAGTCTAAGTGATGCTCAACAAATGTTTACCGAATTGCAAGTAGCATCAGCAAATATTGGTCTAAATATTAATTTTCAAAAAACCTAGTTTATGACTAATATAGTTATGGACAATAATGTTAGCCCAGTCGTTAAAGCCAAATTTTGACGAAAAGCTCTCACTAAATGTTATCAGGCTGCATTTTGGCATACAGCTAGTTTTTTAGACTTAGAATACGCTCTAAAATGTACGCTGAGCCTACAAAATCGAAAATAAAATTTCTTCGCAAATATCTCTAAAAATCGAAAAACCAATAGCACCACGTGAGAGAACAAGAAATTTTACAAAAAAATAGTATACAGATTATTTTTTTTTAGGTTTATCGTAATTTTAAAAAAAAATATATTTAAAATAAAATGGCTGGTTTAACCCCTTCAGTTGTAGTGGGACTACTTCATTTATGATCAAATATACCGTTAAATATTCTGGAATTGTCTATTAAGGGGTTTGTCGCGGTGCTGATTAAGAATTCGATGACAGATTTGAAAATTCAAAATGGCGGATCCTATATGACGGCCAAAGAGTACGAAATTTATTTAATCTCTTCGAGCAATTAAGAACTTTTATGTTTCCAATATCTGTTTTTTTGTACCTGGATGTTTAAATGAAATATAAATTCTTTATGCTTAAAGCTTATATTTTTATCTTTAAATACTTTTTTTAAATTTTAAGTTGTATGATTAATAATAAGCAGAAAATACATTTATCATGAACATTTTCTTAATAGCAAAATTACAAAAAAAGAGTAAGTAGTTTCAGTAGTTTTCAATAATTATCAAGTATATTTTTAGTAACTAAAAAAAAATTATCCGACTTTTTTTGACCATTACGTACTGCTTTGAACGTAAATTTGCCGGTGGTGCAATACAGCAGGCAAATTTTTATATTTTAAAACACAATTTTTAATTAACATAGACAATGTAGGTATTTTTAATTACACAGGCCAACAAAAAACATATTTGTAAAAACTTTTTAGACCAATACATCTAAGAGCTATGTATTTTTGGGTGCTGAAACCGTATCTGGTATCAGTTTTTTGTATCACCCAGAGTTCTTTGACAATATGACATCGATCAAATTTCAAAATAGGCAGTAAACTAAATCCTCTTCCTGCTTGAAAAACTGAACAAACTGTTGATCTCTTGTTCTGTAATGGTAAATAGATGTTCCAGATTCCAATAAATGTTTTTCTTTCAGCCTAGAACCAAGCAATTCTGCTTTTTCCTTAATCAAACCCAAATCTATCACTAAATCATTTAACTCAGCTTGTGTAAGCGACTGTGGTTTTAAATTTTCTAGAGAACATTGAAACTCGTCATCATCCGGTCGACCTTCATTAAATTCGGGACTGGACTATAAAACGTCATCAATAAACTGAGATGGCTCAGGGACAGGAAGTCCCTGTCCATATCCTACCGGCCGATTAGCTGAAGTAAAGTTAGGATAAACAATTACTTCCTTATTTTTGGAATTATATCCAGAAACATCAACGCCGTAAAAATAACAATCATTTGAATGATTTTTTGCTCTCTCCATACCATGGGTACTGCAAATCTAAAAGCTTTCTTTTCTTTCTTATACCATTTCCTAAGATCCTCGACGCAAACATAACATACTTTGTGAGGAGCCCAACATTTTTCTTGATTACCGATTTCTACACCAAAATATGCAAAGTATACTTTTTTTACAAAGTCAGTAATATTTCTTTGAAGTTTTTCAACTACAAACTGACCACATATACGAGGCTGGTTTGAAAAGTCCGTGCAAAAATAAAAAACTACTTATGTGTTTGGGGTAAACCTTTTTTATTTTTCGACATAGTCTCCTTTTAGGCTTCTACACTTCGTCCAACGATGTTCTAGTTTGTTGATCCCTTCCGAATAATAGGATTTGTCCAAGTCTGCAAAAAATCCATTAGTCTCTGAAATCACCTCCTCGTTTGAATAAAATCTTTGTCCCGCCAGCCATTTCTTCAAATTGGGGAACAAATAGTAATCCGAGGGAGTCAAGTCTGGAGAATAGGGGGGATGTGAAACGAGTTGGAATCCTATTTCCATTAATTTTGCGACCACAACTGCTGAGGACTTTCTTGTGGGCCAATCGCGGGCGTTTTTCTTGCAGCTCGGTTTTCACACGGTCCAATAACGATGAATAATATTCACCTGTAATAGTTTTACCCTTTTCCAGATAGTCGATGAGGATTATCCCTTGCGAATCCCAAAAGACCGTCGCCATAACCTTTCCAGCCGAAGGAACGGTCTTCGCCTTTTTTGGTGCAGATTCTCCCTTGGTAACCCATTGTTTAGATTGTTGTTTGGTCTCAGGAGTATAGTAATGTATCCATGTTTCATCCACAGTGACGAAACGACGCTTAAAGTCCTCCAGATTCTTCTGGAACAGCTGCAAACCATCCTTGCAACACTTCACACGATTCCGTTTTTGGTCAAGCGTGAGCAATCGCGGCACCATCTTGCGGATAGCTTCCTCATGTCCAAATGTTTATGCAAAATATTATGTACCCGTTCAGTCGAGATGCCCACAGCACTAGCAATCGCACGCACCTTAACTCTTCTGTGATCCATCACCATATCATGGATTTGATCAATGATTTCTGGAGTCGTAACCTCCACAGGCCGTTCAGAACGTTCAGCGTCACTTGTGCCCATATGGCCAGTCCGAAAATTTTGAAACCACTTATAAACTGTTCTAATCGAAGGTGCAGAGTCACCATAATGTTCATCAAGCTTCTCTTTAGTCTCCTGAGGCGTTTTGCCTTTCATAAAGTAATGTTTAATCACCACACGAAATTCTTTTTCGTCCATTTCTTGAAAATCACTCGACTTCCTTGATTCACACGAATGCCAAACACAAAGAAATAGACCAATATGGCTGAAACTTGGTGTGCGTTCATTCAAGAGATGCTACTAACTAAACATGACCTCGATACGCGCCGGTGGTGCCATCTCTCGGATTTTGCACGGACTTTTCAAACCAGCCTCGTATAACAAAAAGTCTTGGGAGAGTTTTTACAACCACGATTACCCATACTTAGAGTACGAATTAAAGCACATGGGTTAAACACTGCAATGCGAGGTTATATTAACTGGAAGAAAACAGCTGTGACATTTATCGGAACTGCGAACCTAATAACATTTGATTTTATTGCCAACCTAATAACACTCGAATGATAAAAAATAAGTTTTTCAGATTTTGAATATTAAAATGTGAAAAATTGATGGGTGATACGACTTTTTTATTTTTATTTTCGGACTCAGAACACCAAAAAACATACGAATAAGGTAAAATTATTAAAAAAGTTTTTTCATGGTTGGCCTGTACTATTCTTAAATTGAAACTTAAGGTGTAATAATGATATATGCACAAGGATTTTTTTTTAATACTATATTTTATTAAATATTTGTAATTTACTGTATGCCCGTTAAAATCATGCAAACAAAAATTGCATTTTAAGTTTTATTATTAGTATCATCGGAAAGTTTTTTAGCAAAAAGCTATCTTTTAATTTTCTTTACACTCTGATAGCAAGTAATATCGATTAACCTTCGAGTGGTGCGCGGAAACTTTCAAATGAGCCTGTCGGGCACGCTACACTTTTTGCATCATCTATCAGCATGTTTAATAAATTCTAACGCTAACAAAAAAGTCTGGAAAAAAAAATCTATATACTATTTTTTTGTAAAATTTCCTGCTCTTCCACATGGTGCTATTAGTTTTTCGATATCTTTTTTATTTTTCGAGATATTGCTGAAAATCCGAATTTTTTTATTTTATTTTGGATTTTGTTTGCTTAGCGGATATCATACTTTAGCAAACTTTTTTTTATTGTATTTTCCGTCTGTTAATATTTAATGAAGGCTCAAAACCCCTAGCGACTAAGCTATATAAAATTTAATCAAAGCGAGGTAGAATAAGTCCAAAACTACAAGCATTTGGGTCATGAATTACAAATTAGCAAAGATAACCAAACTCGTGAGATATACCGTCGTGTGGGTTTGAGATGGACGGCTTTTGGACTTGAGACATACGCTGCAGGGTAATTTGCTAAGATGTTTAAACAGGAGAGTTTATGAACGATGTATTTTGCCGGTAATTACATATGGCTCCAAAACACTCACAGTAACAAGGCAGTCAGTAAACAAACTGAGAGTATCACAACGGGCAATGGAGAGACCTATGCTAGGTATCACAAGAAAGGATAAAATAACAAACATAATTATTAGACAACAAACAGAAGTAATAGTAATTATCCAAAAAAATATGCAATTTAAATGGAGATGGGCAAGCCCATCCCCAAAGGGAAGATAATCGATGGTATAAAACATTCAGAGAATGGAGACCCAGGGAAGATAAAAGGATCAGAGGCAGATCACCAAGTAGATGAACCGATTTCAAAACAGTGGCAGGAATTGGGTTAACATCGCTCAGGACAGAGATCTTTATTTGGCAAGGTCTTCTTACCTTTTTTAGGTATCGGCTGAACCGTGGCACATTTCCAGCAGGACGGAAATATTCCCTTTCTGTAGGATAGGTTAAAAAGTCTACAGAAAACTGGTGTTAGTTCCCTTGCACAGTTTTTGAGAACTATGGCAGGTATTCCGTCAGCGCCAGAAGCCTTCTTGGTGTCTAGCTTCATTAAAATACGCTTTATGATGCGCTGTCTAAAGACAACATCGGGCATCCTTGACTGCAATATGGGAATAGTAGGTGGTGTTTTTCCTTGGAAATCGACAGTAGAATGTGAAGCAAAGAGTTCAGCCAACAAGTTCGCTCTCTCAACAGGTGTGGTTGCAATGGAATTATCTGGCCGTGTGAGTGGTGGTATGGTGGATTTGGTAAAATTTTGACTAACTGCCTTAGCGACTGCCCAAAAGGACCTGGAATTGTTGGGACAAGCGAGAAGTTTGTTTCTAATTCGTTGATTGTGTGCCTCCTTGGTTTCGTCGATAATTCCCTTGCATCTGTTCCGGGCATGAACAAAGATGTTTCGATTTACGGTGTTAGGATTTTCACGCCATTGTCGGTAGGCAATATGTTTAGAAGCAACAGCTTCTTTGCATTTTCGGTCGAACCAAGGCTTGCCGTTGGAGGAGCATTTCTTCGAAAAAGGGATGTAAGCTTCCATACCAGCCAAAATAACATCGGAGACCTCCCGCAGTCAGATGGGTTATCGGATCGAAAACAAACGTCCATCCAAGGGAAAGTTCGAAAGTATTCCATGAGATCTTCCCATTTAGCAGATTTGTAGTGCCAAATCTTGCGCGGCCTAGGCGCCTCTCTGTCACTGATTGGCAGGATACTCGATGTCGAAAGCAGTTTATGGTCGGAAGAACCTAACGGCGGATTTACGGTGACCGTGTAAATCTCCGGATTGGTCGTTAAAAACAGATCAAGAAGACTGGCGAACTCCCCGTCTCGATCAGGGATCCGTGTTGGTTCGTCAATAAGCTGAGTTAAGCCACAACTGATTGAGAATGATTCAGCTTCACGACCTTGTTCGTCGGTAGTATTTGAATATTTGAGCCAGTTGATATTGTGGACATTAAAGTCGCCCAGGATGGCAATTTCGGCACTTGGATAGTTACTTTGTAAATGATCGATGGTGTCTGCAAGAGAAGCGAAAAGTGTTCGAAAATTGGTATCGCTTGGTGGTCGATACAGGATACAGATAAACCTTGTGGTTTGTTGAGTCGTTATTTTTAACCACATAACATCAAAGTTTGGGGGCTCCAGAGCTTCTTCTCGTTGACAAGATCAGTGGAAGTTCTTAGAGGAGGCCTATATCCAACAGTGGATGAGGATGGCTGATGGACGATGATGAATAGAGAATAAGCACTAGTTTGTGGGTTAAATTTGCTGCATAAGAATATTTGTAGATACTTCTAGATAAGAGTATCAAAAATAGAGGTTTGATAAATATCTTATCACTACGTACTTCAAAATCTCAATGCGGATCTTTTACAGAAGAACATAAATCAGGATAAAAATCGGCTAGCAGATAATTAGTATGCAATAAAAGCAAGCGGAGAGAACCCCCCAAACTTTGCGTCTAGTAAAGCAAGTAAGATTTAGAGTGGAAAAATATTACATTTATAGACTTAAAATAGACATTTGATAGAATGAAATAGAAAACAAAAACAATGTTTAATATGAAATGGACAGGTAATCCGGGGAGCAAGACTTTAGAAATAGATCAAAATTTAAAATATTTATATAAGCTTAATATCGTCCAAGAGCTATTTAGCAAAAGGCAATATGTCGAGCAAAATGGATCGTTAATCGCGATTTTAGCCTTATCCGTGTTTCGCATTATACACCTGTAAATTATGACGCCGCCATTTCTGTCCCACTTAATAGACGCGGCTGTATGTAGGTAAAGGGCTAAATGATTTACGAGTGTACGGTAGGAAAACGGTAGATAATACCGGAGGAATATACATGAATGTAATAATTTTGCAGGTGTATAGGGGAAAAGCGGGTACTCTGGTTCATTTTAATAAGAACACACATTCTTTTAAAATAGTTCTGATTTTGTAGCTATTAAAAAGGAACCAGTGATATTTCCCAAATTTGTAGTGCAGTGATTAAGTAATTCAAATGATCGATAGTCGTTCGTAAAATGTCTCTTTGAAACTTATAAAATGTTAAAATAAACTTTTTAAATTTATTCTGTGCTTTTTTTTTTGTTTATTACTAGAAATGAGATTCGGGTTCTTCAGTCAATAAAGCTTTTTTTTTCTTTGGCACATACTTCATATTCGTCGACCCTTATCGACCTTTTTTTTGTTCCCAAAGCTCAAGGCTACATTAAAATGCTAAAGGGTCATTGATGCGGAGACCATCTAAAATAATATAATCCTTATGTTATATACAATTCCTAAGGAGAATTTTTTTGTAACCTACCTCTGATTCTACGGACTAAATATTACACACAGTCATAAATAATATGCCGTTTTTTTATGCATAGTTGTTTGTTTTTTAATTTAATGTAGTTGTGGAACATTTTTCAGTAATAAGGATCATAGATAAAATGCTAAAAACCCCGTTATCTATCACGTTACTTCCGACACTGTTACTAACATCAACCAAAATACTTAGTTCTCCGAAAGCATCTAACCAATCAAAATTAAATATGGATTTAAATCTTACCGTCTAACTTGTCTACACAGTCAAGCCATAAGTTCTGTCCGACTTCCATCACACGTATTGAAGTAACGACCGAATGCAACAATGTTAAAAACAAATATGAGGTTGTCGAAAAAGTGTGGGCGACGATTGTTTTTTATATTTTCAAGGAAATTTATTAAAATACTCACTTTTCTGTTAACATCATAATTTCGTTATTGTAGAACTTCTGTGATTTATGGGCAAAAAAAGTCTGACAAGTGGTTTTCACAGGTCTTTTTTCATACTAACTTAAGAGGTAAGACTTCCCCAGTTCCCACGAAAATAGGCTAATTTCTGGAATTTTTTTCAAGAGTATAAGGTTCATCCTGTAACCACTGTAAAATTTTCAAAAAATCGATTTTTTTCCTTGGCTTAAATGATTCTTTATGTTGTCTAGAATGTGGGAAAAAATGTTTATAGCACACAGCTTTAAGAGGTCATAATGGAGAGAGGGAATGACGTACGGATTTTACGATTAATGCAATTTATTTTTATTAACAATTTAGTGACAAATTTTTCATATTTTTTTTTTTTTTGTTCATTTGCCTACCAATTAACAAAAATCAATATTTTTTCATTTCCCTACGTCATTCCCTAGATGTTTGTTTTTTATTCTAGGTTCATCCCTTTGGGATTTTTGTTCACCAAGAGCTACAGCGACCATTTTGTATTAAAAAATTCTGAAGAAAAAGATATATTTTCTTTGATATTTGTATAACGAAAATTTTTTAATTGCAAGTCGATATGTTGTATAGTTCTTCATAAGAAAAATTTTTTTTGTCCTCTACAGTGGTGTTCACCCATAATAAAATCAGTCAAAAATTTATTTGAAGAACTTTATTAAACAAGTATTTAAGTGTACAATTTTTTTTGTATTTCTATTCCAAAATGGCTGCTTTAGAATTCAAGACGACAGACAAGGCAGCTTTTATGCGAGTCCTGAAACGGGCTAAACAATTGCGTAGATTTCAACCGAGAACAAAAAAACTAAAAAAAAATATCATTAATATATGTCAAAAACTAGTGGATAATGTACGGAAATTTGGAACTATCGTTTTTCGAAAGAATATTTAAAAAAAAATGTTCGTTTTTCACCCAATTTCATAAAAAATTGTTTATAAAAAAGAATGTTTATAACATATCGCAAAATCCGTGCGCTTTCCCTTACATAATGTATCTAAAAAGTTACTCTCCAAATTTCAAGGGAACCTATAAAGATTTGCGGCAGCTGCCATTTCGCTGGATTTGAAAAAGATGCCTTGTCTTCGTGGATTCTGAAACCGCCATTTTGAGAATATAAAAAAAAATTGTACACTTAAATACGTTATTTGTTTAATAACGTACTTCAATTACACTTTAAAAAAAAATTCCCGAAATTAGCCTTTTTTTCTAGGACCTGAAGTGGCGTTACCTCTTAACAGAATTCAGGGAGTCCTGCGAAGGCTGAAATACATTATAGTCTGATGGTGCGAGCTCCGAACTATTCTATCCAAGCTCTTTCGGTTTTTTCGGACTGATCAAAAATGTGTGTTGTCTAGCGTTATCAGGGTTGATAACGACAACCTTTTTGTTGACTAGTTCTGGCCGATTTTTTCAAGCACTTGCTTGTCAGTTGCTGACAGTAGAGTACAGAATCAGTGATGCACACCTTTTTTGGCGTCAATCCGGGCTTTGCCATCGTTTGTGGAGCTTCATCCTTTTTCGGCAACGATCTTTTTCGCACATTATTATCGTACATGATCCACTTTTCATCACCCATTAACCGCATCAGAAATGGTTCGATTTCGTTACGTTTCTGTGGAGATTCGTAGATGGAAACTCGATCGAGTAAATTTTTAGCGTTAAATCATGTGGTACCCAAATATCGAGCTTCTATTTATAGCCAATTTTCATCATATGGTTTAAAACTATTTAATGATGGATATTTAATTCCTTGGCGATGTCATCGTTACTTACATACAACTTTTACCAAAATTCTACAAACCTCTCTGTCATTAATCGACCACTGCGAGGAACCTCTATGACGTTCAAATTTCCAGGACGAAGGTGATTGAATCATCTTTTGGCAGTTGGTTTTTATAACATATCTTGACCATAAACGGTACAAATTTTTCCATAGGCCTACATAGCATTTGGGGCATATTTAAGGCCCTGTATATTAAGTCTGAATAAACGAATTACAACAGTTCTTGCACATCTACTACTGTGAAATATCAACTTTCAATTGAGGTATGACCTGATGCGACTTATTTTCTCTGAAATATATGACACTAAAGCTACTTAACGAGAACAAGGCTCAGTACTTTTTCGACCAGCTTTTATTTATTTAAAAACTGTTTCTGTCGTCATATGTCTATTGGAATTCGAATTTCGACAGTTGCGCGGATGATACATCTCTTTAGGTTCTGCGAAGTTGGTCTCTGGTTCGATAGATATTTTTTTTGAGAATATTTCAGTCTGTACTCATGTTGCTTCATTTTACAGGTCATAACATATGTTTTATATAATTGATGTGTATAAGTCAGCAAACAAGTAAGTCATTTATGAAAATAAGAAACTCCAGAGAACCCAAGACACTTTTGTTTTTTTTATGGGTATGGTACACATGCTGCAGGAACGACATGGGTGGAAAATGCAATTCACGTCGTGTATTTCTTGCGTGCACTGCTCTGGGAGGAATCAAACAAACTACATCCATCAAACACTTCCCATAACAGTACTTAGAGAAAATTCATCCACCGTTCTTCGATGTTTTAAAGAATCAAAGTTAATGGCGTGTTTCGAGTCTCCAATCAGATGAACAGCTCTCTTCCTAATTAATAAATGCAGCATACGTTTGGAAGCAGAACCTGAAACATAGGAGCAGGATTCCATCGAATTTGAACTTTGCACACGATGAAAATTGTTATAAAGTGTAAAGCTTTCTAGTACTGATGACCTTGAAATTTTTTTTCATGTACTAGATAAATTATTAAAGGTTGCGATAATTTTCGCTCAATCTACACCCTATGGAGAATATTCCAGAATCTTTTCAAAATTTTTTGATCAGTACTTTTCGAGATAAGGGGGGAGACAGCTTTTATTTAACACCCCACTCGATAATCTGGTAAATAAAAAAATTCACTTCCGATTTTACCCCCCAAAGCTAACACTTTATTCAAAATTTAACTTTCGAGCCGTGTAGGCTCTGATGAGGCCATCAATTCCTAAAATATTGCCAAATTTCAACTTTCTATGTCAAATAGTATCGGAGGAAATCAGGTGTGTCTAACGGACAGACAGACCGAAAGACAGACACCGAAGTGACCTAATAAGTGTTCCGTACAGAACACTAAAAATGTATCGAGTATAAAAAACTATTATTCCTTATACTTGTACGAGAAAGTATTTGATTTAGCCAACCCTAATAGACTCTTTAAAGCACTTACTGAATGCTGTGTAGATTCAAGGTATATAAATATCATGAAATAAATATACAGCCACGCCGCAGCATCGGTGAAACTACACAGAGGATCATAAAGATTTGGAATAGAGAGAGATGTCCTATAAGGGGATACTATATCCCCCAAACTTTTTATAAGACATGTTCAAGAAGTTAGTCTGGACTGAAATAGTTGATCGTCGTGGCCGTTACTATGTGGTAATTTATCATTTTACCGGAAAGAAATAAAACACTTATTATGTATTATTACCACTATATTGTACAAGTTTTGCGACTGCAGTTTCGACCTATGCGGTCATTATCAAGCTTACGTACTAAACTTTAGTTCAAACTATTATTACCACTATATTGTACAAGTTTTGCGACTGCAGTTTCGACCTATGCGGTCATTATCAAGCTTACGTACTAAACTTTAGTTCAAACTAAAGTTTAGTACGTAAGCTTGATAATGACCGCATAGGTCGAAACTGCAGTCGCAAAACTTGTACAATATAGTGGTAATAATACATAATAAGTGGACTGAAATAGGTATCATCATGAAATAATCATCTAAGGTTCACCGATGATATTGTTCTGATAACAGATCGTGTAAACTTATAATATGATAAATGTCCTAAACGTAATATCGTCGCAACTTGTAGGATTGAGTATAAGCTTTCTAAAGGTCCAGTTCATGACAAATTTGCTACTCAGTTATCCCATCTCGATCAACTGGTACAAGTCCCTGCTCATAAATATTTGGGACACGAAATCAAAATATGTCGAGACAGACTTATAAATTACACCGAATAAGTCTCATGCGCAGCATTTGAGAAGTTAGGTCGCATATTCAAATTATACATCCCGCTGTGTCTTATAAGAAAAACCTGTGATCAATGTGTGTACTAACATTAACTAAAAAATTGATAAATTAAATAATGGTAACATGAAGAGCCATGGAACGCATCATCCTGGGCATATTACTCGAAGATAAGTCGAACAAAAATAACCGATGCAGTGGACCGGATAACAGGGCTAAAGTGGAACTGGGCAGGTCGAATCACGAAGACTCGGAACAATAGATGGACGAAAAGCGTGCTGGAGTGGAAACTCTCATAAAAGCCTATAGAAATAGAGGGAGGTCACGCCATAAGATGGTCTGGAAGCATCGGGCGAGCGACGTAACGGTCGAGGACGTCGCGGGAAATGGCAGCTCGACCAAAACGATGAAGACCGGGCAACTGACAATGGACCTGCCAAAAGTGTTGTGCCGGCGAGTAAACCGACACCCACCAAGGCGGGAAAGTCAAGGCAACGCATGAGTTATACTACAGGAACAAACGAACACACCATGCGTTGCTTTGATAAAAGCACAAGTCCTGACAAAGAAACCACTGAGAAGGGAATCACTCGCCGCCTAGACCCACCACCATCAATCCCAAACGCAACCGACGAAGTATTTAATCAAAAACTCCCGCAACGACAAAGAAATCCCAACAGCACAAAACCAAAATTCAAACGGCACAGGACACCTTACCCAGTTTATCAACGGGAACGTGTCCAAACGAGTCACGCAGAGTATAAACAAGATCAAGTCCGGGTCTCCCGACAGAACACTGCCAGAAATCCTAGATACTCTGAAACAAAAATTATCCGTATATGCCGCAAGACTTCGTAGATACAAAGAACCAAATGAGAGGAAAGATACCAACAACCTCTTCCGAAGAAGCCAAACACAGTTCTACCGGAAAACTATGCACAGCAAACAGACAGCAGTGACCGAACCATCAAACAAACAAGAACTCACAGATCATTGGAAAAGTATCTGGTCAGAACCCAAACTACCCAGTAATAACACCCACTGGATCAAAGCCAAAGAAGGCAAAGATAAACATGTGACAGAACAGGAAAATTCCACATTAACTACTGTGGGACCAAAGAGCATGATGAGGCGCCTGGATGCAAGAAGTTCCGGAGGTAGAATGGCCCCCCGTTCGGATCTCCGGGTAGGGGCTGGTTCGGAGGCGTCGACTTGCAGACATCATAATTTTAAGATAGATTTTTGCAACATACGAGGTATAAACTCGAACATAAATTCAGTGCATCAACACCTGCAATCAGATAAACCTCATGTACTCGCTCTATGTGAAACCAAGGTCAGTCCATCGACCAGCACGGTCAACTATCTTTATCCTGGGTACGACTTCTATTCCCGATTTAGGCGTAACTTTGGAATCTGTCTTTTTGTCAGAAGCGACCTCTCTTGTCAACGAGAAGAAGCTCTGGAGCCCCCAAACTTTGATGTTATGTGGTTAAAAATAACGACTCAACAAACCACAAGGTTCATTTGTATCCTGTATCGACCACCAAGTGATACCAATTTTCGAACACTTTTCGCTTCTCTTGCAGACACCATCGATCATTTACAAAGTAACTATCCAAGTGCTGAAATTGTCATCCTGGGCGACTTTAATGTCCACAATATCAACTGGCTCAAATATTCAAATACTACCGACGAACAAGGTCGTGAAGCTGAATCTTTCTCAATCAGTCATGGCTTAACTCAGCTTATTGACGAACCAACACGGATCCCTGATCGAGACGGGGAGTTCGTCAGTCTTCTTGATCTGTTTCTAACCACCAATCCGGAGATTTACACGGTCACCGTAAATCCGCCGTTAGGTTCTTCTGACCATAAACTGCTTTCGACATCGAGTATCCTGCCAATCAGTGACAGAGAGGCGCCTAGGCCGCGCAAGATTTGGCACTACAAATCTGCTAAATGGGAAGATCTCATGGAATACTTTCGAACTTTCCCATGGATAGACGTTTGTTTTCGATCCGATAACCCATCTGACTGCGCCAGGGAGGTCCCCGATGTTATTTTGGCTGGTATGGAAGCTTACATCCCTTTTTCGAAGAAATGCTCCTCCAACGGCAAACCTTGGTTCGATCGAAAATGCAAAGAAGCTGTTGCTTCTAAACATATTGCCTACCGACAATGGCGTGAAAATCCTAACACCTTAAATCGAAACATCTTTGTTCATGCCCGGAACAGATGCAAGGGAATTATCGACGAAACCAAGGAGGCACACAATCAACGAATTAGAAACAAACTTCTCGCTTGTCCCAACAATTCCAGGTCCTTTTGGGCAGTCGCTAAGGCAGTTAGTCAAAACTTTACCAAATCCACCATACCACCACTCACACGGCCAGATAATTCCATTGCAACCACACCTGTTGAGAGAGCGAACTTGTTGGCTGAACTCTTTGCTTCACATTCTACTGTCGATTTCCAAGGAAAAACACCACCTACTATTCCCATATTGCTGTCAAGGATGCCCGATGTTGTCTTCAGACAGCGCATCATAAAGAGTATTTTAATGAAGCTAGACACCAAGAAGGCTTCTGGCGCTGACGGAATACCTGCCATAGTTCTCAAAAACTGTGCAAGGGAACTAACACCAGTTTTCTGTAGACTTTTTAACCTATCCTACAGAAAGGGAATATTTCCGTCCTGCTGGAAATGTGCCACGGTTCAGCCGATACCTAAAAAAGGTAAAAAGACCTTGCCAAATAACTACCGACCAGTTGCACTGCTTTCAATAATATCGAAAGTCATGGAAAAGGTTATCAATGAGCATCTTCTAAAATATCTTGAACGATTCAATATTATTAGCGATCACCAATATGGTTCTCGTAAACATAGATCAACAGGAGATCTTCTGACTTATGTAACACATGTTTGGAACAACGCAATTGAACACTTTGGAGAATCTCGAGCGGTTGCTCTTGACATATCCAAGGCATTCGACCGTGTTTGGCACGATGGACTGTTGGCTAAGTTGCGCTCTTATGGTATGTCTGAAAGGTTCTGTTTGTGGCTCTCATGTTTCCTCAGAGAGCGTTCTTTACGAGTGGCGGTCGACGGATTTCTTTCTAACACCCTCACTATCAACGCCGGTGTGCCCCAGGGCTCCATACTGTCTCCTACTCTCTTTCTCATTTACATTAACGATCTGCTGGAAAAGACCGGGAATCCAATCTATAGCTTTGCAGATGACAGTACGCTTGTCTCTTCATTCACTTTGAACGCTCGGACATCGGCTGCTCAGGCGAATATCCGCAGACAGCAGGAGGTCGTTCAACTTAACAAAGACCTGGAAGAAATTCTATCTTGGGGTGACAGTAACCAAGTGGAATTTAATGCTACAAAAACCCAAGCGGCAGTCTTTTCTAAAAAAGTTAACGTTGCTGAACCCGACATAGCTATGTCGGGGCACTCCATTCCCCTAGCATCGTCGCTCAATTTGTTGGGCGTTAGTTTGGGAGCAAATATGTCTTGGCATGAACATGTTGCAGGCATAGCAAGGAGAGCTTCTCAAAAATTGGGAATATTATTTAGAACCAGAAAGCTTTACACCCCACAGCAACTGTTAATTCTTTACAAAGCCCAAATTCGACCAACTATGGAATACTGCTCCCACGTTTGGGGCTCCGCTCCCAAACATACACTGCATTTGTTGGATTCTGTTCAGAGAAGAGCGGTCCGTCGCTGGAACATCGAAGAACGGTTGGCGACTTGAGTCTGTTCTACAAGTATTTTCATGGAAAGTGTTCGAAGGATGTAGCCCGCTTAATTCCTCCAAAGCGGTGCATGTTAGAAATACACGTCGCGCTGGTGCTTCGCATCCGTATGAGGTTCAGCTTGTTACTCCGCGTACGACGCTTTTCAAGCAATCTTTTATATGGAGAACGTCATCCCTTTGGAATAATTTGCCCAGCGCTGTGTTTCCCACCGAGTACAATTTACAGCGATTCAAGAACAACGTGAATCGCTTTTTCCGCACTCGTGCCGCTCCTGGAGCGCTTTAGGGACTTCCCTGCAGCACGTGTGCTAGACCAATAAAAAAAAAAAAAAAAAAAATAGCCTAGCTGCCAAAAACTGGATTCAAGCAGCTCCAGACCGAAACAAATGGATTAGAATGAAGGGGGCATATGTACAGCAGTGGACGTTACAGGCTGCATGACGATAATGTTATACGTTTATTAGTCAAGAACGTGACCCCCATCTGGTGTTGAGAGAAAGTTAAATTTTCCTTCAAATTACCACTATGGGAGTATCCTTTGATCTAATGTTATTTAAATAAATTGAAATTCGTAGTCGAATTTATCAGATTTTTTAAAGTTATTGTTTAAAGAACAAAGGAAATTAATACCTCACAAGTTAGGCTCTTAATGGAATATTTTGTGTCATGTAATCTGTATTTACCCTGTTTCTCCTACATCACAATACCGTTACAAATAAATTGATGTGCCAGTGACCATACCAGGAGTAGTTTATGAATAAGTTATACATAAGGAGCCTTCGGAGGGTCTAATTAAGGCACGCAAATATAAAGTGGAATTCTAAAGGCCTTCCTTAATTTAGAAATCATGATACTTGTTATTATACCACATATAACTCGCCCAAAATTTACCTTTAATTAGGAAGATATCTTAGGGGATCACTGCCCTAAGAAAATAAACCTTTAAGTAAGCTAACAAAAGGTAAATTTGCCTTTTAACATTCGTGAATTATTAACATAGATACGATTGTAGTATTAGTATTACTTTTTAGCATTACCTAAGATATTTGCTGATATAGGCTATAGGATATCTGTACAACGTGGCGCATAAAAAATACCATTTTTTTTTACTACTTAACTTAGACCTCAGTAACTATAATAACAATGTAATACCAAATTAGTATACAGGGTGTCCCAGTATTCCGTGTAAATAGAGTTACTGTGGATTTCTGGGATGAAAATATGACCATTTAGCTCAACTTACCTTAGTCCAAAAATTCGTAATTTTTGAGATACAGGGTGTCAAAATTATACTTTTATTTTAGTTTTTCTTAAGTAGCTTTCTTAATAATTGTACTATTTATACAAGACTCGGTGCTAGGGAGTTTTCTGAGATGAGAAGTCGAAATCAGCTCACAGTTTTGTTGTAAATTGTAGGGGACACCACTTATGCACTGTGTATACTTTTAAATTGCCATAACTTTTTTATAGTACTCTATATGATATTTTTAATTAAATATGCGTATTTTCCGCCTTCCCCTGTCTAAAAAAGCTTCCCTGGTAAATTTGCCCCGAGAAACAGTTTCTGAGATAATGGGATGTTTGTTTCCACTTTTTAGTGCCATTGTCAAATTCGCAAATGCGCTAAGTGGTAACTTCAGCCTGGGAAACAGGAGTCACACGGTGCCATATCTGATAAGCACGGTGCTTTTGTTTATCGTTTATTGTAACATGGTGCGTTATTTTAATACAAAATCCATGAATGTCTCACTCACATAAGCGGCATATAATACTTGAAAAATAATTTTTATTATTGCTTGGCCAGTTCAAAGAAACATTTTGTGCACATCACGGTAATCGAGGAAAACAGTTATATGTTTCTAATTTTTGATCAATTTGAACGTATTTTTTCTTTGTTATGATTCACGGTTTACGCGATATTCTATGGATTGTTGTTTTGTTCCCGGTCATACGAATAGATTTACCTCGTATCACCAGTAATTATGCTTTTCAAAGTGATGTTATCCAAGCAAAGCATATTTTAGCAGCTTTAACAAGATGATATATTTTTTTTTTTTAAAAAAAAAGAGCAATTACTGAGTACCAGATCTTTGATTTTGTTGATGTTTTCCAGAATGCCGATCGTCTTCAACTGCTTGTCTAGCCATTTTAATTGATTTGAACCACTTGAAAATTTCTGATCTTGATAAAAATTCACTTTTCAAAGATTTTTACATTACATATCGGTACAAGAAATTTCGATTTCAAGGGAAAATTTCATGAAAATTAAAATAAAGTTGAATAAATTTATTAGTTTTAAAAATCTTCGACAATTTTTATAATACGCTGTTACTTCCAGCCTTAATCTTAATAACTATTTCACCATCTTAAACAACAAACAGTTTAATAGATAGAAATAACGTATTTTTATAAAACTTTGTTTCTTTAGTTTTTGAACTCTATGCTCTGTCCTGAAAAAATCGAAATTTTTGAAGTTAGTGGCTGTTATTGCTTTCATAGCGATGATTGCTCATCTTAACTTGCACTAAAGCTTCACCTAACGTCCGAGTATGCCTGTCACTGCCTCTCTGTAGCGCTGAGATCTTTTCCTTGCTAGCTCCCTGGCCTTTGCGACCTTTTTTGCATCTGAATGTAGTCGCTTAGTTAATTAACTAATAAAAGTTTGCATTTTCAACACGATTTTGCTTTTTTCCTCAAAAAAAACTATTAAAAAATTCTGCAACTCCTTCCATTTTTACCACAATACTGGATCTGCCGTTGGAAATTTTTAATTTGTAATTTAAAATTCGCATTCGACAAGCACTGAAACATAAGATTGCAAATTTTTAAGTTTTGTAGTTTTTATATTAAACGAATTGTGTAATCCGGGAGTTTACTTCTGCAGGTCCCCATATTTAAATCTCAAATTTTGAAATGGGTCACCCTTCTTTTAAAAAGGTTAGACCAAACAAATTGTGAAAATAAATACGAACTATACTTTTTATATTGGTTTTTGAGATGATATTGTCCTCATTTAATTCGTGATGATGACTTACTGATGGTGTTTCGGATGGCAATGAAGGTGGGATAATCAACTGCAGAACCTCCGATGGCAAAGAAGTAAATTTTCTTCGCGGTAATTCTCTATACGAGTTGATAACAGGATCAGACGTAATTAAAAGCATTCTCAAAAGATCTGTATTTGTGGCAATACGTGACCGCTTCCTGGTGTGCCGTTCACGGAATCTACGACAGTCTGTATTTCTTGCCTCCTGGGCTTCTTCGGAGAGTTGTCCAATGGGAAGAAGAAAAGGCTTTATAACTTCCGCGCTATGTACAAGAATTTTATGCACAGTAACGGGCATGGAATACCACGAATACAGATCAAGGTATAATTTTCTAGTATCAACACAAAACTTTTCGAATTCTATATAATTTATGTCATATCTCGATGACAAAGTTCTTAAAATTACATGAAATCTACGAATAAGGTTTACGTCTAATCCTGTAATTTCGCTGCTCAATTCAGCTTTGGAAAAAAATCTACGTGCTGTGTTTCCATCGTTTGTGTTACCATACCCAGGTTTTGGTTTATCTACAGTGAGACCCATACGATCTTTAAACACTTTTTGTATCTCTTGTGAGCGTTGCTTCACAATAGCTTTGTCGTTATCTCCCCTGACTTGCCACTTTTTTATTTCTAAACGATAGCTGATGTGAAGCAAACATTCAAACGTGCGGATCCATGCATGTAAAGTAGATAAACCAAACGCAAGGCGTTCTTCGTTGCTGGGATATTTCTTTGACTCCTCGTTCATAGTAGACGGGGGTGGCACCGCAAATATAACACTTTTGTGTTGCTGTGGCTACTACAACTTCAATGTATCGATTTCCTGTCATTGGCAAATGAAGTTGAAGAAAGAACGATTTCAATGGATACTAAATTAGGTGATTACGGCGAGTGATTTAACATACAAACTTCGTTTGTTGCTGAGCAACAGCCTCATGATATCCAAACGATCAAATGGTGTCTCAACTTGTGCAAAACAAATTCAAATTATGATGGTCCAAACTGTGGGTTGAAATATTGTATGCACTTGACTTTGAAATCTCTAATTTATTTTCAATCAGCCTTATCGAGTATTTCATCTTTTCTATGATGAAATATGAATAATGTCAATCCAGTTTTTTCACAGCGCCACTTTTCGCCGTTATCAAACGGCCCGCAATCACCTTGAAATCGGTTAAACTACTCGTACACTTGAGCACACAATGACGTTTGACCACTTTTATCAGGTTTAACATAAAAGTCATTCCCAGCTTTTTTAAATTGATCTGTTAAAAATTACTGTCACTCTTGCCACTATAACTAGGTGTTTAATGAAATAAATGCCATAAAATAGTTGATACAAGAGTAATGAAGGTTCCGGTTTTTTATAAAAAAAATATATCTGGTGCCACTATTTTTTTTTTCGCACTTTTGAAAGAATTCGGTTCTTTTTGGACAAATGAGATGCTCAGACTATTTCAACTTAATTTTTACTCATTTACAGCGCAGCATCGGGATTTGGTTCACCGTTGAAAACCATTAGCTTTGGTTTAGTGACATTGATATTTAGTTCCATTTTTTGTTCCACTATGTATTCATGATTTAAAAGGTGTTGAGGACTCTGGATGTTGTCACTTTAAATAACAGTATCATGGACATATCCGACTGAGTTTATAGATTCAGGATTGATTTTAATTCGAAACTATAAATGGAACGAGTAAAATACATTTTTGAACAGCCTGAATATGAAGTTTAAGGCGATACGGGCTAAGGTGGAACCTTCTCTCATGCCTCATTGGTTTTGAGATTCATTTATCAACTGTCTATTAATTCGTCTACTTACTGGTTTTGGCACCAGTAAAGGTTATTTACTCCAGTACCTTTCTTAATATTTATAAGATTTTAAACATATATCTTATCAAACGTTTTTTCGTAGTCGAAGAAGCATACAAAAAGATGTCGATCTGTCTATCACAACATTTTCAAAGAAGTATATAGAGTTCAAATAGTGCTTTTCCAATTCCAACGGGGTCTCTAAAATAAAACTGGATCCAATCAAGGTATACTTTCATTTGTGTATTATCTTCATGTAATAATGAGGAGGAAAACGTTTATTGTGTTGTTGATAAGTCTTATTAACCTGTATTGACTGTATGTATAGATTTGTTATACAAGCCATAATACCTTAAGCCTTCTTGTACACGTTATGCAAGTCATGTTTATTATTAAATTTTTCCAATTCTTTACATCGATCCGCTATTCATCTTTCCTTAGCCGTACGTATCTTTACTTTAATTATTTTTTAGTTGTTTGATTTAATATGTGTACCGTCATTTATCACTGTGTTCACGTTTAATGTTGGTTGTGGTATGTGTTTTGATTAATATAACTATTTGTTTACTGAATGATGTCCATATTTCGTTGACGTCACTGCTGGTTTTATTTTTTTTTTATCTTATTATATTAAATTATATTAAAACTTTTTTGTTATTGGCTTTTCTTTAGGATTTTTAATGGTCAGATCTGATAAATTCCGTGGGATATGTCGAAACTATCTTAATAGTTTTCTGAATTTTTTGTTTACCATGATGTAGTCGACCAAGTTCCTTACAACGTGTATTCGGTTATCTCATGAACCTTTGCAAAGATATTTCCTTCGTATATGCATTTCATACCCATATTTGTTACCACCATGTCGTCTATCTTTAGAACTCATATAACATTCAATCATTTCTCTCTCCATATTCATACGCACCAATTAGTTTGGGCCTATGATCTTTTCGAATTTTAGTATTGAAATTGCTCCGGATAAATGTGATTTCCTAGCTTTTTAAACTTTTTAAAGTTGCATTTACACGATTGTATGGCACTTCAACTACGAGATTATAAACAGATTTCAATTAATTTCAGTCAAAATACGACCAAAACAGGCCAAAAACAGAAATAGTCGGATACTGCTACGACGAGTAGATTAAGGCAAAAATATTGCGACCGCTGAAAAATTGGGACAACCCCTTCAAAAAATGGGAGAATTGACCCGTTTCTGGGTTTTTTTAGCGTATTTTATTTTAAATATATGGAAGGTAAACTAAAAATTCTGACAGATTTTGATTCTAGATAAAAAAACGAAACATTTAAAGGGCTATGGATGACAGCTGAACCTTCTAGTCGAGAGAAATTGGCTGTTCTTGTCGTTTTTTTTCTCTTGTCATTTTTTATGATTAAATAGATATACTTGGAAACCGTAAGCTAATTTTTTTCATTTAACTCTCGAAATATGTTCCATAGATATTACTTTAATTGATCCAAACATAATTTTAGCCAGTTTTTACATATTAAATATATTTTTCACTACTCATAATTTTGATAAATTTTACCGATTCACGTTTTCTTCTTCTAACGAATTTTTTAAACAACTTTTTTTCGGTATACTATTAACTTACCTAAAATATCAGAAAATGTTCTTTGGTCCCTAAGCTTTCATTTCAGGTACTTAAGAACTCATTTAAACAATTTAGGCCCCAGAAATTGGACATTTTCTTCTCAAATTTAATGTTTTTTAGTGCAAATTTACGATATCTTTTTAAAAAATTATTTTTTCTTGAGTTTTATAATATTTTCAGCAGTCAAAGTTATTTCTAATCATTATACACATATTACTGTACATGTTGAGTGGCTGAGGAAGTCATTTGTTCCGTTTATTTCCGTTCTTTTTACGTCATATTTTTTTTATGTAATATTATTTAATACGATTTTTAAAACAAATAAAAAATAAATGAACCTGTAATAATGTTGAAAGATTACTCCTTATTGATAATTTTATGTGAAGATATAATAATTAAATTAATAAAAATTATAAAGTTACTTCACAACATAATAATTTTAATGATACAAGTTTAACTAGTTATATAAAATAATAAATTATATTTAAATTGTAGTAGCAATTTTATTTAATAGAAATATTACTACTTTTTCAAAACATTATGAAGCCAAATAAAATTAATTTTCATTAAAAAAAATCCTCTGAGATAAAACATAAAACGGGGTTCTTAATATATCGGTGAAACCTGACTCTCCACCAAGTTTCAGCCAAATCAGTGACCCAAATGCTCTGGCCTCTCCTTGTAAGACATATGGTAATAATTTTGTAACTAATAGAAATGATCCTCGTTACGCCAAATATGATAAAATTCAAGAAAAATTGATTTTTTAAAAGTAATTGTAAATTTGAAACAAAAAAAGCATAAAATTGAAAATAACATGGCGAGTCTTTTCAGCCTAAATGGACCAAATGACTTCCTCAGCCACTCAACATGTACAGTAACCTATATATAATGATTAAAAATAACTTTGGTTACTGAAAATATTATAAAACTCAAGAAAATATAATTTTTTTAAAAAAGAAATCGTAAATTTACATTAAATAAATTAAAGAGTCTCTTTAATTTATTTTCCAATTTCTCGGGTCTAAATTGTTTAAATAAGTTCCTAATTACTTCAAATGAAAGTTTAGGGGCTAAGGAACATTTTCTGGTATTTTAGGTAAGGTAGTAATATACTGAAAAAAAATGTTTAAAAAATTCGCCGGAAGAAAAAAATGTGAATCGGTAAAATTTATCAATGTTTTCAGGAGCAAAAAATATATCTAATATGTAAAAAATGGCTAAAATTATGTTTGAATCAATTAAAGTAAATTACCTTACAGTTTGCAAGTACACCTATTCAGTCATAAAAAATGACAAAAGAAAAAAAAAAACGACACGAACGGCCAATTTCTCCCCGACTAGAAGAAACAAATAACATCCATAGCCCCTTAAATTTTTCGTTTTTTATCTAGAATCAAAACTGTCTTCCATAAATTTATTATAAAATTGCAAAAATAAGCTATAAACCCACAAACGGGTCAATTCTCCCATTTTGATGGTGTTGCCCCAATTTTTTCATTTTTTTTTTTTTAACTAGCAGTATCCGATGATTTCATCTCAAAATCGTATTTTGACTGGACTAAAAATAACATAAGCACAGCTAAAAAACGCTTTTTAATACGATAGAGGTTTAAAATTTTTTTGATAACTGCCATTTTAAAATTAAAGCAAATAGGACGGTAACTAATATCTTTATTACCAAAGAAGAAAAAAAAACAAAATGTTAATTTTGATAAACACGGCATCGTCAAGGCAAAATGTTCCCTTAATAAACTGCCATAAGCGAAATAAGTTATAATTACGTTTTAGCACAACCGCAGTTTATAAATGCGGGATAATAAGCTTATGAACGTAGCGGGAGTTTGCGAGATTTACGGGGCGTAACGCGTATTTATGTTAACAGGGATTACATTGATCACAATGGAAAGATTTAGAGATGTGCGTACGGGCCCCAAGGCGTCTGTTGGTGTTAATATAATACAAATATTTACAATCTTGCCTGGTGTTTGTGTTAAATTTACTGTGAAAAATACATAAAAAAGATTTTTTTACATTTACACTTTGAGGTTTCAAAATCCGATAGCTTCAGTCGTATAATTGATTCTGTACAGTAAGGAGAACTTATGTTCAATTTTCTTTTAGATTTTCTTAGAATTTATACTGCTTTAAATCGAGAATACTGATTTAATGTCTGTATGTAATTTATTTATATTTGTAGTAAATTTATTTTCCTCTTCCTTTCCGAAGTTGCATTTTAGCCCAGTCGTCAGAGACAAATTTTAACGAAAAGCTCTCATTGAATGTTAACAGGCATTTTGGCATATGAATAGTTTTTTGGACGTAGAATACGATAAAAAAAGTTTGCTGCTCTAAAGTGTACGCTAAGCCTACAAAATCGAAAATAAAATGAAAAATTAGGTTTTTTCGCAAATATCTCCAAAAATAAATAACCAGCCAAGTTCAAGTTGGACTTGCGCAATTAGTGTTCCGTACGGTGATTTCTTTTAAAATAAAAATTTTTGTTATGGAAGTATAAAACACATCCCAAATGAGTTTTCCACATAGTTTTTCCGATCTTTAATGAATGAAATTATTAAATGTACAGTCTTGATAATTTTTGTTCAATCTACACTCCATAGAGAATATTCCAGAATTTTTCAAAATTTTTTGATCAGTCCTTTTCGAGATAAGGGGGATAAGCGATTTTTCGCACTTTTTTAAAAATGGTACAAAGAGAATTGTGCGCAAGTATTATAGTATATATATATTTTTGAACTCGTCTTTTTACAAGCTTTCATTTGACACCTCACTCGATGGCTTAGTAAAAAAAATTTTTTTCACTTTCGATTTCAACCCCCAAAACAAACCCCTTAAGTTAAAATTCAACTTTCAAAACTACAGGGCTCTGATGAGGCCATCAATTCTTATATTAGTGCCAAATTTCAACTTTTTATGTCAAATAGTTTCGGAGAAAATTGGGTGTGACAGACAGACAGACGGTCGGACACCGAATTAATTTTATAAGTGTTCCGTATTTCCAACCTCATTTAAGATTAAATTAATGTTTCTGTATACCGCTAAATATTTTGAAATTGGCTATCGCGGGGTTTCTTAGGGTACTTGATGTAAGGGTAATGCCAGCCTGACGGGACATACAGTTTAAAGTGGGATACACTTCCTGCTTAGTCAAAACGACCAATTTAAGCCTTGAGACTCTGTTAATACCCGCTGCGGGGCAACATGACATGGAATATGTCCCCCGATATTTTGTTACTAAATTTTCAAAAATCCTGATGTCTGGTTAGTTCGTACGGTTAATAATCTTGAATGTTTAATGAGATGTTGCAAATATCGTTGCCAAAATTTCCAAAATGAACACAAAACTATTAATCAGTCAAGAATGGTGTCAGAACTTATTGAAAAGTTTATAAAACAGTAAGTATATAAGACAAAACAACAATAACCTTTTGACAAATTTAAAATGGCGGATTCAATTTTAACACCATTAGAGTTTTTATGTTTACAATAACTGTTTTCCTTGTACCTGGATGTTTAAATCAAATATAAATACTTTATGCTTGAAGCTTGGACTTTTATCTTTCATTTCCCACCTTTAAATATATTTTTTTTAGTTAACACTTTTTTAAAAGCAAAATTACAAAAATATAGAAAGTTCTTTTTTTTTAGTTTTTAATGATTTTCTAATATCAAGTACACTTTTAACTGTAACTAAAAAAAAAAATCTCTGACTTTTTTGATCATTTTATACTTCCTAGACGTAAAATTGTCGGTGGCGCACTAAAGCAGGCAAATTTTCATATTTTAAAACTCAATTTTTAAATAACACAGAAAATGTTGGTATTTTTAATTATTCTTATATTGAAACTTAAGGTATACTAATGATATATGCACAATTTTTTTTTTCAGTACTATATTTTATTAAATATTTGTAATTTCCTGTATGCCCTTAAAATCATGCAGACAAAAATTTCGTTTTAAGTTTTATAAATATAAAGCAACAGAAATAAAAACTATTAGTATCATCGGAAAGCTGAAAGTCTCCTATTCAAAAAGCTATCTTTTATTTTTTTTGCGCTCTGAAAACATGTAATATCGATTAACTTTTGAGCGGTGCGCGTAGACTTCAAATTAACCTGTTTGGCGCGCTACACTTTTTGAATAACCTATCCGAATTTTAAAAATTCTCACACTAAAAAGGAAGTTTAGAAAAAAATCTGTATACAATTTTTTTTTTGTAAATTTTCCCGCTCTTTCACGTGGTATTATTACATTTTCGATATTTTTTTTATTTTTTGAGATATTACCGAAAAACCGAATTTTTGAATTTATTTTGGATTTTGTGGTCTTAACGTATACTAAACTTTAGCAAACTTTTCTTTTATCGAATTTTACATCCAGAAACGTACCTGTGTACCAAAATGCAGCCTGTTAACATTTTATGGGAGCTCAAAATTCCTGGCGACAGGGCTATATAGTTTTACACGCATTTAATCATGCTCATAGTGACAAATATATTATGGTAACAGTGTAAGCAGTTATTTCTATAATCAGAAAAAAAAAATGGAAACTTTTTTAATTCCAATTTTTAACAATAATAGTAATTCTATTTGAAGAAACGCATTGCCCTAAAAAAATCCGCTACAATGTGAAAAATGAAAATAACTTGTTCAAGTTGAGCCTTATTTGCAGTAGCTGTCGTCCACATAGCGGCAACAATGCATCGGACCAGCCCTCGTTTCTAAATATAAATTATCCATGGCACGATCAGCTGAACCACAGCGCCAAACAATTAGTAATCTGATTTTCTGAGTTTCTTTAATTCAGATTCGAACAGCTAATATGTACCTCAAAGTTAGGTTGTAGAGGATAGCTTTTTAAAGGTTAAGTTTGCTAAATATGTAGTGCAATATGTTACACGGAACAAACACGCAGTAAATATTAAAACGTGAGTTCATACATTGACAAATTATGTTCTTATTTAAACCAAGGTATATCATAATAAAATTCGTGTTGGTTAATTCAAAATTAAATATTTTGAATTTTGCGAACTTTTCGAGGTTCAAAGAGATGTGTACGAACTCCTAGGCCGCTATTGCTTCTAACATAACACGAGTATTTACAACTTTATCTCGCCTTTACATTAATTAAATTTACTCTAAAAAAAGACATAAAGTTTACTTTTCGTTTATGTTATGACGTTTTGAAATCTGATTAATTTCTTTAACTTTGGGTAATGTTCAATATATAGTCAACTGCGCATTGTAAGAAGAGCTTATGTTAAAAATTCTAACAGTGCTCAAAATTTTCCAGATTCCAGAATGACGAAGTATCGAAATTATTATTTTTTGAATCTACTCTGAATTTTTTCTTGCTTTAAAGTTAGTATGGATATCTTTAAAAATACAGCTTTACAGTATTAAAATTTAACACTTTTTCCACTCTTTTAATTGCTTTTTGGATGCAATTATTATTTTCAAGTAGTTGTGATATAATTATGTAATAATTATAGGAAGACACTATTTTTAAGTTTCTATAAATCTAGGATAAGAAAACAAGTATATAGAAATTTATTATCAACCTTGAAATGTATCATATGTGGTCAAATTTTGTCTTTATAAATTAATGTATATCATATACATAACGTGTATATAACGAGGGATAATTATGAATAATAATAATTAGGGCCAAGTTGGAATTAAATATTACCTGGTTTTACGGAATGTAACACGAATTTATGTTTACAGAGATTACATTAATCACAATGAAGAGGTTTAGGATGTGCGTACCCAAGTTTCGGGGAGTCTTTTTGCCTAATATCTAAATTGAATCAGTTATAAGAAATAAAGAATATTTTTTAATATTTTAATGTTTCTAATCTCAAAGCTTCGTATTATATTCAGTGACGTAGTAATGTGTGATATGTATATAACCAAACCCTCGTACGTTTTCTTAAAATGGAAATTAATTGAGTTCCAAAGCATTAATTAATATCTACGTTGAATTTAAAAACAATTGCTTGTGTAATAAAAAAGGAAGATATAACACTATCTCTCTCAGAGAATACACTTAATATAAGACGTAAAGAATATAATAAAAAGACTTTTCGAGACCCCTTGAATCACCGAAGTGAAAAATCGTTTCCTTCGCTCAAATCGAAATGGAAGAAAAACTGTTTATTTGTTAATAATCGTTTGGAGTATCATACATTATAAAATGGTGTTCTTTCATAAGATAATGTATCGCATGAAGTAACGAGTGATGATAATGAATAATTATAGTACAAATAAAATTAATTATAGAGTTTGTAAAAGTGCTTTGGCATACGGCGCATTTATGTTTACAGGGATTATACTGATTACAATAGAGATTCATATATGTGGGTCATTGGACCTTTTTGTTAATAATACACATATTTACAAGCAGAGCAGATATATAATTTAGTGGGAAAAATAAGGAAAATTTCTTTATACGCATATTTTTAGATTTGTAACACTGACAGTTTTCATTATTTTTTTCTCTCGTATTGAGCTCAGTGAGTTAAACCGTAAGAAAGGTTAACAGTATTCATCAATTTCCCTGTATATTCTCCTTGAATACTTCGGCAGACTTAATGAAAATGTCATGAAACTCACAGTTTCTTATTAGGTTAATTGACTTTTATTATTCTTAATAAAAGTTCAGAATCGTTATTTTTGTGTTTGAGCATCAACGATAGAAAGTTAATAATTGACTCACTCGTTTTTGTTTTTTTATTGTACCTAGTGGTACACAAATCTTCCAGAATTTTTTAAAGAACTTCTAAAAGTAGCAAAATGATTAGAATCATGCTCTAGGACGTTGACGTCGAGCAGTATTTTATTTTTTGTTGAATTTGAAGAATACATTAAAAAGTTGTCAGACAATGTGGTATATAATAGCTATGAACAATACAGTGTGTATTTTTATGTATATAGATAGTCGTCCGGAACAATATTCTTGTTTTCCACAAAAAAAATGTTGTCATAATATTTACCATGGATAAAGTGTATACACATATACAGGGATCACATTAATTATAGTGGGGAGATTTTTGGATGTATGTATGGGCATTGAGGTGTCGATTAAGTTTACTCTAAAAATAATGTGTATATGTTAAATATGCCATTAGTTTATTTTTTAAAATTCTAAGTCTAAGTTGGCTTTATTTGTATTTTTAGGGATATTTCGAAAATATAATGATGCAACTAATTTAAGTTAAATGGGAAATGATACAGCTTTAAAGAGACATGTTATATTTTAAAGAATACGCTACCAGTTTACGATATAGAGAGTAAGCCTAACAACACATTTACAAGAAACTAAAAATGACCTTAATATACTACACGCCAAAATTGGACGAGAATTTAGTTATAGCAGTAATAACTCCATCCAATTTAACTCCGCGTAGCAAATTAAGTCCTAAAGTTTAGATATATTTAAGTCAATATTTGCATCTAAATTAATTAATGTATCTAAATTATTTTGATTTCTTGTGTTAAAATATCGAACGGTATTTTAAAATTTAATAGGCATGATGCAGTTATTTCTCCAAATTCTTTAATTTATTTCTGTGAAGACCATTTTGATGTGAGTTTTAAGTTAATATTTTATTATTATGTCGTAATAATCTTGTTTGAGAAATTGTTATTAATCTAAATAATACCTTTAGATAGTCACATCACTATTGAGGTTAGGTTTTATTTCTTTAATGTTGTCGTCCACTACTGTTTATTTAATGGATACTTTCTTCTTGTTCCAGTTGCCAAATGATATGGAGAATTGCATTCAGTATATATCAAAATTTTCATAACGATCATAACCTAACCTAAAACTAATAAAACCATGACGTAGAAATAAAGCGCAGTTTTTTATGGGGGTTTTGAGTTTTAAATTCTAGTTTTAATACTTTTAAACTTACATAGTTTACATAGTTTCGATATTTCTAAATTCTGCTAAGCAAAAGCCTTTGTTTGACGCAAGAAACTCTTCAAGCATCAACAAATCAATTCTGGATAAATTAGAACTATTTGCCTTGATAAATTCATCTTCCATCGCTAACATTTCTTGGTTCTAGTTTTTGTAACACAGGCAACTTGATAGTTTAAAATCACATATTAATTGATAAACGGTGCAGAGATTATCGTTAGCACAAGAGAAGTTCGACCGAAATAATGCTTACTTAGGCGTGACGTCATTCGCTCTGATTGGTGTTTTTCACATAACATGGCGTATTGCTATATTTTGCATTTTTATTTTTACAAAAATAATATTAATCTCACTTTTAATATGAAAATAAGAACATTTTTTAGAAACTTTAATCGGTGATTCATTGTTACTGTTATCACGCCTATTCTATTAATTAGGGTTTTTGGTTAAAATTTCCTTATGTTAGTTATGTATGATACTTATATATTTTTATCAAGTTATGTTGCTATGAGCCAAATGCTATTTGATAATTGTGGAAAAATTTTAAACAATACCATTGCCACTGGAACTTATTCGGGATAGCGATAGCGTTATTTACCTCAGTACACAAATAACGAACAGAGGAGGACCCGTCCCAGAAATATAACGAATAATTGGTATGACAAAGGAAGCTTTGGGTAGACTAGTTAAAATCGAGGGAGACCGCAATATCCGGAAAGCAACTAATACAAGACTTCTTAAAGAACTAGTGTCTCCTATTGCAACCTATGAGTCGGAATCCTGAACACTGAATGCAGTCTGCCGCAGAAGAATAGAGGGTTTCAAAATGATTTGCTATCGTAAGATGCTAATGATCCCATGAACGGCTCATAAAACAAATATAATTTCTATACTAAAAGATCTGAGTATACAATATCATGATAGTCTGCTTCCAACGACTCAAAGACGGATTCTAAAATTCCTTGATCTCGTAATATGAAAGGACAGTATGTAGAAGATAATGATCCAAGGAAAAGTAGACTGTAAAAGAACAAGAGGTAGATATCCTGTAAGATTTATAAACCAAATCAAGAACCTCACAAACATGTCGGTTCCAGTAGTCATAAGAACGGTAGAGGATAGATTGGCATGGTGAGGATTTACTCACTACCATGAATGAGTTACAACGTTCGGAATCGAAAAACAACTATAGAGATAGAAAGATATTGCGCTGTTGCTCAAGATCTGATACAATTTTAATGTAGAATATGTATTTTTCATTTGTAAATATAACTGATGTTTTATACTCCATAAAAAACCATCTACTCCGTAAAAACGCGTACACATTTTATCAAAAAATGGCTGCCGTTTTTACCTGTTTACTTTGCAATTTTGTTGTTTTTCGTTTCACACTAAAATAGGTTACAGTACCTAATGCTTATTAGTTATTCACAAAGAAAACAAATTGACGATAATGGCAAAAGACTTATATATCTGGATCAGAGCCTTAAAGCGTCTTTTGCTGTTAATATAATACAAATATATACAATCTTGTCACAGGTGTGTTAAATTTACCGTGAAAAATATGGAAAGCTTTTATTTATGTTTTGTTGTTTATTTAATATCGTGAGCACATCAAGGAGTATTTGCGTTTATCGACAACATTGTGTTTACATTAATATTATAATGAAAAATAAATGGTTTGTTTTTTTACATAATCAAATACTTATTTGATTACTGACTGTTTCAGAAAAATTAGAAAAATAATCAGGGCAGATTATATGGAGGATTCTTAAAAATAAAGCTTGGGATTGTTTGTTGCTCTAGGCGGAATTCTGCGGTTTCTCTTGGCAGTTGTATTAAGCCTAGTACTTTTGACAATATTTTAAACACTATTTATATGTAAGTTTGTTGTTGTTGAAACAATTATATAAGAAATACTATTCAAACACCTCAGCATAGCTATATCGAGTTTTGGTGATGTAATGAGATAGCGGCGTACTAAACGATACCCATGGAGAAACAAATACCTGATAACTGAAAAGATATCTGATATTTACAGGTCCATAATTAGACCTATACTAACGTATATAGACGAAACCCTACACGAAATATCAAAAACAAAATAAAGGTTCGAAGCAACATAGATAAAAATAGTACGCCGAATGACGGGAGAAAATTCTCCTAATACTAGACAATATTTAAGAATTCCCAACCCTTTTACTCCCCCCCCCCCAGCCGAACCTCTTTGCTCCGTTAAAATTGAAAATAATAAAAGACTAAATTCAATTCCTCGACTCCAAAAACCCCTTTAACTTCCTCCTTCATCCTCTAAACATACAACACGACATATACGAAGCAACTTCTCTAACTTCCTCCCCCTTCCCTTTAACCCCTGATATGGATTTGTTTATTCAGTCAAAAAAATCAAAACTTACTACATTATTATTAAAACCGTACAAAATTTATAGAGATCCATCCTCCTTCACCCTCTTATACCAAAGCAATATAGCTCAAAAACGGTAAGAATCATCCACTCTTTAGGTACTATATGTGTACCAAATTTCGGATTAATATCTCATTTTGTTCGCAAGTTATCGTATGAACAGATCGACAAATCAACAGACGGAAATGCATGACTATGTTTTTCATAATCTAGGAATCCAAAAACGTCAATAAAAGCAAAAAACTCGGAGTTATTTTTTTCAAGAAGACAATACTTTCTTTTCATAAGAAAAGTAATAACAGTATGAAATTAAAATTGACATTTGAATAAATAAAATTAATAATAAAAATAATGAATAACTTTAATATTTATAGTGACAACAGCAGTAGACAAGCGCTTGTTGCTCTTAATATTCATCAGTGCTGCTGAGTTCTTACAGTATTTTTTACAAGACTTTAACTATATGTTAATTTTGCTCCCTAAATTCCTCCACACTGGAAATGGAAATTGGGTTTCAGTGAAATGACTCCAAATTTTGCAGAAAGGTAGATCTTGTGCTCCTGAACAAAAGTTTCAATAAGTATAACTCGCGAAAATGCTTCTTACCCCCGCTATTCACCCAATCAACCTCAATCGAGCCCAGATTAATCTAATTGATCATTTGCTGACAATCGAAAAAAAACTATGCTCCGATGCTCAAAATAGGATAATACTCTCACCTAGTAGGTAAAACTGGATGCTCTTTCAGATTGCTCTATCAGTTTTTTGCTACAGCCCCTACAAACCTTGAAAAACTGGGTCGTAAGGGGATGAAACATTAAAATTCACGTATAACATCTTATACATTCATGTTTAAGACTCCCCCCAAACAGGAGGCCATGGAGTTTAGACATTAATAGTATTATTTAGGCCCTACCGGCCCTCCAAAGGGTTGTAATAAGGGTTAAATTATAAAATTCATATATAAGCATTTTTTTTTAATGGGACATGTATTCTTGGGATTTTTCAGGTATTAGAGCCTTTTTATCCTTCCGAAGGGGGTGAATAAGGGGTCATAAGGGGATGAAATATTAGAAGTTTTAAACAAGTCGGATCTGCTTGCAATACGTTTAATTTTTGAGTAATGGATATACTACAGTTATTGCAAACTTTTGTATCTTATACAACATCTTCAGGTTCGTTACCAATTGAACTTTGCTGAAAAATAGCTATTTCCCGCTTAGCCTCATTGTTATAAATTTTGACCATTTAAACAGGTTGTAATGCTAAATTGCATATAAAACAAGAGATTCTAGGCATCTCTAGTACAGATCTTATTTCTTAATGTTTAAAAATATTGTAAAAATTGAAAACAGAATAAACGTGTTCACTTATTACACCACTACTCAAGATTAAGACGTACGGATGTGCCGGTTGGACTATTAGTGACTAGAGAATCGAGGTCAAAGATGGAATGTCTATAAAGGCTGCAGGGTTACCACGTTTCTATCATATTCGGCGAACCCGATAATCCCATGGATACATTTCTGATTAAAAAATGATTATATATGGGTTTTATAATTTAACCCCTTCACGACCCTTATTACAACCCTTCGGAGGGTCGGTAAGGCCTAAATAATAACCTTAATGACTAGAAAATTGCACTCGGCCCACCCGAAAACTCCATGGTCACCTGTTTGGGTAAAACGAGCCTTACATTTGGATGTATAAGATTTTATACATAAATTTTAATATTTCATACCCTTACGACCCCGTTTTTTCGACGCTTGTAGGGGTTGTAGCAAAAAACTAATAGCGTAATCTGAAAGAGCATCCAATTTTACCTTCTAGGTATTATCCTATTTTGAGCATCAGAACATAGTTTTTTTTTCGATTGTCAGTAAATGATCGATTGGGCTCGAGGCTGATTCAGTGAATAGCAGGGGTAGGAAGCATTTTCGCTAGTTGTGCCCATCGAGACTTTTGTTCAGGAGCACAAGATCTTACTTTGTACAAAATTTGGAACCACTTCACCGAAATCCAATTTCCACTTAAAGTGTGCGTGGTCTTTTGAAATAAATTTCATGAAGAAGAAAAAAAACTCTCATAAAAACCCGCTCATGTTTAACAGACTGTATTACCGCCAAGACCTAAAAGATATTTAAAATTTTTAATTAGTTTTTATTTACAAACGTAAAGTAAAACCAGAAAAATCTGCATGAATTAATCATGAAACGAAATACATTTCCGAAAAGCGAAGTGGAGCGCCACTTAAACATTCTGAGAGATAAAAATAAAACGTTGTTGAATTTCGTCGAGATAATGCAAATAAAAAGGAGATGTCACCAAAATACATGCATCTGTTTTAAAACTTTTACAAAGAGAGTGACTGTTCGTTTGAATTCTGGACTATGATCTGTCAAGCATTGTTTTACATTATTTAGAAATAACTAAAATACTAGTCATGCAATTGGGGCAAAATTTCATTCTTTGTGCATCTCTAAACACAAAAGAAAAACTTTTCTGGAATATCTCTTTTAATCATACCTTTTTTAATCATATCTCAATTTCCTTTACTCACTGTTTCAACGTGTTTTCAAACACAAACATTGCATATGATATAGATATGATATATTGAAAGCTTTCTAAGCTTTGTATGTTGCATATATGTTGAATTAAAATCAGATTTAAACTAAGTTTCTTTTTCCCAGTCCCAGCTTTCCCAGCTATTTGTACAAGATTCGGTGCTAAGGAGTTTTTTGAGATGAGAAATCGAAATCAGCTGATAGTTTTGTTGTAAATTGTAAGGGGCGCACTTTGTATATATACTTTTAAATTGTCATAACTTTTTATACCAATCTGTATGATATTTT
The DNA here is from genome assembly GCA_019049505.1 of Pachyrhynchus sulphureomaculatus. Classification (NCBI taxonomy): domain Eukaryota; kingdom Metazoa; phylum Arthropoda; class Insecta; order Coleoptera; family Curculionidae; genus Pachyrhynchus; species Pachyrhynchus sulphureomaculatus. The sequence continues at coordinate 215,081,218 of CM032447.1, read as the reverse complement.
TAATTAAATATTCGTGTTCTCTACCTTCTCCTGTATAAAAAAGCTCTCTAGGTAAATGTTGCTCCAAGCAACAATTTATGAGATAGTGGGATGTTTGTTTCACAAATTATTCTGGCACGCATAGCGACACTAAAACCCTGTTTACAGACGAAGCACGCCTCACTCGACGTGGTATAACATATATGCATAATAATCATGTTTATGCTGAAGAAAACTCGCATGCTGTGCAACAAAGACAGTTTCATTGCGAATTCAGTATTAATGTCTGGATGGGAGTTGTCGCGAACTATTTGGTCGAGCCGTTTATATTGCCAGATTGACTTGATGGTGACATTTCATCCGTGAAACTATTCCTGAATTATTGGAAAACTTACCTATTTTTTTACGTCGCGACATGTTTTTCATGCACGATGGTGCACCACCCCATTTTTTTTGAACCAAATTTACCCAGATAAATCGATCGGAAGAGGTGAAGATATTCATATTCACTGGTCGCCTCGTTCCCCAGACTTAAATCCATGCGATTTTTTCTTTTGGGGTGCATTGAAATCGAAAGTTTATCAAGTTCAATCGACAACATTGAGCAATTATGGAAGGGAATTCAAAATGCTGCTAACGTTTTACGAGAGACATTTTAAGATGAATACATTTAAATTTCCTGCGACGTATTAATTTATGCATTAATGAAGGTAGCGGCCATATTAAACATTTATTGTGAAACCAATACCTTCTTAGTTGAGCGATTGAACTTTTTTCGAATTTATCAATTTGTGAGTAATCTTTTGTATCCTTAGCCAGTTGGTTTTTACATTCTTACTGTTGTTGGCCCGTTGGTCTTTAAATTTATTATTGTTTTTAGCCTGTTTGCCTTTAAGCATGCTCCAAATTTCAAAGACTATTCTTTTGGATCTGTCCTAAGCCTGGATGAAGTATGAAGGAACGCATTTGCGAATTTGACAATGGAATTTAAAAATGAAAACAAACATCCCATTATCTCAGAAACTGTTGTTCGGAGCAACATTTGCCAAGATAGCGAATATTTAATTAAAAATATCATACAGAATGGCATAAAAAAGTGATGACAATTTAAAAGTATTAACAGTGCAATAAGTTGCTCCCCCTACAATTTAAAACAAAACCGTGAGCTGATTTCGATTTCTCGTCTCAGAAAACCCCTTAACACCGAATCATGTACAAATGGTATAATTATTAAGAAAGCTACTTTAGAAAAACTCAAATAAAAGTATAATTTTGACACCCTATATCTCAAAAGTTACGAATTTTTGGACTAAGGTATGTTGGGTTAAATGGTCATATTTTCATTCCAGAAATCCTAAGTAACTCTATGCACACGGAATACTGGGACACCCTGTATGTTGAATTAAAATCAGATTTAAACTAAGTTCCTTTTTTTATACATTTTAAAAAAGAAGATTACATTCTTTCCGGTAATTAAAATTATTTATTCTTGAACAGTCATTTGTTTTTTGTAATTTGTATACTTGTGCCAAACAAAAATTCCTTATTAGATAACATCTTTGGGATTTTATTTTGATAAAACACTGTCTCAATTATTTTGTATTCATTCAAAGCCATAAATAGTTAATAAATATTAACCTCCGAAGTGAATTGGCATTTGATTTGAAACCAGTTAAAATTTTTCAGGTTCGAATGTTTCTAATACCTCTTGACGTTTCATTTTCCCGGTACATTTGATATCAGTGCAGGTTAAAACACTTAGCTCGTTACTACGATCATTGTAAAAAATTAATTTTCATACAAAAATTTGAATGTAAATATTAAATATTTATAGGTTAGAAACTTACCGGTAATAATACAAAAGAGTTGCGAGGATACGTTTGCATTTTTTACCTTCACCGGCTTTACAAAAGTATTTCATACATAAAATTTCCGCCGTTCTACTGTTAAATGTGCAATTTATCTCAAACACTACTGTTCGCAATTGGTCCATGGACATACATGCTGTTTGAATTTTCGTTATGTTGGGCGCGACAGTTTCGTCATCGATTATTCCACACCCAAGGAAAAGATTTGATTTAAAAATTTTTGGTGTGTGAAATTCCTGTGGGCAAGTTTTGTACCGGCCCATTTGCAAATATTGCCAATTGTTAATAATATTTTTGAAAAATACTGTCACACTTCTTATAGTTCACACGTTATAAATTTAAATCTGCACCCATATTTCGACCATCTTAATAATAATCGTAGTAGGCTCCGTCCACGGGCAAGATCCCTATAACGGTCAACAACCTGTTTGTAATAATTTAAAAATAAACTAATAATACCATTTTCGGCCAAAAACATCCAAGCTTGTAAAGGACTCTTCTGATTTATTGCTCTTGCTTGCCTACTCAGGCAATGCAAATGGTTTTATTTATTTATTTTTTTTTTTTTTTTATGGGTCTAGCACACGTGCTACAGGGAATATTCCAAAGGGATGATGTTCTCCATATAAAAGACTGCTTGAAAAGTGTTGTACGGGGAGTAACAAGCTGAACCTCATACGGATGTGAAGAATTAGCGCGACGTGTACTTCTAACATGCACCGCTCTGGGAGGAATTAAGCGGGCCACATCCTTCGAACACTTTCCATGAAAGTACTTCTAGAATAAGCTCAAGTCGCCAACCGTTCTTCGATGTTCCAGCGAATCAAGGCCGACGGTCAGTTCCGGGTCTCCAATCAGACAAATAGCTCTTCTCTGAATAGAATCCAACAAATGCAGTGTATGTTTGGGCGCGGAGCTCCAAACATGGGAGCCGTATTCCATAGTTGGTCGAATTTGAGCTTTGTAAAGAATTAACAGTTGTTGTGGAGTGTAAAGCTTTCTGGTTCGAAATAATATTCCCAACTTTTGAGAAGCTCTCCTTGCTATGCCTGCAACATGTTCATGCCAGGACATATTTGCTCCCAAATTAACGCCCAACAAATTGAGTGACGATGTTAGAGGAATGGAGTGCCCCGACATAACTATGTCGGGTTCAGCAACGTTAACTTTTTTAGAAAAAACTGCCGCCTGGGTTTTTGTAGCGTTAAATTCCACTTGGTTACTGTCACCCCAAGATAGAATTTCTTCCAGGTCTTTGTTAAGTTGAACGACTTCCTGCTGTCTGCGGATATTCGTCTGAGTAGCCGTTGTCCGAGCGTTCAAAGTGAATGAAGAGATAAGTGTACTGTCATCTGCAAAGCTGTAGATTGGATTCTCGGTCTTTTCCAGCAGATCGTTAATGTAAATGAGAAAAAGAGTGGGAGACAGTATGGAGCCTTGAGGTACACCGGCGTTGATAGTGAAGGTGTCAGAAAGAAATCCGTCGACCGCCACTCGCAAAGAACGCTCTCCGAGGAAACATGAGAGCCACAAACAGAACTTTTCCGACATACCATAAGAACGTAGCTTAGCCAACAGCCCATCGTTCCAAACACGGTCGAATGCCTTGGATATGTCCAGAGCAACCGCTCGAGATTCTCCAAAGTGTTCAATTGCATTGTTCCAAATATGTGTTACATAAGTCAGAAGATCTCCTGTTGATCTATTTTTACGAAAGCCATATTGGTGATCGCTAATAATGTTGAATCCTTCAAGATATTTTAGAAGATGCTGATTGATAGCCTTTTCCATGACTTTCGATATTATTGAAAGCAGTGCGATTGGTCGGTAGTTATTTGGCAAGGTCTTCTTGCCTTTTTTAGGTATCGGCTGAACTGTAGCGCATTTCCAGCAGGAAGGAAATATTCCCTTTCTGTGGGATAGGTTGAAAAGTCTACAGAAAACTGGTGTTAGTTCCCTAGTACAGATTTTAAGAACTATGGCAGGTATTCCGTCAGCGCCAGAAGCCTTTTTGGTGTCTAGCTTCATCAGAATACGCTTTATAATACGCTGTCTGAAGACAACATCGGGCATCCTTGACTGCACTATGGGGAATAGTAGGTGGTGTTTTTCCTTGGAAATCGACAGTAGAATGTGAAGCAAAGAGTTCAGCCAACAAGTTCGCTTTCTCAACAGGTGTCGTTGCAATAGAATTATCTGGCCGTGTGAGTGGTGGTATGGTGGATTTGGTGAATTTTTGACTAACTGCCTTAGCGACCGACCAAAAGGACCTTGAATTGCCGGGACAGGCGAGAAGTTTGTTTCTAATCCGTTGATTGTGTACCTCCTTGGTTTCGTCGATAATTTCTTTGCATCTGTTCCTGGCACGAACAAATGTGTTACGATTTATGGTGTTAGGATTTTCGCGCCATTATCGGTATGCAAGATGTTTAGAAGCAACAGCTTCTTTGCATTTTCGGTCAAACCAAGGCTTGCCGTTGGAAGGGCATTTCTTCGAAAAAGGGATGTAAGCCTCCATACCGGCCAAAATAACATCGGAAACCTCCCTGGCGCAGTCAGATGGATCGTCGGATCGAAAACAAACGTCCAACCAAGCAACCCCCACGTTGCTAGAATTGCCCACAGTCTGAAATATAACGATTTGCAAAAAACTCGAAGTGTAATTTTTACTTTCTCTGTTAAGGGAAACTATTGTATTTCGGAATTTTTGCTTTTTTTCTCGTTTTAGGCTCCCTAGATCACGAAAAAATATAGTCACTCATTTCTGTCGGTGTGTTGGCACTCTCGAGCGAAATGTGATATCGACTGCAAACTTGGTACGTAGATAATATCTAACCAGGGGATGAAGCCTATAGTTTTTAAATGATATCGCTTAAGACGAAGTGTGAAGCGATAAATTCTGTATGGTCTCAATAGTAATTCTTTATAGTTTCTTGCTGGGATAGTAAACAAATATTTTATATACATATTTATCATAAAACCTAAAAAGGGCGAAAGGGGTGGAGGAGAAAATTAGAAGGGTTGTTTCGTATGTAGAGCGTTATGTAGTATATCCTTTTTAAGGTTTTAGAGTCGAAAAAGTCAATAACTAGGTTATTTTTTCATTATTTACAATTTTAACTCAAAAAGGGGGTAGAAATGGTGCGGATCCTTAAATATTGTTTAGTTTCAATTCTGAGAATTTTTGCAGGTTTTTTGGTTGATGTAACTGCCAAAGTTTAAGCATATCATTTATAGTAAATGCGGTGGGGCAGGGAGTTAAAAAGATGGGAGAATCTTCTGTAGTACCAATAATATTATGACAATCTTTCCAGGTTTTTTTTTAATTTTAATAATTTATAATAAAACGTAACTATAAGTTGTTAAGGAGTGGAGGAATGAAATAGAGGAGTGCCTTCGAATTTGTCTTGTTATAGGTCTTTTTCGGCGTTCTTTCAGTCAAAAAATCGAAACATTATATTTTTTTTCCATTATTTTCGTTGTTAACATGGAAATAAGGTGGTTGTCGTGACATCGTCTCAATAGTGATTTGAGAATTTTTCCTAGTTTTTGATATTGGATATTTAATATAAAATAATTTTTGTGCAGTAAAATATATACCTGGTGCAAGGATGATTGGGTGTATGACGTAATATGCTTTCATTGTTATTAATTTTCCATTACGGCCAATTTTAATAAAAGACGTATATAGAGATCTGATTACAGAGTATCTTAAAAAAATGCTAAATACAGAACAAATTTTAGAAATACCAGCGGTTAAGTTGACGGAATTATACTTATGAAATAGCAAGTAATTTATTGTATTTGCTTTCCCTGCTAACGGGAAAAATTGTAATCATGAAAAACTGTCTAAAACTTTTCTTTATTTAGGTCTCAAGATTTTAAGATCACTAAAAACATGATGTTTTAGCTTTCAACTTCATAATAAATATTATTAAATATCGCAGAAATAATAATCTCAGATCACAAAAAAGACTGATTTTTATTTATCCGTCAAGAGGTTTTTATTAGCATACCTGACAATTTTTTTCTGTATAGTCCACATTCGAATTTTATTCTTTAACATACGCACGTATTTCGTTGACAAAGCATATATTTTGTGCCATATGGTTTTAAAAGAGATGATTGTAATTTTTAATCATTAAATAGCTTTTTTGTTTATTTAAACAAGGCAAATTTCTAATTTTAGTTATTGATGTTTCAACATACAATGGATTAAGTTATTATTTACTTCAAAATTGTCGAATTTAGTATTTATTTTAGAACTGCGTGTTTGCAAGGAAAGTACTGTGTAATTCATCTTACCAATTTTTTCTTTATAAATACATACACCCTTAGCGAGAGAAGTATTTTTTTTCAACACTTTAAAAATAAGTACATTAATAAAAGGTAAATCTATAAGCACGTTCCCATGTTTGCGAATCAAAACGTAATAGCTGTTTGATACTGTTGCTTCGTCGTATACGCAAAGGGAAATTCGAAAACTAATTTGACTTTCGGCAAATATTTACCTTGCAGTACATGAAGCGTGAGTAACGCAGATAAATTTCGTAGATTTGTTACTTATTTTTTACGTTACAAGAAATTTATATCTCTATGTACCAAATTAAAGCAATTCTTAGGGACGCGTGTGTGAAAGTAGCCATTCAAGATGGTGTTGGTTTGCTACAGGTTATATTCGTGATGATTTTTCGATGTTTACAAAACTCAAGAGCCTCCGATCAGGCCAATAGCTTTCTTTCAGACCTAGTTCAACAAATATCAATTATGTTTAGGAGCAGAGGGAGCGGTATTCCGTGAATCGTCGAATTTAAGCTTTGCGTAAAAGTGAAATCTGCGTTGAGGTATACAGCTTTTTAGCATCAAATAATATTCCGATGTCTAAAGCACCTTATTTTGCTGTATGTGCAACATGTCACGAGATATTTGCTCTCATGTCAAGGCCTAGTAAGTTCTTTCCATTTAGAATTAGTGCTCGAAAATTTACACCCTTTAAGCATTTCGTTGTTACAAACTTGTAAAACGCTCGACATTGAGACGAGGTAATATTAAAAAAAATTATCACTAATTCTTATTAACTTGGAAATACCTAAGCAAGTGATAGAAACCTACTCAGTATAGATCACCACTACACGAAACACTTTATTTTTGCACTCGACGAGCTCTTCGCTAACCATATTAGCTTCATCAGGAGCGATGATTGACTAAAGCTAAAATACAAATCTACCCTATTTATACTTAGCCTAACACCTGAATTACTTAGGCGGAACTAATGGCATAGACGAGGCCACCAGTTCCGGTCAAGTAACTAGTAGAGGGGTCTATAAGGGAGAGGCACTCTCTCTTTATTTAAACTACTTTTACATTTTATAACTTCCCTACTTTCATATGCGTTCAACAGTCTCCTATCAGATACATTTTTAATTAATCTTAGATTATTTAATTACAGATACAGTATGAAAAGTTTCAAGGGCATGTTCGGCAATGCTAGAGTTTTCTGTTCTACTGTGTTTTAAATGTGGTAAATGTTCTTAAATCGTATTTTAATTGACCTTTTAGTGTGCCCAACATACTTTTTGTCGCAATCATTACAACTAATATCATAAATTCCACTATTCTCACAATTAGGAATCCTATCTTCCTCCTTTCCTAAGATATTCCTCTGATTGACTTATAGATTAAGGTGAGGCCCACCGAATTAAATACCTTATTGAGTCCCTGCTATATTTCAGGTTACATGGTATTGGGAGATACTTGATCTTATTTTCTTCGCGTGTAAAAAAGGTGGAATTCTGAATATTTAACCAGAACTTATATCTACTTATTAACTTGTTTACTAAGTCATCTTTTACTCTATGCAGAGAAAAAGTGACCAAACCATAAACTAAAAAATGTAATTTGTGTTGTTTGCAATGAAATAAATCATTAGAAATATATCTATCTGTTACTGTGTCTTTTCTATAGATGTCAAATTCTAACTTACGTATTATTATTTTTAATAATTAAAATATCTAGAGAAGGCAGTTGTTCTTTGTCCTCAATTTCGTAAATGAATTTCACTTACGAAATTGAGAATAAAGGACAACTGCCTTTTTTAGTTATTTTAATTATTACAGATAATAATAGGTTAGAATTTGATATCTATAGAAAAGACACAGTAACAGATAGATATATTTCTAATGATTTATTTCATTGCAAGCAACACAAATTAGCCGCATTACATTTTTTAGTTCATCGTTTGGTCACTTTGCCTCTGCATAGAGTAAACTTCAATAATAAAAGGAATAGTATTTGAAATATAACTAATGTTAATGGTTATGACGATAACTTAGTAAACAAGTTAAAAAATAGACATAAGTTCAGGTTAAATATTCAGAATTCCAACTTTTTTACACGCGAAGAAAATAAGACCAAGTATGTCTCCATACCATATAACCCAAAATATAGCAGTGGATTCAATAAGGTATTTAATAAGGTAGGCTTCACCTTAGTCTATAAGTCATCAGACAATCTGAGTAATATCTTAGGAAATCTCAAGTTAATAAATAGACATAAGTTCAGGTTAAATATTCAGAATTCCACCTTTTTTTACATGCGAAGAAAATAAGATCAAGTATCTCTCAATACCATATAATCTAAAATATAGCAGGGGACTCAATAAGGTATTTAATACGGTGGGCGTCACCTTAATCTATAAGTCATCAGACAATCTGAATAGTATCTTAGGAAATCTCAAAGATAAGTTTTCTAACTGTCAGAACAGTGGAATTTATGAAATTAGTTCAGGTTAGTTCAGTACAATATATTTATGCTAACGTTTTTTCTCAATATTCAAAACACTTGCTAGACTTCATTTTTAGTACCACTTGTAAGGTGGCCCGCCAATTCTTCTTTATACACCTTCTGTCGATTCAAAACGGTATCCACTGAGTGGTAATGTCAGTTGGAGAACAGAAAAAACGTCACACAGTTAATATGATCTTCATTTTTACCGATTGATTTTTCGGTTTTGGTTTACCTTTTGCACGATGTTCACTTGGTTGTTGCACTGTTTGGGAGCCATGTGAATAAACTTGTATCTCATCATTAGTAATTATCCATTTCCAAGTCTAGTTTTCCCTAGAAAATATCTGAACAGCAACTTCAATAAGACGATATTTTTCAAGAAAATTCAATTGGTCTGGAGCGAGACGAGATAACACATCAGAAAAGCCCAAATTGTTATTCAAAATTGTATTGATCCAATTAATATTTTTATAAGATCTCTGATACTAAAATACAGATTACTAAGTACAAAATCTTTGATCTTGTTAATATTTTCTTTTGTGATGGTGGTTGATGGTCTTCCAGAGTTCGTTTTCAATTTCGTCTTTACCCCCTTTATACGATTTGTGCCATTTGTGAACTTTTGGTCTCGCTAAACATCCATTACTGTAAAACTTTATTTAACTTATCAGTAGAAGAAATTTTGTTTTTAAGAAAAATTTATGCAAATTTTGGCTGAAGAAGATTAGAGAATGATATTTCATGATTGATTCGTTATTGTAAACATTAGAATTGTCTAAAATAGCAATTTCAGCACATGGACGGTTGGCTAAGCTACGCTCTTATGGTATGGCTGAAAAGTTCTGTTTGTGGCTCTTATGTTTCCTCAGAGAGCGTTCTTTACGAGTCGCAGTCGACGGATTTCTTTCTAACACCTTTACTGTTAACGCCGGTGTGCCCCAATGCTCCATACTGTCTCCTACTCTCTTTCTCATTTACATTAACGATCTGCTGGAAAAGACCGGGAATCCAATCTACAGCCTTGCATATGACAGTACGCTTATTTCTTCATTCTCTTTGAACGCTCGGACATCAGCTGCTCAGGCGAATATCCGCAGACAGTAGGAAGTCAGTGGAATTTAACGCTACAAAAACCCAGGCGGCAGTTTTTTCTAAAAAAGTTAACGTTGCTGAACCCGACATAGTTATTTCGCGGCACTCCATTCCCCTAGCATCGTCACTCAATTTGTTGGGCGTTAATTTGGGAGCAAATATGTCCTGGCATGAACATGTTGCAGGCATAGCAAGGAGAGCTTCTCAAAAGTTAGGAATATTATTTTGAACCAGAAAGCTTTACACTCCACAACCACTGTTAATTCTTTACAAAGCTCAAATTCGACCAACTATGGAATACTGCTCCCATGTTTGGGGCTCTGCTCCCAAACATACACTGCATTTGTTGAATTCTGTTCTGAGAAGGGCTATTCGTCTGATCGGAGACCCAGAACTGACCGGCGGCCTTGATTCGCTGGAACATCGAAGAACAGTTGGCGACTTGAGTCTATTCTACGAGTATTTTCATGGAGAGTGTTTGAAGGATGTAGTCCGCCTAATTCCTCCCAGAGCGGTGCATGTTAGAAGTACACTTCGCGCTGATACTTCACATCCGTTTGAGGTTCAGCCTGTTACTCCTCGTACAAGGCTTTTCAAGCAGTCTTTTATATGGAGAACATCATCCCTTTGGAATGGCTTACCCAGGACTGTGTTTCCCACCGAGTACAATTTACAGCGATTTAAGAACAACGTGAAGTTTTGACTTCGTATGTTACAAAAAGAAAGTTTAGAATTTCAATTTTGACATTATGACAATACCAACATAGGCTAGTATTTAAATTTTTACCCGTTTTAATAAAAATCAGTAAAATTTACTTTTTGGATTCTTTTTTATCTAAATCGTGTTTTCTGTTTGAGAGATATTTTAAAGCAACGTAAATTCATTTTTAAACATGTTGCAGGGCAGCTTCAGTAATTTTCCGCAGGCATATTTTAATTAAAAAAATAAACCTTCGGCTATTTAGACAATTTATAAGATTTATGAAACGTATTCGCCCTAATTTTAGACCTAAAAATACCATATTATAAATTACAAAGAAAATATGTTGTTGATCTAATAATGTTAAAAATGAAACCCGGCTTAGTTCATTCCCAGCCTAGCTAATTCAAGCTTAAGTTAATACAGAGGATTAAGTTTGCCTTAAATTTAACTACCTGTGAAGTATAATGTTAATGTAATAATAGGTTTAGGACCTAACATTATATAAACAAAAATGTATTGGTAAAATTTTGCTTAAAATAAAATATACGGAAAACTGAAATACTTTTGATGAAAGAAATTTTTTTAATAATGAGAAATTGAAAGAACTTCATGGAAGTCTTTTAGTTATAACCATACCTAGATTTGTTATAAATATGATGAAGAATGATAGCAATCAAAATAAACCCTTTTATCTCAGAAAAAACAGTGAAGAATATGAGAGAAATAAAGATGGTCTTGCACATGGCTCCGGTATTATTTCGGGTCGACTAATTAAATATCGTATATTAGGACAATTGTGAATTTTTTCAATAAATATATGAATCCTCTAACTATTCTAAAATAATGGAAAGTATCGTTATGAAGTCTTTATAAAAGAAAGGATATCAATAGGATCCTAACAACTACCTTGGGTTGAGCATGAATTGCTCACTTGACAGGTTAATTGAGAGAGCATTCTAAAAACAGTTAAGAGAGGATCTCTGTAGCGTAATTGGAGGAGATAGAATCCGTTTTATGCAAGGATACTTACGCACTGATATTCTATTTTGGCTCCAACAACTTTGCAAGTAGATCATTGCAGTTAATGGTGAAAGGCATACATATAACAATCCTCTATTCAAAGCTAATGTCTTTGTATCAAGAAATAATCTTTGAGAGCTGGACGTGATATGAACTTGATCCAGATCATTACCATCAAAATATTGTTATACCAAAGCGATGAGTCAGAAACAATATAAGCAACCAAAGGCCTTAGACAAGCTTTTAGTTTATCCTCAATATTATTTCCTATATTTGTAGAATGGGTTTTCAAGATAGAGATACGTATCTGTGGTATAATGAGTATTTAAATCTAAAATCACTATTTATTATTCCTAACTTCGTTGATAATAAGGTAATTGTGGCTCAAATCTCTGCTAACTTAGAATTTAAGTTAACAAGGTTTTATAAGAAATAACAGTCGTAGGGTCTGCAAGTTAGCAACATTATTTAAAATTCTATTTGAAGAAAATTACCACATAAACTAGGCAGAACAATTTCAGTTTTTATGAAGTACTATTGATAGAAATGGAGTTAAAAAGCAAGACATAATCAAAGAATTTAAAATCCGAGAAAAAATATTTGGGTACTGAACTCAGTTTGGTTGCATAAAAATATGTTATTCACAAATAAAAAAATATTTAAAAAGCGATGGTCGAAACGTCTGTAAGTAAGGTATGAGCAACGAAATATATTGAAATGGCTTTTGAGGACCGTATAAGTACAAAATGAAGAAATTATAAATAAAATGAAGATGATAGAAACAGTCATAGATAGAATATAATTAAAAAATATTCAACATGTTCGATCCCCTATTAAAGATAACCAATATAAGAAGAAGATATTTTAATGGGCGCTATCAAGTAGATATAAAAGATGATTTCCAGACAAATCTTCGCCTGTAGATATTCGAAAAGCAATGACGAGATGAGTCCTGGAGAAAGAAATTGCTTATCACAGGGAGACGTGGAGTTGTTGGGATTTTGCAATTTTTTGCACTACACAACAGTTTGTACTACACAACAGTTTGTACTATAAGACCAAGCACCTATTTTTTCAGCCGATGAGCGTTTCACTTATCATGTTAACATCATCAGAAGCAATAATTGACTGTCAATTATAGATGTTGTTGATGCTAACACGGTCAACGAAACGCAGGTCGAGTGAAAAAATAAAATGTTTAGTGTAGTAGTAATAACCGTTATCTAGTTGGAGAGGGTGGTTAAATAGACAATATTTTGTGGTACAATTTATGATTTATATTTATTTATTTATTTATTTTATAACTGAGCCCATAGAGCAATAAGTCTTTGCCTAACACGTAAATAAACAACAACGCAACAAACACATGTGCATACGGCACTGCCGCCAGAAACAGTATAAATTCATAAAACTATAACGAATCCGCTAGGCCACAAACGAATTATCGCCAAGATCACATTAATGTGTTATTATCAACTGAACATATTTTATACATTGGTGATCCTAGTAACATCCGTATTAGCTCCCGATAGATAGAAACAGTTTCTTAATCTACCAGGACCTCTGGGAATAACAAACCTGAGTTCTTCTAGTAGAGAAAGACAAATAACACTATCCTTGATGATTTTAAACAGAAATGTTATAGCGTTTCAGCAGGTTATCAATATAGGCTATCAAAATTAAACCTCTAAAAGAATATTCCGTTACCTATCCCTATCTGCGGATACATTCCGCAATCTTTTAAAGAAAGATATTTTAAAAATTTTATTTACACTTTCTTCAATGTTAATATATTTTTATTATAAATTGATGGCCATATCAAGGCACCATATTCCAAGTTGCTTCTCACTAAAGATGTAAACAAGGTTTTAGCTACAACTGTAGTGCTAAATTTTTCATACATTCCAGCATTTGGGTAGCTTCCGAGGTTATTTTGTCTGTTTGAGCACTAAAACTTAGCTTAAAGTCAAATAGAATCCGAAAATCACGTGTATTTTTTACTTTAACTAACATCGATCCAACACAATAATCATACATGAAATGACGCAATTTCTTTAGTAAACGTCATCACTGAGTGTTTGCTAACGTTGAGCATCTACATACCAATTATAAACTCTATTAAGAGCGTTTCGTAATGTTTTATAGAAAGACTCCAACTTTTCTCTGGTTTAATAAAAAATCTAGTTTTCTGATGAGTTTAGGGTCCACAATAAGCTTCTCAATAGAAGCAAACAAATGCAAAATATGTTTGGGGTCAGAGTTCCAAACTTGGGAGCAATATTCCTTCGAGGGTCGAACTTTGGGTTTGTCGAGGATTAAAACTTGTGGACTACATAGCTTTATAGTTAGAAAAAATGTTCTAGGCTTCTGAAGTGCTTTTTTTTGCTAATTTAAAGGCTATTTAGAAGGACAGACTAAGTCCATTCTTCTTTCCTTTTTGAAATTTATTAATTTTTAAGTTATAGCACGCGTTTTACCTTCAAGTTAAAAAAGGATTGTGGTATATAAACATAAAAAATTTGTTTCCTTAACTGCAAGATTAGTAAGAAGAACAAAAACGGAATATTGGGATGTAATAGAAGTACTGGAAAAATTAAAAAACCGTAAATCTCCCGGCCAAGACCAAATAGCGAATAAGCTACTAAAATATGGAGGATACTCTCTAGTTAAGCAACTCAAACACTTATACAGGGGATCATAATAGCGAATATAATCCCAGACGAATGGAGAATTATACTGATGCAGAAAAAGGGAGAAAAAGAAAATCCAAATAACTATAGAGGCATAAATCTACTGCTGAAATTAACAACAAAGATTATTACAACAAAAATAAACGCGAGGATACCACTGGAAGAAGAACAGCCAGGATTCAGAAGTGGGCGCTCATGCACCGATATTCATTGTAATACAGGTAAAAGAAAAATCCATAGAATACAACATTCCAGCGTACTTGTGCCTGATAGACTTAAAAAAAGCTTTCGACAATGTACAAATAAAAGACATTATTCATCTGTTTTATAACAGGAACCTAATTAAAACTATCGAAATTATATAAAGACCAATACAGTAGCCGCAAGATTAGCAGAAGGGATGCCAGATCATTCAGCTATGAATCTGAAATCAGGCAGAGAGACTCTTTAAGTCCTCTTCTGTTTAATATTGTCATGGTTGAAATTATAAAGAATGTCAAAAGAAAGAAGGGATATAGAATGGGTTACAAAGAACTTAGAATTATACGTTATGCAGATGATGCGATAATAATGGCTGAGACTGAGAACGATCTGCAAAGGCTGCTATACGAATTCTATATAGCAGCAAAACAATATAATATGTCAATCTTAACTGAAAAAACCAAGAAAATAGTAATAGCAAAAGAGCCGATCAGGTGCAAGTTGGTGGTGAAAGATAAACCAATAGAACAGGTGATGGAGGTCGATTACCTGGGCATCAAAAAATCGAGGAAAAAGTAAAATATCAAGTCAACAAGGCTAATAGGATAGCAGGATGACTCAATGATACCATATTTAGAAATAAATTTCCTCCGTTGAGACGAAAATAAGAATATACAAGACCGTGATACGACCAGTAATGACTTAAACATCTGAAACAAGGTCCGATACAAGTAAAGGGTGATTCATTTAGAGGTACTTTTTGTGATGGGGATTTAATTGCAGATTGCGCATGCGTCGTGTCAACTGAAGTGGCATTCCTGTTCAGTAGTGTTTGACAATTTATAATGGAAAGACTTAGCCCGGCACAGCGTCTACAAATTGTTCAACTTTATTACGAAAATGGGCGTTCTACGAGGAATGTGTATCGGGCGCTTAGAGCAACTTATGGTCCACATAATCGGCCTACCGAACGCACAATTCGCTCTACCATCAATAAGTTTAAGACCCAATTTTCATTATTGGATAATGCTCGACCGAATAGACCACATCCAGCACGTAGTGAAGAAAATATAGGGGCGGTAGCGGAGAGTGTACGCGAAGACCGTGAAGTGTCGATTCGTCGCCGTTCTCAACAGCTTGGCCTGTCATATTCAACAACTTGGCGTATTTTACGTAAGGATCTTTCTTTAAAAGCATACAAAATTCAACTAGTGCAACAACTGAAGCCTACCGACCTTCCGAATCGTTTTCCGTTTTAGTCGTTGGGCTCTTGACGAGCTTGCAGAAGATCCACTGTTTTCGAGAAAAATTTTGTTCACCGATGAGGCCCATTTTTGAGTTAATGGGTTCGTGAATAAACAAAATGCCCGTATTTTGGGTGATGAACAACCTGAAGAGGTTTGGTGTGGTTTATGGGCCGGTGGAATAATCGGTCCATATTTCTTCAAAACAGAGGCCGGCCGGAATGTTACTGTGAATGGTGACCGTTATCGCGCCATGATAACAGACTATTTGATGCCAGAAATTGAAGCCCGTGGTCTCGACGAAATTTGGTTCCAACAAGATGGCGCCACTTGCCATACAGCCCGTGAAACCATGGCTTTACTGAGAGAGCAATTCGGCGAACAGATCATTTCACGCTTTGGACCAGTGAATTGGCCGGCTAGATCATGTGACATCACATCTCTTGACTTTTTCCTTTGGGGCTATGTAAAGTCCAACGTCTACATGGATAAGCTAGCTACAATTGAGGCATTGGAGGCCAATATTACTCGAGTCGTTGGCCAAATACCACTCGAAATACTCACACGCGTCATTGAAATTTGGAACTTCAGAATGGACGTTGTTAACCGTAGTCGCGGACAACATTTGAAAGAAATTATCTTTAAGAAATAATTGTAAAGAATGGTTCTTTTATATGATAATAAAGATTATAAAATAAAATTGTTTTTATTCATTTTTTTTATTTAAAAAAAAAAGTACCTCTAAATGAATCACCCTTTATAACACAGAGAATGCTGGAATCAACTGAAATGAGAATATTTAAGAGATGTACAAGACACTGAGGGAGAGAAAAAGAGAGGAAAAGTGAAGACATAAGACGCACATGTAGTATAGAAAATATCAACCAGTGGATAAGAGGAAGAAAAATGGAATGGAATCAACACATAGGAAGAATGGCAAATAACAGAATAGTACGGCTAGCAAGTTGGTTGAATGGGACGTCCAAGAAAGAGATGGAGCGACGATATACAGATCAGGGAATAGAGAAAACAGCCAAGAGTGCCTAGCTATAAGTCAGAAAAAGAGGAAGAACTTGTAGGTGTGCTTAACTTACGAGGCTGGTTTGAAAAGTCCGTGCAAAGTCCGAGAGATGGCACCACCGGCGCGTATCAAGGTCATGTTTAGTTAGTAGCATCTCTTGAATGAACGCACACCAAGTTTCAGCCATATTGGTCTATTTCTTTGTGTTTGGCATTCGTGTGAATCAAGGAAGTCGAGTGATTTTCAAGAAATGGACGAAAAAGAATTTCGTGTGGTGATTAAACATTACTTTATGAAAGGCAGAACGCCTCAGGAGACTAAAGAGAAGCTTGATAAACATTATGGTGACTCTGCACCTTCGATTAGAACAGTTTGTGAGTGGTTTCACAATTTTCGGACTGGCCATATGGGCACAAGTGACGCTGAACGTTCTGGACGGCTGTGGAGGTTACGACTCCAGAAATCATTGATCAAATCCATGATATGGTGATGGATGATAGAAGAGTTAAGGTGCGTGAGATTGCTAGTGCTGTGGGCATCTCGACTGAACGGGTACATAATATTTTGCATAAACATTTGCACATGAGAAAGCTATCCGCAAGATGGGTGCCGCGATTGCTCACGCTTGACCAAAAACGGAATCGTGTGAAGTGTTGCAAGGATGGTTTGCAGCTGTTCCAGAAGAATCCGGAGGACTTTAAGCGTCGTTTCGTCACTGTGGATGAAACATGGATACATTACTATACTCCTGAGACCAAACAACAATCTAAACAATGGGTTACCAAGGGGGAATCTGCACCAAAAAAGGCGAAGACCGTTCCTTCGGCCGGAAAGGTTATGGCGACTGTCTTTTGGGATTCGCAAGGGATAATCCTCATCGACTATCTGGAAAAGGGTAAAACTATTACAGGTGAATATTATTCATCGTTCTTGGATCGTTTGAAAACCGAGCTGCAAGAAAAACGCCCCGCGATTGGCCCACAAGAAAGTCCTTTTCCATCACGACAACGCACCAGCACACACCTCAGCAGTTGTGGTCGCAAAATTAATGGAAATGGGATTCCAACTCGTTTCACATCCCCCCTATTCTCCAGACTTGGCTCCCTCGGACTACTATTTGTTCCCCAATTTGAAGAAATGGCTGGCGGGACAAAGATTTTATTCAAACGAGGAGGTGATTGCAGACACTAATGGATATTTTACAGACTTGGACAAATCCTATTATTCGGAAGGGATCAACAAACTAGAACATCGTTGGACGAAGTGTATAAGCCTAAAAGGAGACTATGTCGAAAAATAAAAAAGGTTTACCCCAAACACATAAGTAGTTTTTATTTTTGCACGGACTTTTCAAACCAGCCTCGTATAGACTAGAAAGTCCTCTTCAGTATAACACACAGATATCGATTTACACTGCGCCAAAATTAAAATGACTGTATAAAAGCAGACATTAAACAATTATCACCAAAGATAAGGTTTTTATTTACTAACCTTTCTCTTACTGCTAATTTTTTATAAAAAAATTTTAATGTTGTTTTATTATTTTTGAACTGTAATTATAATATTGTTATTGCTCAATTCGACGTACTATTTATCTTATTTTGATAAGGATTTTTCAGCATATTAAGCATTTACTTTTTTGACTTACTACTCCTCAGTTAAGGTAATTATTTATACATCTGACCATTACTTATTTATAATGTGCGTTTAACCCCAGTGATTTGATCCGAACAGGTGTGATATAATTTAAGAATAAATAATTTTTAAGAAAGATGGAACTTATTCTTTGCTAGTATTTCAACTCTAAATTACATGATTATGCAAAGAAAGTTGTTTCCAAGTTAACATCTAGAAAGTTGGATGACGATGCTATATAGGAATAGAATGTTATTACATCCTGTCTTAAACAGAATTTCGTCTAGATATTTGTTAAGTTGTATAACTTCTCACTGTCCGTGTGTCAGATAATTCTCATTTAAAAGATGACATTTCGAGACACAATATTGGAGCATCATATTATGAAGAAGATCAAAATACAACCAAGTTTAAATCGTATGATCTCTCTGGGAAACCGTTTTAATATCAAAAATAGCGTGATTTATTTTTCCGAAATAGCCGTAAATACACGTGTTTTAAATACAAAATAAATTTATATGAAAAAAAGAACAACGTGTTTGTTTTACCTGTAAACGGAATAAATTGTCGATGTTCATTAATAAAATACACGTTATGACAAAATATGGCCATTAACGATGGCAATAAAAAACGAAATTGTAAATTTTAACGATCCACCGTAAAGCCACAATAAATTGCGTTGATTAGCGCTTTAAATGCCCACGCTTTTTATTGATAGCAATAGCAAAATCTCGTTGGTAGAAATTATTATTTTTTTTAAGAGGGATCTAAAATTACTATCACAACAATAATTTATGTTGATCCAAGAGAAACACAAGATGAGGCAGGTCTGCTTATTTACATTAGTGACAATCATTCTTTATATATGAAGGTGTTTTTTAAATCTCTATCTACCTAACTGTAAAGAAAAACTAGCAGAAACAAAACATTTTTTAGTTCACTTCCTAGTATACTAATACACTTAGTCCCACGTTTCTCAAGTTGTTTCTTCCCATCCAAAAAATCTTTTTTTCTCTCATCATCTGCAGAAACTTTTCAGGGTCTTAGTCTTTCTTCAGATGGTTAAAGAAGTAGGCGTAGGGTGCTAAATCAGGACTATTAGATGGATGTTGTAAGCACGATTTTAAAAATGGCCTTCACTGCAAAGTTTTGGTCTCCGGATTTTTGGATTGGATTTCTTCATTAATTGTGTATATATTCAATACTCTTTCAAATCTCAAAAACAGTCGCAATGAACTTTCCAGAAAAGGACTAGGTTTTCTTTGAAAGTGGAAAGCCTTTAAAAAATCATTTTGTCAACTCTTGCTGCGTGGGTGAATCCCAAAAGTACACTCAAGTCTCGACGCCTTTGTCAAATCGCGACTAATAACTCATGTTTCTCTGAAGTGGCAAAATTTTCTTGAGAAATTTCTTTCTTGGTTTGATATAAGAAGTTTGGAGATTCATCGTGCAGAAACTTGTTTTTATCCCCAAATTTCCGTGGACAATCTTGAAAATTATAATTTCGAATACTCTAGCTTCTTTAGCAAATACTGGAATCTTTATTCGTTGATTTGATAACAGCAAATCACCAATAAGTCAGTATCTGACAATAAGATTGTTCGACATTATCGTCACTGTCACTAAATCACTATAAGCCTAATTCTATCCAATGCTGGATGTAGGCCTTCCCCCTGAATTTCCATCTCAATCTATTTGCCGCTGTTGTCATCCATCCAATGCCCGCAACCCTCTGTATATCATCCCACCATCTTGTTTTGGGACGTAATACGCTCCTTTTCTGTTCTCGTGGTATCCATTCTAATGTTCGCTTGGTGCATCGATCATCGGTTGTGCGTGCTACATATCCAGCCCATTCCCACTTTCTTTCTGCTGCGTGCTTTATAATATTCTTTAATTTTGTTTGTTCACGTATCCATTTGTTTCCTTTTTTAATTTTATCCCGATCATATGTCTTTCGCGTGCTCTCGGGGTCCGAGCTAGTTTTTCTATATCGGCTTTATTCAGTATCCAAGTTTCAGCGCCATATGTAATTACGAGTAGGATGCACTGATCATGTACTTTGCCCTTTAACTTATTTAGGAAGGCTTTATTTTTGAATATATAACTTAATTTCCCGAATGCGCACCATCCAAGCCTGATTCTTCTTGAAATTTCTCTCGTCGTAGTAATTTTTTGCCCCAAATACACATAATCCTTAACAATCTCGAGAGCTGTTCCTTTCAAATTTATAACTATGTTGTTATTAGTGTTGGTTAATATTTTTGTCTTACTTTTATTCATCTTAAGACCAATTGTCTCATTTATCGTTTCTTGTAACTCATGTGGATTACTACTGATGACTACAATATCGTCTGCGAACTTTAAATGACTCAGATACACACCACCTATTCCTAGGTCTTTCTTTGTCCAATCTAGTTGGTGGAATACGTCTTGTAGAGCTGTAATAAATAGCTTAGGAGAGATTGTATCTCCCTGTCTTACACCTCTTCCTATACGTATTTGTTCGGTACTATTATTGTGATCCTACACATATAATATTCTTTCATCGAAAACCATCGGTCCATTTTCCTGTTTAGTGAGAAAATTATTTCTGTGCGATACTACAAATTGTTTTCACTCATTTTTTGTTGTCGTTTCCATGGTTAAGTAAACAACTTAAAAAAACGCCCTCGTACTAACAAGTCCTATCATGCGAGAACATAAGGTGTATTTCTTTTTATAAGTCAAAATCAAGTTTTTAGAGGAGCGTACATTTCATGTTCCTTAGAGTCAACGAATCTGACAATTGTGTTATTATTTCATTATTTTCAATTGGTCAATCTTATAAGATGCTACGAAACTATTATCATCACTACACTTAATACTTTATTTTTGCACACTTTTTGCTAACTATGTTATCATCATCAGGAACGATGTCAATCATCGATTTTCATGTTGCTATCATGGAACTGTTTCAGTAGCTATTTCAATATTTGAATTTTTCGAAATGGAGTTTGGATCTTTTTCGTTAATAGGGTTATTTTTCAGCAATAGTCTTTCTAATGCTGTTTTCTTTTTGTCTTGAATATTGGTATTCATGAGACTTTAAACAGCGGGTTTATAGTTCTTAGATTTCTCTCTGAATAAATTACAACATAAACAAAAGTTAGCGACAATGCGATTATAGTCCGAGCCAAGATCTGTTTTTGGGTATGTTGTGACTAAAGTGATACTGCATCATTCAAGATGTCTAGTGTTTCGATTAAGTTATTTTTTTGTGAGAGAAAGTAAAATTTCTTACATCTTTGTGAACTAAGTATTGCGGGGTATTTAACATTAACAAAAACCCAACATAGATATTATTTTGTGAGGCTAGAATGAACTTAAAACAAAATTTATCATTAATATAGGAACTAAACATTTTCTGTAAGTAAAAACTTGAGTGTTTGTGAGGCATCTGCTTCAAAGCGGGAACATTAGTAAAATGTCGAATATCTCTAAATTTAAAACATTTTACCAAAATTGAAAATAAAAATGTAGGAACAATGTTGCTAACTTTAAAAAAAAACATTGTAAACAATGGATTACAGGGAGGTAGCAACCTGAAATGGCCAAGATTAACAAGATAAGTGAAAATTAATGCCTACAAAATTATATAGTCTGTTTTGAATGGTATGGGTACTCCTGTCAAATTTTGGTTACTATAAATATCTTGCCCTCGCTCTTTTGTTTACAGTGTTGTAAATTTGCGTTTTCCTTAATTACAAACGCTCATAACTGAAACACTAAAGAACAATAATAAATTTTAAAACCGGTTTCAAAAATTTTAGATTATTAATATATTTCTTACTTTAATAAAAAACTGGTTTTTTAGAATAATTACAACATTTAAATATTTTATAAAATTAGAACATAAATACGATTTATGGGTAAAATTTAAATAATACATTATTTATTGAATAGTTATGAATTTAGGCTTTATTTAACAAAATGTATTTAATATTATCCTGTATTTACAATAAAATGTTTTTCAGTTTTCAAAATTATCTTTTAATTATTTGGCACTATATACATACATATATATATATATATATATATATATATATATATATATATATATATATATATATATATATATATATATATTACAATAGAGGTTTTCATATATGGTGGAATGTAATACATTAAAATTCCGGTTTCAATCCGTTCGTCTAACAAAAAATTTGCATGTCGTTTCGCCAAAATCTCATTTGGCATTTTCAAGTGCTCTTGCTACTGCTGCTACTCGATACTGTGATCTTGCTGCAGCTGCCGCTCAAAGCTAACGAAGTTAGCTTCGAGCGCAGGTCGAGACTATCTTGTCCGTCTGACCACGTATGTAGGCTAATTTTTTGTACTGGATTACATGTCTTACTTCTTCCATGGGACCATTAAAGATGTTGGAATTGAAAATCAATCTATTCAAAATATGCCTAGGATAACCATTGTTTTGTAAAAAAGTATCATCACTGATGTGAGTAACTCTATTCCTCCTTACCACTACCGTATTGTACTTCTGACCCGTTGGATGATTTGAAAAGAAATTTATAAATCTATCAAAAGCTGCAGGTTTCTGATACAAATCCATCCTTGATGGTCCCACCAAAGAAGTAAGACATGTAGTCCAATATAAAAAACTACTCTACATATGTGGTCTGACGGACAGTCTCGACCTTCAAAGACTACGCTGACATAAAAATAGCAAGATATAATTAATTATTTAATAGGAATTTATTTAGTCGTGTAAAACAAAAGACGCCACTTATGTACAACAACAACGTAATATATAAAATCTCTTGCTTGGACTTCGAGGGCAGTTATATTGGACAAACATGACAATGGCTTAAACAATGAATAACTCAACATTAAAGTTATTGCGTAACCGGAAAGAAATCTTGCGCTGCAGCAGATCATCACTTGAGAACAGGACACAAATTTGACTTTGATAATGTTATGATCCTAGAATACGAGAATAACTATTAAAAACGCTTGTTTCTTGAAATGTGTCATATCATAAAAGAGAAAAGCTCCATCAATTACAAAATGGACAATAATAATTTAAGCAACATATTCTGTGCTATTCTAAATAATTATATTAATCGCTACACCCGACCACTATACACACACTGATCAAAAAAAACCGATCAAGTGCAAGTTGAACTTGCGCAATTAGTGTTCCGTACGTTGATTGATTTTAAAATAAAAAATTTTGTAACGGAAGTATAAAATGATCAGTGACTTCACAAAACACACCTCAAATGAGTTTTCAACAAAGTTTGTTTCCAATCTTTACTGACAATTGATGACCTTGAAATTTTTGTTTTTTATATACCAGATAAATTATTAAAGGTAATGCACTCGTGATAATTTTCGTTCAATCTACACCCCTTGGAGAATATTTCAAAATTTTTTCAAAATTTTTTGATAAGTACTTTTCGAGATAAGGCGGTGGACAGCGATTTTTTGCGATTTTTTAAAAATAATACAAAGAAAAGTGCGCGCAAGTATTACATTATATACAGTCCCTGGCCAAATTATTAGACGCACTGCAAGATTTCATGTAAAATATTAATTACCGAGTGATATTGTACCGTTTTATTATTTTAAATTGATTTGTTTTTTTTTATATTATCCAATCAATTACCTATTTATTTGACATAAATAAAACAGCATTAATTTAGAAAAGCATAAGTTTATTAAGTTTTAAAGAAAAGTGAAATTAATGTTAGTAAAAGTCAATATTTAGTTGAGCCACCTTTAGCCGCTATCAAAGCTTTAATTCTGCGCGGCATGCTATCAGTGCAAGATTGTACTGTCTCCTGCATTTGAGGATGATGATTCCACACATGAATAATCTTTTCTAGGAGCTGGGTTTTGTTGGTAATCACATCTTTAGCCACTTCTCTTTTCATCAGCTCCCACACATTTTCAATGGGGTTCATACCCGGCCAATCCAACAGAGAGATATTTTTTCTGCCAAAAAAGCTTTAACAGACCAAGCAGTATGGCAGGGGGCTCCATCTTGCATGAAAGTGAATGGTTCCCCATTTGGAAACCATTCTCTGAGCTGCGGAATCAACCGATTTTGTAATACTTCTTTGTACTGATCTTGCCTCATTATTCCTTTGACGACGTACAGACGTCCAGTGCCCTTGCCGCTGATGACTGACCAAATCATCACTTTGGTGGGATGTTTAACCGTCGGGACGACACAATCAGGATGAAACTTTTCTCCATGACGACGACGCACATACTGAGCTTTATTCTGCAAAATTTCGAATGTGCTTTCGTCACTGAAGCAGACCTGTCAAAAATAGGAAAAATATATAAACTTCCATGTTTATTTGCTTTATTTAACTGAAAATGATAATAATGTATCAATTATTGATTAAATTGCTGTATCTTACCGATCTCCAGAAGTCCACATCTTTGTCTTGCCATTGTTTGGCCCACTTCAGGCGCTTTGCTTTCATTGCAGCTGTTAACTTGGGTTTCCTGGCGGGGGCGACAGGCCTTAAAATCTAATTCTTTCAATTTTCTTCGAACAGTGCGCTCAGAAGCATTTACGCTAGCATCCTGGAGTTGTGATTTCATTACCTTTGTGGTAGCAAATCTGTTTTCTACACAAATTTTCTTCAAACATCTCTCTGACCGTGGAGTGAAAATTAGTTTTCTACCGCATCTTTTCTTTCTTTTCGGGCTTAATTCCTTCTCTGACTCAATTTTCTTTTTTATGCGTCGTACACTAGCTTCAAAAACCTCCAATCTTCGTGATATTTCTCGGTTTGTAAATGTTTTCGCAATCACAAGGGCCTTCACTTCAGCTTTTTTTACGTGGTGAAAGATCGCCTTCTCTACCCATAATGAAAATAGTCCAATTACTTTTTTTAAAACACTGCATACAAAATAAACTAATAACTGAGTAGTATAAAACTGTTAAACAAACAATCACAGTCCATAAAGCCACAGAAACACGTCCGTACCTGACTCGATTCCGATCGCGACTGATACAGGTTTGTACTTGTTTACGTTCATGTATCACTTTGTCAACACAGTGTTGCCATATGTTAAAAATAAATACAAATATGTAGTCTACAACAATTCTTTTAAATAAAAATCAATAATATTGTAGTTTAAATATACCATTATTGCATAAAAACTCTTAAGAAACATAAAATTACTAAAAAAAATAGAGTGCGTCTAATAATTTGGCCAGGGACTGTATATATTTTTTACTCATGTTTGCACAAGTTTTCATTTGACACCACACTCGATTACCTAGTAAAAAATTTTTTTTTCACTTCCTATTTCACCCCCCCAAAACTAACCCTTTAAGTCAAAATTTAACTTTCAAAACTACATGGCTCTGATGAGGCCATCAATTCCTATATTATTAGTAAATTTCAACTTTCTATGACAAATAGTTTCGGAGAAAATCGGGTATGACAGACACACAGTCACCGAAGTCATCTTATAAGTGTTTCGTACGGAACACTAATAAAAGAAATAAAATAAGAATCAATATTAACCGATAAGAAATAAAATAATATTCAATATTTATATCAGTTCCAAAGAAACTTCTTAGATCGAAGTGTGTATAGTGAATCTAGTTGTGTGATGTTTTGTTTTCCTTTTGTATCTATTTTATTCTAGTTGGTAAGTTCATGTTGTATGTTTTAAGCGACCTATGCGCGCATGACGGTTTCAATAAAACTCCTGATGAAACCGAGAAGGATTGGCGAAACATAGAGTTTTAAACAACAAAAGAATAATTTTACTACATAGACGGTTATCCCGATACTTTTCACCTCATAATCTCTATTATGGTCGAGAAAAAGAAACAGTATATATATATATATATATATATATATATATATATATATATATATATATATATATATATATATATATATATATATATATATATATATATTAAATACGGAGTATTTACTGTATTTACTTTTTAGATTCTCAAATTAATAAATGTCCAAAAAAGCTTAAATTTACACATAATTACCATTATATAGCCTGTACGAATATAGTTTATGGGTATCACTCTTGTCCATACAAACATAATTAAAAATGGATTGATGGATATTCAGTTACGAATATGCCAATAACGTCCAAAGATAACATCAGAACTGATTTAAATAGCAATTGAGGGCTCATTAGAATGATTGATTAGGGTACTTTATAAAAGGAACGTTAAAAAGGCAATTCGTCACAGTTATGTACTTCCACCACGCCCTTAACTGAACAGTTTTGATAATTATGGCGAATTTAATTAAGTATAGTTATTTGCCAACGTGGTTTAATTTGTTTATGTGACAGCCTAATTTTCATAAAAGTAACAACATCTGAATTATTCGAAATTAACAATTTAAAGCAATAATCAAAATTTAGATACAATAAATATTTATTCCAGTTTTATTTTCTATCGGCGTAGCACACGTGCCACAAGGAACTATCTAAAGTACTACGCGTGTAAGGAAAAAGCGATTCACGTTCGTCTTGAATGGCAGTAAATTGTACTCGGTGGGCAAATCATTCCAAAGGGATGCGGTTCTCCATATAAGAGAGTTGTACGAGGGATGTCAAATTGAACTTCATACGGATGTGAAGTATTAGCGCGCCGTGTATTCCTAGCCACATCCATCAAACATTTTCCATGAAAATACTTGTAGAATGGACTAAAGTCGCCAACTGTTCTTAGATATTCCAAAGAATCAAGGTTGCTGGTCAGTTCTGGGTCCCCAATCAGGCGAATGGCTCTCTTTTAAATCGAATCCAACAAATGCATTGTATATTTGAGAGCAAAGCCTCAAAAATGCAAGCAGTATTCCATCATTGCACACTTCTGCTTGCTTATGAACTCGGAAAAAATTGTACTGAAACATATGTAATGTTTCGAAAAATATTTGAGGACGACGTCTTAACCCGTACGCAAATTTTTAAGTGTCTTTCACGATCCGAGACTGGTCGAACATCAGTAAAAGACGACAAGTGTTACGGAAGACTTATAATAACGCCTGAAATTATCGCCAAAATTCGTGAAGATCGTCGTCAGACAATTCTGAGCATCTCTGATGACCTTTCTATTGGTTAGAAAACGGTCGAGGAGTGGGAAGAGTTTTCTCCTGCATCACGACGATGACTGGCTAATAGTTCACTTTGTATGCAACAGTTTTTGCCAAATAATTTCATGACTATCATATGTCATCTCCTCTATTCGCCTGATTTGGCACTCTGTTACTTCGGTCTGTTTCCCTGTATGAAGATGTGGTTAAAGAATCACCATTTTGAGACCATAAAAAAGATACTAAGCGAATCGCAGGCCTCACTGAAGGCTTCGACCTTCCAAAAAATGTGCGACCAGAAGAAAAACGGTGGGTTCGGAGCATTTAGGCTCAGAAGGACTGGATTCACGAAGCCTAAATTAACCAACTTCAGACTTTATAGGTTTAGTCTAGGACCTTTTGGATTGCACATGGTGAATAACTGCAGCTAACATAACTGAGTTAAACATGGTAAGTTAAGTTTTCCTTTTAGCCGTTTAGTTAGTGATCTTTTTTTAAGATGGAGAGATTTTTGTGTAGAAAGAAATAAAATCTTCAGTTTTCTCCAAATTCACTGCAAATTTTAATTTTTAAATTACCACCTTTCGATACAAAATCTAGGATAAGTTGGGATTGAAGAATTTTGACATTAGAGAGATTTTGCAACGCTTATGTTGTTAAGCCACTGTCTTTATCTTTATTTGAAGCATGCGCCCCCCGTTTGGACCTTGCGCAGTAGTAAAGGGAAGAAATTAAATACAAGGACTGCTGTTATAGTTATTTGAAGGATACGCCCACCATTCGGAGCTTGTGTAGTATTGAAACAAAATAAGAAAATTAAAGATAACAATTTCCCTTATTTAGGAACCTCTAAGTGAGGTTATTTGAAGTTCATTATTCTTATCGCTTAAAACAACTCTTAAATGTTACTAACAAACACGAAAACAATTTCAGTAGGCCACTTGCTATCAGTCGAAGCCACATTGGAATAATTTAAAAATATCTGTGTCAAAGTTCAAAACGAGAAACTTAATATGCCAACAGAGACGGCGAAAAGGGAATGGATGACCCAGGAAGTATTGGGACTTATGGATGAAAGAAGACGGTAAAACACGATAACAAAACTAACTATAAAGAGATCAGTAAACAGATTCGAAAGCTTATAAAAAAGGCTAAAGAAAAGTGGATGGAAGAACAATGTCAGGAAATGGAAGAATTACAGCTAAAGCATGACTATTTCAGTATGTATAAAAAAGTTAAAGAAGTTACCGGTCAAAACAGTACACGAACACCAACATATTTAATAAACGGTAATAATCAGATATTAACCGAACAAAAAGAGCTAGAAGAAGAATGGGCTCGATACATTAAAAATACCTTTGATGACGACAGAGAATTACCAGAACTCATTACGGACGGAATTTCTTTAAATATACTCCCAGCAGAAGTTAGGGATGCAATAAAACATGCAAAAACTGAAAAGGCTCCTGGACCTGATAATCTTTGCGCGGAGATTTTTTAACGTTTAAATGAAGAAAATATTTCTATCTTGTGCAGCTGCATAAATTCCATCTACAGTACAGGAACTATACCAAAGGATTGGCTTGAGTCTATGTTCATACCATTACCTAAAAAGCCAGAGGCGAACAGATGTGAACAGTATCGTCTTATAAGCCTAATGAGCCACGCTTTGAAAGTAATGCTTAAGATCATTCACCATTGAATACGCAATAAATGCCAACAAGATGTTAGCGAAGAGCAATTCGGATTTATACAAGGATTTGGAACTCGAGAAGCACTTTTCGGGCTGAGTGTATTTTTACAGAAATGTGGAGATCAAAGGAAGGACGTTTATTTGTTTTTTATCGACTACGAAAAAACATTTGATCGAGTCAAGCATTCACAATTAACACAAATGCTTCAAAATATGAGCCTTGACGAAAATGACTTCAGATTCATTACTCACCTATACTGGGATGAGGGGGCGACAATACGAGTAAATAGCAGAGAGACTAAGGAAATAGGAATAAAAAGAGGTGTTTGTCAGGGATGTGTTCTTTCCCCGCTCTTGTTTAATCTATACTCTGAGCATATATTCCAGAAGGCCTTAGACAGTGCCACAGATGGTATCAAAGTTAATGGCAAAATCATTAACAACCTGAGGTACGCTGATGATACCGTTATTATAGCAGATACAGCGGATGGACTTCAGCATCTTATGAACAATATATCTAGGGAAAGCGATATTTTAGGCATAAAAGTGAACGTTAATAAAACGAAAGTAATGGTCATTTCAAAAACACCCGGGTTGCAAACAGATATTCGTGTTTACGATCAATTGATAGAACAAGTAAACAAATTTAAATACCTAGGGTGTTGGGTAACTAATGATTTGAATCCTGAAGTTGAGGTACGAGTTCGCAATGAAATGGCTAGAGCGGCTTTGCTCAAAATGAGACATCTCCTCACAGACTCAACCCTTTCTTTGGATACTCGTTATCGTTTTGTAAAGGTCTATATATATCCAGTGCTTTTATATGGAGTTAAGGCCTGGACCTTGGGAGTACGATCAATGAATCGTTTGGAGTCTTTCGAATTATGGGTCATGCGCAGAATATTGAAAATCTCTTGGACAGAGCGTCTTACTAATGAAGATGTACTTCGTTGAATGGGTAGAGAAAGAGAACTATTGTCATTTATTAAATGACAAAAAACTCGTTACTTGAGACATATTTATAGGGGTCCACATTTTCACTGCTCCGGTTGTTGATAGAAGGGAAAATTGAAGGGAAAAGAGGTGTGGGGCGTCGAAAATGTTCCTAGCTGAAGAATATACGAGATTGGACAGGTCTGGATACCCACACTTTATTAAGAATTGCCCAGGATAGGGAGGAATTCGCCGTGATTACAGCCCAGCTTCAGTAATGGAGATAGCACTATAAGAAGAAGATTTTTATCGCTATTGTGGTAGGGCCTATTTTTTTTCCTACTTAGGTATACAAACCACTAAAAAATACAGTAAAATTAAATTGATAATCTTTTATTGCAAATAACACTGACAATAGCTAATAAGTATTCAGATTATGATGGAATTTTGCAATCTTTGGCACAATAGCATTACAGTGTATGTAGCGCTAACTTCAAATGAAATTTTATTTATCGCACATTTCTATTACCTTCGAAATGTTGAAGGAAGTGATAGAACCTTCTAGACACAATTTTAATTCAGAAACTTCTGTTGACCCATCAAATACTAATAACAGGTGTAGATGGCGCATTGGTATAACAATTAAAAATAAACGAAAAAATCGTAATTCTTAGAAGTTACCAAAGTGTTGTGTTCTTCGCATTTGCTGAACCATCCCAGGACGCGTTTCGCCGTATCACGGCACATCAGCTGGGCTAGGCTCAGCAAATACGAGAACACACTTTTAGTCCCTTTATCCAAGTAACTAACGGAAAACTATAACAAATAGATGCTTTTACTGCACTCTACCGGCGACTTACTAAGTCATTCAAGCAGAGGTGCCAACACGGCTGGCAATTTATTTGCAGAAGCGCACCTTTCTCAAGCTTACTGCTCGAAGGCATAGATGGCGCATTGGTATAACAATTAAAAATAAACGAAAAAATCGTAATTCTTAGAAGTTACCAAAGTGTTGTGTTCTTCGCATTTGCTGAACCATCCCAGGACGCGTTTCGCCTTATCACGGCTCATCAGCAAATGCGAAGAACACAACACTTTGGTAACTTCTAAGAATTACGATTTTTTCGTTTATTTTTAATTGTTATACCAATGCGCCATCTATGCCTTCGAGCAGTAAGCTTGAGAAAGGTGCGCTTCTGCAAATAAATTGCCAGCCGTGTTGGCAGCTCTGCTTGAATGACTTAGTAAGTCGCCGGTAGAGTGCAGTAAAAGCATCTATTTGTTATAATAACAGGTGTGTTTAACCATGAAAGAATGAAAAAAAATCTCCCAAGTTTATAGAAGGTGAATAGTAACCTAATACTGCGCATGCTTGAGATAAGAATAAGGACAAAGGAATGTGAACAATAAGCATAGCAAAATGTCTCTATTCTGAAAACTGTTTCTGCATTTACGTTAAAAAATATATATATAATATAATCAAAAAGTCACTAAATAATGGCAATTATTACCCCCAATTAATTAAAATGTTAAATTGATTCAACTATTGAAATAATATAGTTTTCGTTTGATTGAATGTTGGGTCTTTCATGAAATATTTATAATCTATTATAGGCATTCTACTCTGAAAATTCATAAAAAACAAATTAACCTTACTTGTTTTAATATAATAAAAATTCCACAAAATGGTGTTTCACGAGCAATTTACATCAAATCGATTACGGTATAAGTGTTCGGATAAAACGCCCGAGGCTTTATCATCAATTACGACCGAAACAATTTCCTATTTTTAGGTTAAGCGGGATTTTTGGTTTTGGGAAAAAAAACTAATGAATATTTGCATCTGGCTACAATATGTAAAAACGATTTATTATTTATCTAGATGTCTAATTGCGTTTACTATTAAACCGACTTCAATAAAGTTGGTTCTTAATTTAATATGTATATAATTTTGATCATATGTCTTGATGTTTATGTATGTTAGTCTACACTGGTGAGCATAAAAATCGACTCACACTATTTGGCTTCATTTAACACGAATGCTAGAATTTAGTGTTCATATATTTTTATGGATTTTAATATCATTCTATTCTCTTTTTAATGACTAGCATACCTTATTCTTTTTCCTGATTAAAATGATTGAAAGGGGAAATAAGGATTGAAAATAGGGGTCTGAGATGGAAAAAATTAAACAAATTTTAAGTTTAACAATTAAATTTATTGATAAAAACTAAAATCAATATTTTGTATTACCCCCCCCCCAGCCCTTATAACTGCTGCCAGTTTCATGGAGCGGGTGAGCTTTTTCACCTCTGTCTGTGGGCTCGACTCGATTAAGGTCAAGACTTTGCGCAGGCCAGTCTAATGTGGGTATTTCCACCACCGCCAAGTATTGCCGCACCGATGCAACAGCATGTGGCCTAGCATTGTCGTACATTAACACGAAGCTATCGCCAACAAATCCAGCGTAAGGAACGATGTTTTCCTGAAGGATCTCCTCTATGTACCGGTAAGCGGTTAATCCACCGCTACAAGTCTCATCAGTCATGAAAACCAAATTCGTTTTCGCATGCAGTGGGATACCTCCCCACACCATAACAGAACCTCCTCCGTAGATGACCGTTTCAATAATGCAGCACTGCGCATAGTGCTCGTTTTCTTCCATTATTGCTGTCTATTTGGGTCCGTTAGCTGGTCTCTTGGGAGTTAGGTTAGCTTCTTTAAGTCTTCTTCTTATTGTGCAATCACTGACAGCCCGACCTCGAACTTGTCGGAGCTCCTGTTGGACCTCAACGCCGGTCAAGTGACGATTTATTAGAGCTATGTTAATAATGAAGTTGTGGTTTCGCTCCGAGGTACACCTTCTTCTTGCTGATCCTGGTCTCCGTGTAAAGGCGCTAGTCTCTCGGTAACATCTGTAGTCGCTGTAGAGAGCTGACTGGCTCAGGTGGAATTACGCAGCGACTACAGATTGGCTGTGCCCTTCTTGCAATAGGGCAATGACTTCTATTGTTTCTTCCGGGGTGGTATAAGTTTTCCGATGACGTAATTAATGAGCAGGTATAGTAACGATGCTGACGGTTCAAATTCCGATAAAGGTATGATAGGATAATGCAGTTGCATCTGTTTTTATAGGAATGAATAGCGCGCAACGAGTACGTTGCTGAGCGAGCAAAAACGGTTCTATTGAGTAAAACCGTTTTAATCAGTAAAACTTTCTGGAAACCCAAATGTTTTTGGTATTATTGAAAAAAGTAGAAAATCAGCATTCTAATGATACCAAAAATAATACCACTGTTTGAAAATTAAATTCAAGGATCGGTGTTAAGTGACGCAAAATCGTCGATTTTTTTGCTCACCAGTGTATATACCCTTTCGAGCCGTCATACCAAATTTTGAAAATAAATAACTTCTTCACTGGAGCGAAATCTCTTTCCGGCGAGCATTTTTTTGAGGTCTGCAAATAGATGATAGTCGCAGGGAGCTAAATCTGGAGAATACGGTGGATGAGGAAGCAATTCGAACTTCAGTTCATGCAATTTTGCCATCGTAACCATTGACTTGTGACACTGTGCATTGTCTTGATGAAAGAGCACTTTTTTCTTGTCCATTTGCGGCCGTTTCTTTGCGATTTCTGTCTTCAAATGCCCCAATAACTTTATATATTGATGTTTTTTTCCCTTTTCAGCATAGTCGATGAAAATTATTAGACGTGCATCCCAAAATAATACAGAGGTCAAAACCTTCCCTGCCGACTGTTGTGTTTTGGGTTGCTTCGGGCGGCTTTCACCGGCTGCTGTCGACTCAGCTGACTGCTGATGTGATTCCGGTGTGCAATGGTGGATCCATGTTTCATCCACTGTCATATGTCGCATGAAATTTTTTTTATTACACTTAAACAGGTCCAAACAGCGCTCAGAATCATCAACAGGTTGTTGTTTTTGGTCCACTGTGAGCAAACGCGCAAATGTTCAGGCAAAATATGACCAACACGTTCTTTTGATATCTTTAGGGTGTCAGCTATCTCACGCAATTCTACTTTACGGTCATCCAAAACAATTTTGTCGATTTTTTTGATGTTTTCCGGTCTAACCACCTTATTTGGGCGTCCAGAGCGTTCAGCATCATTTGTGTCTGTACGACCACATTTAAATTCAGCATACCAGTAAATGATGAGTGATTTTCCAGGGACAGAGTCCCCGTAACGCTTGTGAAGCTATTGCTTTGCTTGAACGGTATTTTTTCCCATTAAAAACAGTGTTTAATCAACACACCAAATTCGATTTTTTCCATTGTTTTGAAGATATCAAAAGTAGCATTACTAAAACCACTGTAACGGAAAACGCCATATCATCTGGGTTGCAATTAATTGAAGAGGGATTCATGATGATGCATGATAACGATCCTAAAAAGACTTTAGAGCTTTGTAAGGACTATCTAGCAAACCAAAAAAAAATACTGAGAATGATGGCATGGCCATCACAGAGTCCAGATTTCAACCCCATATAGTTGCTATAGGCTGGACAGAACAATCAGAAAGGAACGTCTCGTGTTGAAAAATCATTTTTGGGGTCTTCTTTAAGGTGTCTGTGGAGAGCTACCACTCGATAAATTAAAAAAATTAATCGAAAGAATGTCGCGAATAGTAAAAACGCTATTAGATGCAAAGGGCGTTTTTTTTTATGAAAATAATATTTGATATTAAAGTTAATTTTTTACAGTGTTGCTGACGATTTTTGTTTGTTTTTTATGTGTTGTATAGTATATATTACGTAATAATTATTTTAATTGGTTTCCATACTTCCAGAGGAGGTAATGTATGTATGAATGTATGTTTTGAAATATCTACAAATTTACTCCGTCGGTTTTAATGAAATTTATTGTAATCGATCAGGAATTTTTCGATTTAAGTTACAGTGAAAAAATTTTTTAAATCAATTTTGCAGTTGAAAAATTACCTTGAGTAGTCTCTTGGACGATATACAGGATGTATATATATATATATATATATATATATATATATATATATATATATATATATATATATATATATATATATATATATATATATATATATATATATATATATATATATATATATATATATGTATACATATATATATATATATATATATATATATATATATATATATATATATATATATATATATATATATATATATATAATTATTGTGCCAAGAGGAACGGTGAAAAATAGTGATAAATGACACTTCGATAGAAATAACGAAATAATCGAAGATTTATGGTTTTTCAAAATGTACATTAATGTTTATAGCCAATGCACATATCAAAGACAGTTGTCGCCAATTTTAATAATAACATGGGTTGTTAAAATGTAGCCACGTTAAAAAATTAACATTTTGTTATTTTATTTCCTCACAAATTGAAGAAATTTTACTTTGCTCAGTTTAAAGAAAGCAACTAATGCTAAAGGAACAAATTACTTCTGAAAGTCAGTGTTTTAAAAGAAATTATGCACTTACAAAAGTAACCACCAACTAGCTTATCTGGATACTGAGAGCACTAGAAGCTATGTAGTTCTAGGCAGTAGATATACACAGGGTATTAACTACTCACAGTGTAGATTAAAATACAAATTTTAATACATAATAATTCGAAAATCGAAACTCTAGAAAAAAAAAAACAGTTCACACATCAATTATAAATTTAAAATGGAAACTCTATTACTTATGTGTTGGTAGATCTTCCCAAACCAGATTGTGACTGTAAAATTGAATGTACGTGTAGTTAAAATTACTCTAATATTCCTAGGAAGAATGTTACATAATTTAGGTTCTATACACCGTATGTGATGTGGGTATGAGCTAGCTACACACTCATTTGCGATTGATCTTGTGAAAATACTTAAATTATATATTTTTCGGTGTTTGTACACGAGCACTAAATATATTAGTGGAGGCAAATGCCGTAAAATTTTCATGATTTTTGGAAATTTTTGAGTACAGCTTGGAAATCGATTTAGCTACTTTAAAACAGTGTCAACATGATATAAATGAGTTTCTTAGTCTAATTTGGACCGCAAGGCCACTTTTATTCCAGTTTAGTCCATTTTTTCACATTTTAGGGCCTCCATCTCAAAATTTTTTAAAAATCTGAGCGTCTGCTCGTTGTTATGCGACAGAGAAAATTCATTTTACTCGTCATAAAATTGCCTAAAAAACTATATAGATTGCATTAAAACATATTAAGTACATAACCTAAAAAAAGTATTTACTAAGGCAAATTGAAAAATGTTTTTTTTACGAGTAACTTCCGTTCAATTCGATATTACAGCTTCAAATTATAGGAAATATAGCTTTTATATTAACAAAACAAAACAAATGTGTGCTAGTCCAAATCTTATTGTGGATTTTTCTTGTGAGTAAAGATAGTTAGAAGGAAAAAAAATAAAGAATATATAAAAAAATTCTTCACGAAAAATTTTTTTCGTTTTTGCTCTAGAAAAAATCTGCATTCTCTTTATTTCTATTCAATATATATCTTAAATATAACATTTTTTTTTTTTTTTTTTTTTTTTTTTTTTTTTATGGGTCTAGCACACGTGCTGCAGGGAAGTCCCTAAAGCGCTCCAGGAGCGGCACGAGTGCGGAAGAATTATAACTCATGCGTTGCCCTGATTTTCCCGCCTTGGTGGGTGTCGGCTTACTCGCCTTCACAACACTTTGGCAGGTCCAAATGTGATGTGATGGCACCTGTATCGTACGCATCAAAGATTTCATCGTTTCCTCAGAGGGCGTTCCTTGCGAGTGGCGGTCGACGGATTTCTTTCTGACACCTTCACAATCAACGCCGGTGTGCCTCAAGGCTCCATACTGTCTCCTACTCTCTTTCTCATTTACATTAACGATCTGCTGGAAAAGACCGGGAATCCAATCTACAGCTTTGCAGACGACAGTACGCTTGTCTCTTCATTCACTTTGAACGCTCGGACATCGGCTGGTCAAGCGAATATCCGCAAAAAGCGGGAGGTCGTTCAACTTATCAAAGACCTGGAAGAAATTCTATCTTGGGGTGACAGTAACCAAGTGGAATTTAACTTTACAAAAATCCAGGCGGCAGTTTTTTCTAAAAAAGTTAATGTTGCAGAACCCGCCATAGTTATGTCGGGGCACTCCATTCCCCTAGCATCGTCGCTCAATTTGTTGGGCTTTAGTTTGGGAGCAAATATGTCCTGGCATGAACATGTTGCAGGTATAGTAAGGAGAGCTTCTCAAAAGTTGGGAATATTATTTTCGAACGTAAGCTTTACACTCCACAACAACTGTTAATTCTTTACAAAGCTCAAATTCGACCAACTATGGAATACTGCTCCCTTGTTTGGGGCTCTGCTCTCATGTTTGGGGCTCCGCTCCCAAACATACACTGCATTTGTTGGATTCTGTTCAGAGAAGAGCTGTTCGTCTGATTGGAGCCCGGAACTGACCGGCGGCCTTGATTCACTAGAACATCGAAGAACGGTTGGCGATTTGAGTCTGTTCTACAAGTATTTTCATGGAAAGTGTTCGAAGGATGTAGCCCGCTTTATTCCTCCCAAAGTGGTGCATGTTAGAAATACACGTCGCACTGATGCCTCACATCCGTATGAGGTTCAGCTTGTTACTCCGCGTACAACGCTTTTCAAGCAGTCTTTTATATGGAGAACATCATCCCTTTGGAATAATTTGCCCAGCGCTGTGTTTCCCACCGAGTACAATTTACAGCGATTCAAGAATAACGTGAATCGCTTCTTCCGCACACATGCCGCTCCTGGAGCGCTTTAGAGACTTCCCTGCAGCACGTGTGCTAGACCTATAAAAAAAAAAACTTAGTCTTATCGTAATGTACTGTAGTTCGTGGACAGCATTTATTTTCATAGATACGCTAACATCTCTCTTTTTATTTTACGTATACGTCTTGTGTATTTTTAACTCATTAAACATTTTACAATTTTGTGATTTGTATTTATATTTTTTGTTAATAAGATTTTATTATTAACATGTTTAAGAAGTGTATATAGTGTGTATTAAACTATCCAAGTAATTTTGTGACCAATTAAAAAACAAATCTTTATGAAATATTTTTAAGTCTCATTCTTTATTTTGATATAT
The DNA here is from genome assembly GCA_019049505.1 of Pachyrhynchus sulphureomaculatus. NCBI lineage: Eukaryota > Metazoa > Arthropoda > Insecta > Coleoptera > Curculionidae > Pachyrhynchus > Pachyrhynchus sulphureomaculatus. The sequence goes on along the minus strand of CM032447.1, from coordinate 215,043,126 downwards.
TCTTTATTTTTCCTTCTGATCGTCTTGAAGAGTATAAAATTTTACATATTCTTTTTTTAAAAAAGCTTCCTAAGACTTTGTGCCCACAAGAAAAATCCATGATAAAATTTGGACAAAAATGTGAATTTTAGCCGATCCTCTTAATAAACCCGTAAAAAACCATTTTCCAATTTGCCGTAGTAAATACTTTTTTTAGGTTATGTACAATTTCTTCTTCTTTTTCTGTTGCATAACAATGAACAGAAGCTGAGACATTTAAGAAATAGTGAGCCGAAAGCGTAAAATGTGAAAAACTGCACTAAAATAGAAGAAAAGTAACCTGGGCTGAGATAACTCGTGTATATTATGTTGGCTCTGTTTTAAAGTAATTAAATCGATTTGCAAGCGGTACTTAAAAATTTCCAAAAGTCATGAAAATTTTACCGCATTTGCTTGTGTTTTACTGATATATATTAATTCTTTTATATAGACAATTGATTCGCTACCCTTGTACGCGCCTTGCTCCTATTTCAATTTAGCGGTGTCCCAACAGAGCTTGCCTTTACCCACAAAAAGAAATCTTTTTCACTGACGCAAGAATCTGAATTATTCCAATACTTGAAATCCATCATGGCAGTCCACAAATCTCGTTAATCAAACCGCAAAATAAAAATATCTTTTTTATCGCAAGCCGACTTTTTCTGTCGGCCTACTTTTTCCTACGGATTTGTTTTATTATAGCATTGAATTTCAAATAATGTTGGGCCGTAGTTTTAAATTTATTATCTGGTTTGTCGCTTTGTATAAATCGCCCATAAACGTACTTTTCACCGGGTGCGTGATGGATGGAACAAGTAGATCAAATTTGTCAACGACCATTTTCTTTCTATTTCTATTCAAAATAAGACACGATTTAATCTTTCAGAAAATCCTTTTGGGACAGGATAACGCCTTCACTTGGAATATTTGTTAAAAAAAGCCATTTGCTTATATTCTGAAAGTGACGTTTTTATTTTGTAACGTGTTTTGCGTTTGTCAATACAGATAACACCGTGTTATATACAAAGTACAAAATAGGACAAGAAGAAAAAAATGTATTCGAGATTTTGTGACAGTTATCTGCGGTCTCACAAACTCAAGGATACAAAGTTATGTTTTAAATTTTAATATTTAAAAGTTTTAATCTCAAAGACTAAATATTCCCGAAGGTGCCTCATGCAATCGTAGGCAAAACATCAGAAAATCTTCAAATATAACACGTTCTAATCCCGAGAATCACTATATCTTCTCTAACCAAAATCGTAAAAATTTCTGTTCCATGTAAATTTTAATCTTATTTAAAAAGAACCGGCCAAATACAAGTCGGACTTGCACAATTAGTGTTCCGTACAGTGATTGTTGAAGTATTCTATGAAATTCAATCACCCATTTACCTTCAATATAAGAATATCTAAAGATTTTTGTAGTAAAAGTTTAAAACAAATATTTGCTACCTAAATATTTGTTTAATGATAAACAAATAAGATAAGATTATTTTGTCTCGGTACCTATCCGTTGGTCACCAGTCATCATCCTAATTGTAGCGAATACATATTTATATTTCATAGCTCTTAGTCCCAGTTATATTCACAACTTTCTATTTAAAAATCTCCACCATATTGTCAAGTCAAACAGTTTCTTTCATCCCAGATAAAATATATATAATACACTTGTGATAATTTTCGCTCAATCTACCTTTATAGAGAAAATCCCAGAATTTTTTCGAAATCTTTTCATCAATACTTTTAGATACAGGGTGGAGGGGCGACAATTTTTGGCCATTTTTTAAAAATGATGTAAAGAAAAGCTCGCGCGAGTATTACATCATTTGGATATTTCTTGGATCTTACTTAGTTCTTGTAGATCTTTGTTGCGGATTTTGTCGTGGATAGTTTTTCCATATATGTTTCTAATCACCCTCATATCTGTTATCCTCATCATTTGTGCTATTTTACATGTGTCAGCTGTTGTTTCTACAGCATATGTGAGGATCAGTCATATTGTCTTGTTCTGCTTTCCACTGTGAGGTATTTACTTTTCCAGACTATTAGTTATGCCTTCATAGACATTTTACTACCCTGTTTAAGCCTCCGTAGCTTGTTATCATTGTTCCCAGGTATTTAAAATTATTAACTTGTTCAATAATACTTCCTTGGATCTCCAGCTTGCATCTTAATAATTCTTTTGAAGTTACCGTACATGTTGTGTTGATTTCGTTAGTAATTATTTCTAGGTTTTTCGCTTCCAAATTGAAGGCCTGGAAGATCTTCTGAAGGCTGTCCATCGGCGTAGCAGATTGTATGGAAGCTACTAAATTTGAATATTCCATTGGGATCCTCCCATGAAGCAAAAGTCCAAGCAATGAATTTAAAAGAGTTCTTTACCTCCAGAAAAGGCAGTCGTCTGAAAAGTAAATGACGACGGTGTTTTGTGGAACGCGAAACAATTTTTTTGGATGGAATGAAACTCAGTATATTAGTGTAGTATTAGTTAAGTGTTAAATGTATTGGAACGCTAAGAAATAATAAATCCCCAGGACCGGGAAATATAGCGGAACTAAGAAAAACGGCAGGAATTACTCTACATAACAGAATTAAAAGGTCACAAAAACATCCCAGCAACTATAGAGGATTATGTATGAATAGCACTATGAGTAAATTGTTTAGTAAAATAGTTAAGTCTAGATTGGAAAATGAAGCTAAAAACATTATTAGTGAGGAACAAAGTGGCTTCACAGCAGGCAGATCAAGTATAGATATTCTATTTACAGTACAACTTCTCGAAAAAAGAATTGAAAGAGGGCTAGAAACACATTTAGCATTTATTAATTTGGAAAAAGCCTACGATTTAGTACCTCGAATTGAACTATGGAAAAAAATTAAAACGCTAGGAATAAATTGTAACACCATTAACTTAATGAAAACAATGTACTCCAAAAATAAAACCTACATGGAACAAGGCTCACAATTATCCAAGGTAATAGAAACAACGAAGGGCTTAAAACAAGGATGCCCCTTATCCCAACACTATTCAATATATACTTAGAAGGCACATTACATGAGTGGAAAAGAAAAAGTAAAGGAATGGGAATACAAATAGGAGAGTGCCACTTATACACTTTGAATTTTCCGGACGACCAAATCATATTCGAACAAGATGCTTTTGACCTAGAATATATGCTTGGGAACTACCACTGCTATGAACTGAGTAGTCGAAAAGTTAAAAATTAAGATAAAAAAAAGGCAATAAATTCGCCGGCAAAATTTAACATACTAATCAATGATCAAGATGAAATCACACAGATAGAAGAATAAAAATATTTAGGAACCTCTGTAACAACCACTGATTGCATAACTATCAAAAATATTAACGTAGAATAGAACAAGGTAGAAAATTTTAGGTGCCTTAAACAGTATATGGTGGAGTAAAAATGTTTCAGAAAATATAAAAAAACACATTGGAAAATCCATCGTAGAATCCATATATGGATGCAAGATCTGGAGTTTAAATGCAGAAATGAAACGCAGAGTGAATGCCCTCGAAATGGACTACCTTAGAAGAAGTATGGGGGTATCAAAAATGGAAAGGGTGCGTAACGAAGAAATAAGAAGAACAATGGAGGCACAAGAAACAATAAAAGACAGGATAGAGATTAGAGGTTTGAAATGGTTTGGCCACCTCAGGAGAATGGATGAAACCAGATGGCTATATAAATTATTAAAATGGACAGCACCAAGGAACAGAAAACGCGGCAGACCAAGAAGATCATGGAATGAAGGAATACGTCAAGCCATGAACTCCAGAGGTTTGACAGACGATATGAGCGCGGATAGCGAAACTTGGCATTTGGGAACGGATAGACAGCTATAGCTGTATTAGAATCTGTTATGTATATATATATATATATATATATATATATATATATATATATATATATATATAGGGCAAACATACATATACATTTTAATATTAAAGATGCTTCTCGCCCTGGTCGACCAACGACAGAAAAAGTTTATAAAATTTTGGCAGAAGTTGAGCTAGATCGACCTGTAAATATACACGATATCGCAAAGAAAATAAACGTTCATCACCAAACAGCTTAAACCATTTGAACAAAGGTGGTTACAAAAAGAAGCTCGATGTTTAAGTGTCACATGATTTGACCTTTTACTCAATCTAATTCCCATCTGCAAATCTCTATAGAAATGTAACGAAATCGATCCATTCTAAACTAGTTGATTACGGGCGATAAAAACTGGATTATATACGACAATAATGTGCCAAGAAGACCATGGTCAAAAAAGGATGAAGCTTCACAAACGATGGCAAAGACTGGACTGACGTCAAAAAGATGATCCTGTGTTATTTGTGGTATTGGAAGGGAAGAATGTACCAAGAGCTACCGCAGCCTTGCCAAACGATTGACTCTATACTCTGTTGACAGCAATTGACAAGATTAAAGAAAGCGGCGTATTAAATTAAGAAGCTTCTTTTTTTAAGTCAATTAATAACACAGTACAGTGACCACTGCATTTACGCAAGTACTCGAACATTGAATTTTTTCTGTTTGCCTTAACACACGTAGTACAGTCCTGTTTACAATGTCCATGAATCTATAACACCTTGTTATTAGTTATTGCGGTTCCATTGAAACCCTCGGCTCAACGTTATCTTGCATTAAAATTTCATCGTAACTGCCCGAAACAACAGTGAACGAAAATGCTTGGTTTTTATCACTAAACCAGTTTTTCCTTCTTTTTTTGATAAAAGCATTGTACTTATCCGTTTACATTTGTTTTATGATCGAATTGAATTTCAAATGGTCTTTGTGTTGTGGTTTTAAATTTATTGTTATATCATCGCTATTGTGCTGATCGACCGCACAATGCTATTTTTATTGATGTGAAGGACAATCGTGGATATTGGTTTTCAAATGCATAGTTCTTTTTAAAGCGTATACTAAAATAAGATATTTCAATCCGTAAACCTATTATCTTAAAATGGGTAATAAAACAAGCTAGAGTGATCGTTTTAGCTTTTGTTTATGTTGATGCAACGGGGATGACTCATTTCTGACTTCGATCTATTTAATTATTTTGTCGATTGCAAACGAGAGGGACTAGAAATAAAGCAGAGTGTAGTGTTAGATTAAGACAATCAGTAAAAAATCTGGAGAGTTATAAGAATAATTTTGTGAAATTGTATGAAACTAAGCGACGACCTCGATTATTTTACTGTTTACGGTGATAAGAAATATAAACAACATTTTTTTTCTCTTTTTCTCCCGTGTTTGAAAATGGAATGTGCGAGGAACACACGTAAAGTTTTTATAACACAAAGAGCAATGGATAGCGATGATTATACCGCAGGAGACTCAGAAAGAGGAAGAGTCGAAGAAAAAGAAGAGCCAATGGGATTATTCAAGAGTAAAAAGCTGATAAGTACACCACAGAAAGAGAAAAACGAAAGAGTAGATAAAAATAGACAATTTGATAGAAATGATCAGAGAGCTAATGTTAGATATAAAGGATATGAAACAAGATCAGAAGAGATACCAACAAGAGTTGAAGGAACTAAGAAAGGAGAATGAAGTATTGAAAGAGGAAAATAAGATAATTAGTGAAAACATGAGGAGTATGGATTTGAAGATGAGTAGACTGGAAAGAGACAACGTAAGGAATAATATTGTAATATCGGGAATGACTTTTGAAGCGAATCTGAAAATGGGTGTAGAACTTTTTATGGAGAGGAGTATGGACACAAAAGTACAGATTAAAGATGCAATAAAAATGGGAGCGACTATATATAAAAGATAGAACTTGGAAACACGGGAGATAAGGAAGCTGTAATGAAAAATAAAAACAAACTGAGAAACCTAAGAAAGAGATGAAAAGATGAACGCGAAATTCAAAAGAAATTGAAGCATATAGCAGAAAACGAGAGAAAGAATGGAAAAAGGGTGAAAATAGGATATCAGTAAATCATAATCGAAGGAAGAGAATATAAATGGGACATTGAGGAAGAAAAACTGAAAGAACAAACAAAGAATACTACGACCATCAAGTCAAAAAAAACTGAGAAAAAAAGGAGAGAGATAGGTAGATTGACGACGACCCTGGCAAAGATAAAGGATACAGAAGAAAAGACTAGTAAAATGAATACAAATAGGATAGGAGATAATCAAAGAAATAGATAGGAAGAAAGAAATGGGAAATAATTATCGAGTTTTTAGATTGAGAACACGGAATAATAGGGGTATAAACAGAAAAGAGGATGAACTGACAGAAGAACAACAAATGCACTATCTAGGAATCACTGAAATAGATAGGAAAGGAAATGGATGCAAAAAATTAGAAGGAAAAGCATACAAAAAACAACATAGAGACATAATACCGGAACAGGATACAGAACTCATACAAACAGAAAAAACTAATGCAGAAGAAACAAAAGAGGCAATCAGCAATTTATACAGGATGGAAGGATATAGAAGAAAATATGGAATGTATATATATATATATATATATATATATATATATATATATATATATATATATATATATATATATATATATATATATATATATATATATATATATATATATATATATATATATATATATATATATATATATTTATTTATTTATTAATTAGTGTATCAAAAAAATGTTTAAATAGAAGTTATAGGGTGTTATACGGCGTACATGCTGACGTTGACAATAAAATGTTTTAAATTGTCAGTTCGAAGAAATTACGCCATCGTGATTTTTTTAAATAGAGAGTCCTATGTATTATTTTATTTTTGATTCCTACTCCAAAGTCTAGATATTATTTGTCTAACATACCATATGTCTAAATTGAACTGTTTTGGAATTATTGTCATTTCAAATTCAAAATAAAAAAAAAACAGCTATTAATAAGTACTCTAGGTTTATTTTTAAGGTAAAAATTGCTTAAAATGTCTACTGTTAACAGCGAGGCAATGACTCAACCTGTCATAAACAGCCTGAATAGAGTTTTGCAGAGAATCTGGAGTGATCTGCGCTCCTTCATATTAAATTATTTGTTGTAAATCTTCTACAGTTTCAGGTCAACTTCTGCAAACTTTGGTTTTCAAATGTCCCCATAAAAAAAACCGAGTGGCGTAAGGTCGGGACTCCTTGCAGGCTATTCTAGAGCACTGGTGCTCCGTCCTGTTGATACCACAGATTCCTGTTAGGTATATCCAAATTATTGTCATCGGGGAAAAGACCTGCACAAGTTGAAATAACTTGCTCTTGGAGTAACTGTAAATACCGCTGTCCTGCAAGATTTCCCTCGATAAAAAAGGGACCGATGATATGACGTCCACAAATCCCTGCCCACACGTTTATCTTTTGTGGTCTTTGAGAATGACTGTCGATTATCCAACGGGGATTCTCAGTAGACCAGTACTGGTAGTTATGTCTGTTAACTCTTCCGTTAAGACAAAATGTGGCCTCGTCAGAAAAAACAATATTATAAATTAGGTTAGGATCCTTATTGATTCGTTCCATCATGACCTTGCAAAATTCAACGCGTCTATCGTAGTCATCTTCAGTAATTCTTGCAATAGAATGGGTTTGTATGGATGTAATGTTTCTTCATTCAGTATACGACTTAAGGTACCTTTATTTCCAATAAAACATCTAACTTTTTATCGTCGCTTGTTTTAACTTTTGTAGGTCCAGATTTAGAACGATCCTTAACAGGACCTGATTGTCTAAATCTTTTTAATGTTTTACTAACTACGGATAGGGTAATAGCTTCTCGATTCGGATATTCTGCGTTAAAAAGATCACACCCTGTTGTATTCTCCTATGGTCTCCATAACCAACCATCATTAACAAAATGTTTCTTTCAGTTTCTGTTAAATGTACCATTATGATATTAAGCTCAAATTACAGTTTCAGAAAATGCAGCAATATGCGTTTTCGTCAATAAATCATTTTTTGACACGTTAAGTCGTTATCTGACAGTAAATGTTTGACACAAGCCAGCTTAAAAAAAATTTTAAATTTGATATCCTTAATTTCAAATATAGTCTAATTTAGATATACCATATGGTATATTAAACAAATATCTAGAATTTTTAGTAGGACTCAAAAATAAAATAATATACAGGGCTTTCCATTAAAAAAAAAAAATTAAGATGGCGTAATTTCTTCGAACTGACAGTTCAAAACAGTTTATTGTCAACGTCAGCATGTGCGCCGTATATAATCCTATAACTTTTATTTAAACATTTTTTTGATACACTGTTTAATAAATGCTGTGAAATCATTATTCCATACATATGGGGTACCCCGTATATATATTTTCTATATTACTTCTGGCTATAGTAATACACTTAGTCCCGCGTTTCTCGAATTGTTTTATTCCATCCAAAAAATTCTTCTGTTTGCGCCTAAAAAGACGACGTTACAGCAGCTAAGAAAATTTATCAATCATCAGACGTTTGAACCAAGCGAAGTAGCAAAGATGTGGGATAGATATCGGAACTCAATGAATCCATAGTTTTAAATAATGTGCAATTCCGCTGTTGTCGCACAATAGCTAGGTTTTGGTTCTTCATAAATTCGGACATTTTTCTCCGATGACGTTCTTCAAGTTTTGGATCGTCTTGCCGTAAACTTCTCCATTAGTAATGGACTAATATTCCATATATTTCATAAGCAAAATTTCTTCTCAGTTCCAGAAAATGGCTACCATCAATTCTTCAGAAGACGACTGTTCATCTAAAGCTATTATGAACCCATTAGATTGACTCTTGTTTCCTGGGAGGATCATTATACAACAGTCAAGTCTCGTTGCCTGTGACAACTCTTGAAAAATAACTCCCTTGGCTCTTTAAAATAGCCAAATGTTCTGGAGTAATTGCTTTTGTTGCTAGGTTCTGCTATGGTGTACGAATTTCGAGGATCCAAACTTTTTTCATGTCGAATATTGAAAACTGTAATATTGAATACTATAGCAGTACTTGCAAAAGACGTTGCTCCAGCTTCTTTTGCAAGCACTGCTATTTTCATTCATTGATCTGACAGCAGCAGATCCTCAGTAAGCCTGATGATTTGCTTCAAATAGACATCTTGATCTGGGATCATCCTGATTTGATTCCCTGCCTCTTAGAAACTGTGTGGATCAAAATTTTACTTGGAAATAATATCGTCCGTTATCGCCGTACACCTGGGACATTTTTTCATGAATAAGTCTTGGTCTCTTGCCGTCTGTAATCAGAAACTATATTTTTGCACGATATTTCAAACTGAAAGCATTCATGTAAGGAACTCGTTCAAAATTACGTTAAGATACTTAGAACAGCGAAAATAACCTGGCAGCCAAGCAATGACTTTTGAGTAACGTCACTTTCGTTACTTAAAATAAAAACATTTTGGTATCTTCTGATGAATGTTTGTCTTCTGGCGGCTAAATAAAGGAAACATACACACCATTAAGGATTTCTAACAGACTGTAACTGTTTATTGTCTCATATAATATTAACACATATGTCATTTATATAGCTTTACATACTTACATATAATATTTCTTCTGTCCTTTTAATGTTAAACTAAGCCATTTCATCTTTTATTTACCTCGGTATGAGACTGACTACAATAATTTTACTTTCACATAGTATTATAAAGAATAATCCTAGGTAATGTTTAATAACACAACAGAAGGTTTTAAAATGGGATTTAATTTCAAATACAACTTCCATATACAAGTATTCAAAGATAAAAGAAAGGGTTAAATTAGAGTAAAACAGCAATAATTAATAAAGTAAGTAACTAGTACAGTACAGTTATATTTGCTCTAGACTTAGAAAAAGCATCTAATACCATATTTATTAACACTTCCTACATTTCTACTTACTCTGTAGAAATATATTAAGCAAGAGTGGAGTTGTTGATCTTCATAGGAGCACGTGCCAGTCCTCACCAACAAACGATACTGTCACCGCAGTTTATGAGCTTATTTCCATCTGACATCCCCACTTCCTCTCATCGAAATTAGCAGGGTACGCCCATAATGTGCTCCTCTTATACGAACATTCATATGCGAACGTGGCACATCAGTAATCACTTTAACTTTATAAAAGCTATGGTTATAAAAATGGAAGATCAAGGCCAACATACGCAAAATATATTTGGTTATCACTAAAAAATTCATAAATAAGAGGATGGATTGAAAAATTCGCGGCCTAATTAAGAAAACAAAATAAAATATGTACAAAAATATTTTTATTTTGCAACGTACTTTCCATCTAGCTCTATACACTTCTTCCACCTGCTTTCCAAAGCTTCTATACCTATTTCAAAAAAAGATTCTTCAAAATCTTCAAAATACTGGTTAACTGCAGTTTCGACTTCTTCATTTGATGAAAATTTCTGGCCACCGAGATATTTTTTTAGGTTTGGAAACAGATGAAAGTCTGAAGGTGCCAAATCAGGAGAACAAACCGGATGGGGCACCAATTTGAAACCACAATCACGAATTTGAGCCATAGACTCAACAGACGTGTAAACGCAAGCGTTGTCCTGATGGAACAAAACTTTCTTTCTTAGTAATCCTGGGCGTTTCTCTTTAATTTCTTGACGTAAACGACGCGAAAGGGTGCAATAGGTCAAGTTTATTGTTTCGCCTTTCGGAAGGTAGTCCACCAGAATAATACCTTTAGCATCCCAAAAAACTGACGCCATAACTTTTCCAGCCCACAGTATTGCCTTCGCTTTCTTTGAGAATATAAACTTTACTTTAGAACCTGAATTTCATGTTTTTATCTTTAACGGTTTCTGATATATTCAATGAAAACCCATCTTCAGTTGGGTGGCTGTAGCTCCCTAACGGGGGGAAATAGGAGACATTTTTAGAGGAACTTCTGACCTTATTTTGGTTCAATCTACTAGATTGAGTGTATGATAATTCTACCAACCTAAAAACAAATAACTTAGTAGGTAGCAATAGTGTGGTTATTGAAAACAAAGTCTCGTAAATTTCTACCATTTTAGGATATAGATCTTTATATGATGATATACAATTGTGGCAATCGGCTGTCAATTGCATAGTTACCTTGAAGATATATTCAAGGGTACACTAACATCACATCATCATCACTTCAGCCATGTACTCCACTGTTGGACATAAGCCTCCACTAGATACGTCCACCTTCTTCGATCTTGAGCCTTATTTATCCAGTCGTATCCCTTTAGTCTTTTGATATCGTCAGACCATCCGGTTTGTGGGCATCCTCTACTTCTTTTTTCACTTCAGGGCCTCCAGTTGATTATTCTATGGGTTCATCGACTTTTAGTCTAACCATGTGGCCTGCCCAGCACCACTTCAATCTGCTCACCCTCTCAGCTACATCAGTTATCTTGGACCTTCTTCGAATTTCTTCATTATCCCTCAATGATACACTTAACAATCTCCTTTTTATCGCTCGTTTACCTACTTATAGGCGTTTTAGCATTTCTCGATTTGGTCCTACGTTTTAGTTCCGTATGTCCACACTGACACTAACATAAGATATTTAAATTCAGAAACCTATTATCCCAAGATGGGTAATAAAACAAAAAAAGTGACCTTTCCATCTATTATTTACATTGGTGGCTGGTTCATGACTTGAAAAACATTTTAGCTAATAACATGTTTAAATTATTAAAGAGTGCACAATATGTGACAGACGATGGTTTATCTTTATACGAGTAAACAAAAACAGAGACACTGTTGGGAGTTTCTGAAACAACAGAACTGTTTGTTGTATAGAGTCACATAAAATATAAAAAATATATGGTATTTTATAGCTTCACAGGTATATATTCCCAGTTGCTTTCTTTACAATGTGATACATTGGCTTTTCTTACAACCTAAATAATCAGTTATGTCAGCATTTTTAATATTTGAACAGGCTGAAAAACAACATATTTTTTTCCTCTTCAATTAAATACTTATTTGCGATGAAGATTTAAGTTATTTAATAAAATAAGGCAGTGAAATAGGAGGAGTAATTACAAATTATTTTTTTTTTTTTTATTTTTTTTTTTATGGGTCTAGCTACAGGGAAGTCCCTAAAGCGCTACAGGAGCGACACGTGTGCGGAGAAAACGATTCACGTTGTTCTTGAATCGCTGTAGATTGTACTCGATGGGAAACACAGTCCTGGGTAAACCATTCCAAAGGTATGATGTTCTCCATATAAAAGACTGCTTGAAAAGCGTTGTACGAGGAGTAACAAGCTGAACCTCATACGGATGTGAAGCATTAGCGCGACGTGTACTTCTAATATGCACCGCTCTGGGAGGAATTAAACGGGCCACATCTTTCGAACACTTTCCATGAAAGTACTTGTAGAATAGACTCAAGTCGCCAACCGTTCTTCGATGTTCCAGCGAATCAAGGCCGTCAGTCAACTCCGGGTGTCCAATCAGACGAACAGCTCTTCTCTGGATAGAATCCAACAAATGCAGTGTATGTTTGGGAGCGGAGCTCCAAACATGGGAGCAGTATTCCATAGTTGGTCGAATTTGAGCTTTGTAAAGGATTAACAGTTGTTGTGGAGTGTAAAGCTTTCTGGTTCGAAACAATATTCCCAACTTTTGAGAAGCTCTTCTTGCTATGCCTGCAACATGTTCATGCCAGGACATATTTGCTCCCAAATTAACGCCTAACAGATTGAGTGACGATGTTAGAGGGATGGAGTGCCCCGACATAACTATGTCGGGTTCTGCAACGTTAACTTTTTTAGAAAAAACTGCCGCTTGGGTTTTTGTAGCGTTAAATTCCACTTGGTTACTGTCACCCCAAGATAGAATTTCTTCCAAGTCTTTGTTAAGTTGAATGACTTCCTGCTGTCTGCGGATATTCGTCTGAGTAGTCGATGTCCGAGCGTTCAAAGTGAATGAAGAGATAAGTGTACTGTCATCTGCAAAGCTGTAGATTGGATTCTCGGTCTTTTCCAGCAGATCGTTAATATAAATGAGGAAGAGAGTAGGAGACAGTATGGAACCTTGGGGCACACCGGCGTTGATAGTGAAGGTGTTAGAAAGAAATCCGTCAACTGCCACTCGTAAAGAACGCTCTCTAAGGAAACATGAGAGCCACAAACAGAACTCTTCAGACATACCATAAGAACGTAGCTTAGCCAACAGCCCATCGTGCCAAACACGGTCAAATGCCTTGGATATGTCAAGAGCAACCGCTCGAGATTCTCCAAAGTGTTCAATTGCGTTGTTCCAAACATGTGTTACGTAAGTCAGAAGATCTCCTGTTGATCTATTTTTACGAAAGCCATATTGGTGATCACTAATAATGTTGAATCCTTCAAGATATTTTAGAAGATGCTGATTGATAGCCTTTTCCATGACTTTCGATATTATTGAGAGTAGTGCGATTGGTCGGTAGTTATTTGGCATGGTCTTCTTGCCTTTTTTAGGTATCGGCTGAACTGTGGCACATTTCCAGCAGGAAGGAAATATCCCCTTTCTGTAGGATAGGTTGAAAAGTCTACAGAAAACTGGTGTTAGTTCCCTCGCACAGTTCTTGAGAACTATGGCAGGTATTCCGTCAGCACCTGAAGCCTTTTTGGTGTCTAGCTTCATCAAAATACGTTTTATGATACGCTGTCTGAAGACAATATCGGGCATCCTTGACTGCACTATGGGAATAGTAGGTGGTGTTTTTCCTTGGAAATCGACAGTAGAATGTGAAGCAAAGAGTTCAGCCAACAAGTTCGCTTTCTCAACAGGTGTCGTTGCAATAGAATTATCTGGCCGTGTGAGTGGTGGTATGATGGATTTGGTGAAATTTTGACTAACTGCCTTAGCGACTGACCAAAAGGATCTGGAATTGCCGGGACAAGCGAGAAGTTTGTTTCTAATCCGTTGATTGTGTACCTCCTTGGTTTCGTCGATAATTTCTTTGCATCTGTTCCTGGCACGAACAAAGATGTTACGATTTATGGTGTTAGGATCTTCACGCCACTGTCGGTATGCAAGATGTTTAGAAGCAACAGCTTCTTTGCATTTTAGGTCAAACCAAGGCTTGCCGTTGGAAGGGCATTTCTTCGAAAAAGGGATGTAAGCATCCATACCGGCCAAAATAACATCGGAAACCTCCCTGGCGCAGTCAGATGGGTCGTCGGATCGAAAACAAACGTCCAACCAAGGGAAAGTTCGAAAATATTCCATGAGATCTTCCCATTTAGCAGATTTGTAGTGCCAAATCTTGCGCGGTTTGGGCGCCTCTCTGTCACTGATTGGTAGAATACTCGATGTCGAAAGTAGTTTATGGTCGGAAGAACCTAACGGTGGATTTACGCTGACCGTGTAAATCTCCGGATTAGTGGTTAAAAACAGATCAAGAAGACTGGTGAACTCTCCGTCTCGATCAGGGATCCGTGTTGGTTCATCAATAAGCTGAGTCAAGCCACAACTGATTGAAAATGATTCGGCTTCACGACCTTGTTCGTCGGTAGTATTTGAATATTTAAGCCAGTTGATGTTGTGGACATTAAAGTCGCCCAGGATGGCAATTTCGGCATTTGGATGGTTAATTTGTAAATGATCTATGGTGTCTGCAAGAGAAGCGAAAAGTGTTCTAAAGTTTGTATCACTTGGTGGTCGATAGAGGATACAGACGAACCTTGTGGTTGGTTGAGTCGTTATTTTTAACCACATAACATCAAAGTTGGGGGCTTATACATAGGTTGCTGCGGGAGTTTTTAGAAACCAGTATTAGATGGCGTAACTTAAAGTGTATGTTTTTTTAATTCAACATTTTTTGGCAGCACTGACGGATCAAAACAAAGTGAACTAGTCTTATTTGTGCATTGCTTTAAAAAAGTTAGTATTGTGAAAAACTGGAATTTTCTCATAATCAATTTCGAACCATGATTTTCCTCGATTTTCTGTGTGGGTAACTTAACAACAATTGATCGTTTTGGAGACAAATTGGGGAGAAAGCACAATCAAATGGATGTTTTGAATAGATTTTCAGAATTCAAGTGTAAATGTAGTAATATCAGTGATGAATTTCGTAGTCATCCACCTATGTTATTTCACCAAACATCGATACTGCAAGAAAGATGATACAGATGTGGCATAACATGAGATTTAGGCATCCATAGATATTGACATGGAACAAAGATTTGAGATTACATAAACATTAGAAAAGTTTTCTGCTCGTTAGTTTCCGCATAATTTGATAGAAGCTCCAAAAAAAACACATGTCAAATGGAGCAAAAAACTGCTTAAGAAATACAATCGAGGAGCTTCAGATTCTCTTTACAATGTAGCAACTGGTGACAAAACTAAGATTTATTCCTTTGAGCCTCGAGACTAATGAAAATCTGAAAAAAGAACATTTTATTTTCATATTTCTTTGTTAACTTATGTGTTTCCCGCCTCTTCGTGAATACTTCATGGATACAAGGCCGGTGTGCCCCAAGGCCAGAAACCCAATCTACAGCTTTGCAGATGACAGTACGCTTATCTCTTCTTTCACTTTGAACGCTCAGACATCGGCTACTCAGACAAATATCCACAGACAGCGGGAAGTCGTTCAACTTAACAAATACCTGGAAGAAGTTCTATCTTAAGGTGACAGTAACCAAGTGGAATTTAAGCTACAAAAACCCAGGCGGCACTTATTTCTAAAAAAGTTAACGTTGCTGAACCCGACAAAGTTGTGGCGGGATACTCCATTCCTCTAACATCGTCACTCAGTTTGTTGGGCGTTAATTTGGCAGCAAATATGTCCTGGCATGAACATGTTGCAGGCATAGCAAGAAGAGCTTCTCAAAAGTTGGGAATATTGTTTCGAACCAGAAAGCTTTACACTCCACAACAACTGTTAATTCTATGGAATACTGCTCCCATGTTTGGGGTTCCGCTCCCAAACATAAATTGCATTTGTTGAATTCTATTCAGAGAAGAGCTGTTCGTCTGATTGGACACCCGGAACCGACCGGCGGCCTTGATTCGCTGGAACATCGAAGAATGGTTGGCGACTTGAGCCTATTCTTCAAGTATTTTCATGGAAAGTGTTCGAAGGATGTAGCCCGCTTAATTCCTCCCAGAGCGGTGCATGTTAGAAATACACGTCGCGCTAATACTTCACAACCGTATGAGGTTCAGCTTGTTACTCCTCATACAATGCTTTTCAAGCAGTCTTTTGTATGGAGAACATCATCCCTTTGGAATAATTTGCCCAGGTCTGTATTTCCCACCGAGTACAATTTACAGCGATTCAAAAACTACATGAATCGCTTTTTCCGCACACGTGTCGCTCCTTTAACGCTTTAGGGACTTCCCTGCAGCACGTGTGCTAGACCCATAAAAAAATACTTACTTGAGCAACTGATGTTCGAACTTCATAACAAATAAAGTAACAAGTGTACTCTCATCGGCGAAACTGTAGATTAGATTTATGTTTTGTTTTCCTGCAGTTTGTTAATCTAAAGAAGAAAAATAGTAGGATGGTGTATGTGTCGGAAAGAAAACCATGAATTGCCACTTGCAAGAACGCGCTCCAAATAAGCCCGAGCGCCATTACCAAACCGATTAAATATAACATAAGAGCGCAGCTTAGCCAACGATCCGTCATGTGCAGTACGGTCAAATTATTTGGGTATATCAAGGGCAACCAGTCGAGACTGTTCAATGTTAATTAAGCTGCTAATTACGAACATAACAGTAAAAGTCTCTATCAATGTTAGAAATGAACAACGTCTCTATTTTAGCATCCATCTCGAGCGCGTTTTCCCGTATTACCCTCATCAGCTGACAAAAAAAGAGTACAAAACTCGAAATACTTATTGCAATACTGATGTTCCATCGTATTTAGTAAATTACAACAAATTGTATCTCGGGCTTATGAAAGTTTAGCGGTAATTGTTAGTCACAATTCTTCGGCCGGCCTGTGGCTTCAAACAGTCCCCGTCTGGGTACTGTTTGAAGTATCTTACTACTAATTAAGAAAAATTAAAAAGTTACGTAGAACTGTCCAAACCACTGAAACGTCAGTTTAAACCCAATAATCGTTCCGGTTCACGAAAAACATATAATAAGTTCTGTTAATGACCTTATGTTCCCTGTACTCGCTTTGTCGGATTTATTGAGTTTAATACCGAATTCCGCCTTTATTACCAACAGAACCATTTTTTTCTTTCTAACCGAATTTCTGCCTGTTTCGAGGCATTTTGTGGACAATAAAAGGGACAATCAAAGTTAAAATCGTTTCAGGAATCAGCCATTTGGAGTAATTGATATTCGATAGATGTTCATTTTGTATGCAGACCAACGGATCGGGAGATATAATTTGCAATTGGGAAAAGTCGCCTCTTAAAAATTTATGTTTTCCCTCTGATTTGTTGCATTACCTTAAATTTGCTTTTATTGTGTTTTATTTTAAATTCTACGTTGGCGTTTTACATTTATTGAAAAAGAAACATACAACTTATTCTTCTTCTATTTAAAAGGAATATCAAATATTATACGATATTCTATATATCCTTTCGGCTGCAAAAACCTAGCGATGTACGCAAGCATGTATATGCATCTAAACTAAAATAACCGATCAAGTGCAAGTTGAACTTGTGCAATTAGTGTTCCGTACGTTGATTGCTTTTAAAATAAAAATTTTTGTTGTTTGTTGATCAGGAAGTCCATGTCTTGTTTGTTGTTTTAAAAAAAGGCCTACGACAGCGTGCCCCTAGTGAGATTGTGGGAAACACTACAACAGAGTAATGTAAGCACCAAAATAATCAAAGCCGTAAAATCCTTATACCAAGACGCAAGAAGTAAAGTGAAAACCAAATATGGTATAACAACAGGGTTCCAGGTCACAAAGGGTCTTAAACAGGGCTGCTGTATATCCCCAACGCTATTTAAAATCTATTTGGAGAGTGCACTGAAGAACTGTAAAAGGAAATGCAGCAGTATAGGATTACCACTGGATGACAATACTACATTGTATACGCTATCATTCGCGGACGACCAGGTAGTAGTCGCTCAAGATATCGATGATATGGAATACATGACATGAAAACTTATGGAGGAATATGAAAAAATAGGGCCTAGCAGTCAATATTAAAAAGACCGAGTACATGTGCGTCGGAGGACAACAGCAGGACTTGAAACTAGCCCCCGGACACTGTGCCAGTTATAAGTATTTGGGAACGAGAATATCTAGGGACGGAACACTGGAAGAAGCAATATTCGAGAGGAGTATCCAAGGAAAAAAAGCGATCGCAATGCTTAATAATATACTATGGGACAAAAACATAACCATTGAAAATAAGAAGAGAATTTACAACTCAATAGTGAAAAGTATAATAACTTACAGCTCCCAGGTGTGGCCATTGAAGGAAAGAACAGAAAAAATACTAAAAGCTACAGAAATGGATTTCTGGAGACGAGCAGCCAGAAAATCCAGAAAAGACCGCATACCAAATGACATGATAAGACGAGCCTTAGAAATAAAGCACGATATAGTGGATGAAATCAGAACCCAACACTTGGTATGGTACGGACATGTACAGAGAATGTCACAAGACCGACTAGCTAAAAAGAACTTAAATTGGAACCCTCATGGAAGAAGAAAGCGAGGAAGACCACGCCAAAGCTGGAGAGCAGGAATCAACAAGGAAGTACTAGAGAGAGATCTGGAGGAGGAGGGATGGAGAAGCCGGGAGGAGTGGAAATTAGGCATCGGAAGACGGAAGACGTTATAAAACCAATTGATATATATATATATATATATATATATATATATATATATATATATATATATATATATATATATATATAATATATATATATATATATATATATATATATATATAATATATATATATATATATATATATATATATATATATATATATATATATATATATATATATATATATATATATATATATATATATATATATATATAAATATATATATATATATATATATATATATATATATATATATATATATATATAAATATATATATATATATATATATATATATATAAATATATATATATATATATATATATATATGTTACGGAGGTATAAAATAATCAGTGACTTCACAAAATAGGTTTTCAACAAAGTTTGTTTCCGATCTTTACTAAAACTGATGACCTTGAAATTATTTTTTTTTTCATATACCAGATAAATTGTTAAAGGTAAAGCACTCGTGATAATTTTCGTTCAATCTACACCCCGTGGAGAATATTCCGGATTTTTTTTAACATTTTTTGAGCAGTACTTTTCGAGATATAGGGGGGGGCAGCCATTTTTCGCGATTTTTTAAAAATAATGCAAAGAAAAGTCTCCCCAAGTATTACATTATATATTTTTGAACTCATGTTTTTACAAGCTTTCATTTGACACACCACGCGATGACCTAGTAAATTTTTTTTTCACTTCCGATTTCACCACCACCTGAACTAATCCCTTAAGTCAAGATTTAACTTTCAAAACTACACCCCTCTAATGAAGTCATCAATTCCTATATTATTACCAAATTTCAACTTTTTATGTCAAATAGTTTCGGAGAAAAATCGGGTATGACAGATGGACAGACGGACAGACGGACAGACGGTTGCTATTTTAAATGATGGGTACGTTATGATAAGATATTAATCACCAAAAAGTTGAAAAGAGGAAGGGCTACAGATATATTTACAATTGAAATATTTCCCTCTACCCATTATTTCTATTAGAGTTGAAGAGTATGAAAAATAATTTAATATAATAATTTTCAGATTTCTCAACTCCAGAAACCTGACAAGAACGTATAACATTACTTATACTAAATAACTCCCCTAACATCCTCTCCCACCCCTTTAACCCCTTTTTCGTCTTACCAAAAATAATTATACTTAAAATTTGTTCATCCAAAAATGCAGAAAAATTTTTACTTACTATATGTGAACCAAATTTGAAATTGTTATCTCATTTTGTTTGAGAGTTTTCATGCCAATAAGTAAAAAAATCGACCTCGGCGTAAATTGGAAACTATTTTCGTAGTCTAAGGTCTTTGAAATGTAAAGAAATGAAATATTTTCAGACGATTTTTTTCACATACATATTACTTTTTTTTCGCAAAGGAAGTAGGAAACGTTGCAAATTGTAGAAAATTGCACCTATGGGTGGACCAGCCTCACCAGTGCTGGCCGAGATTATTATGAACCAGTTACTCTATTATGTCACCAAAAGAGTGAATTCCGAATTCCCCTATTTTTCCAATATGTAGATGATTTATTGATAGCTCTACCTGAGAATGAAGTTCATGGTACTCTCGACATATTTAACTCTTTCAATGAAAAACTCCAATTCACAGTAGATACTGAATCTGACAACTCAATACACAATAATATATATATATATATATATATATATATATATATATATATATATATATATATATATATATATAACAGCACTAAGGAACAGAATTGATAGAATATGTCACCTCATATTTAAAATTTCAAAATATCCAAAATCTATTATAAAAAAACTTACCAGCCGAATAATAGACCTAGACAAAAAAATATTTTAAACAGTGCAATATCAACTGAGATACAACTTGAAAGGTTATAGCATATAGAGGATCTTTCCCAATCAATTATTGCATTTTTCAGAGGCCCAAACGTTAAAACAGCTTAGTACAACTCAAAGAAGCTTAGATGTTACTACTCTTAATTATGAAATTAAGGTGAATGTGGGTCAATCTACATTGACCAGACATCACAAAAATTATCTAAAAGACTCGCTCTACATAAAAGCGATTGTAAGCCTAAATCAAGTTCTACCAGTCTCAATCAACATATGAACAAATATGATAATAAAGTCCACTATAAAGAAACTTTCATTTTGGACACTGAAAGTAACATGTTCAGACGGAATTTTCTGGAAATGTGCTATATAAAGAACTGCCAGAATAATCTTAACCACAAAAAAGACGTCGAAGGTTTAAATTCCATTTACACATATCTATTGGCCCAAGAACACACTAAAAAAATAAGAACCAATGACCTCTTTGAATTTTGATACTGAATAAATTTTCCACTTTTATTAATAACTTTTCCCAACACGCAGGTTCAGTTTTCGACAGTATTGCCATTTGTATAAATTAAAAAGTACTAGATTTACTTCAAAATGGCTGAAACACGTATCCGTTAAAAAAAAAAAATTGTGTTATAATTTTTCGATTTTAATAATTTTAATAATTTCCAAGTAACATTCTCTTTTATTTTAATAATTGAATCAACAAACCTGTGTCTGTTTGTGTGAATTTATATGTATAAGAATAAGTTCAGCATTAATTATTGTTTAAAATCATGTGTCAACAGTTCTTTCCTTCAACTGATATAGATCGAATTCTCGTTCGACAGAGGGTCAACTGTAAATATTTAGTAAATACCCTTTTTAGTGTTCCGTACGGAACACTTATAAGATCACTTCGGTGTCTGTCTGTCTGTCTGTCTGTCTGTCTGTCTGTCTGTCTGTCTGTCTGTCTGTCTGTCTGTCTGTCTGTCTGTCTGTCTGTCTGTCTGTCTGTCTGTCACACCCGATTTTCTCCGAAACTATTTGACATAGAAAGGTGAAATTTGGTAATAATATAGGAATTGATGGCCTCATCAGAGCCATGTAGTTTTGAGAATTAAATTTTGACTTAAGGGGTTAGTTTTGGGGGGTGAAGTCGGAAGCGAAAAAAAAAATTTTTTACTAGGTCATCGAGTGTGGTGTCAAATGAAAGCTTGTGAAAACACGAGTAAAAAATATATATATAATATTATACTTGCGCGCACTTTTCGTTGTGTTATTTTTAAAAATTCGCGAAATATCGCTGTCCCGGGCCTTATCTCGAAAAGTACTTATCAAAAAAATTTCGAAAAAATTCTGGAATATTCTCCACGGGGTGTAGATTGAACGAAAATTATCACGAGTGCATTTACCTTTAATAATTTATATGGTATATAAAAAAAACAAAAAATTTCAAGGTCATCAGATTTCAGTAAAGATTGGAAACAAACTTTGTTGAAAACTCATTTAGGGTGTGTTTTGTGACGTCACTGATCATTTTATACCACCGTAACATAAATTTTGACTTTAGGGGTTCGTTTTGAGGGGTGAAATCGGAAGTGAAAAAAATTTTTTTTTACTAGGTCATCGAGTGTGGTGTCAAATGAAAGCTTGTGAAAACACGAGTAAAAATATGTATATATATATATATATATATATATATATATATATATATATATATATATATATATATATATATATACTCGTATATAATGTAATACTTGCGCACACTTTTCTTCGTATTACTTTTAAAAAAATCGCTGTCCCCTACCTTATCTCGAAAAGTACTAATCAAAAAATTTTGAAAAAATTCTGGAATATTCTCCACGGGGTATAGATTGAACGAAAATTATCACGAGTGCATTACCTTTAATAATTTATTTGGTATATAAAAAAAAACAGAATTTCAAGGTCACCAGTTTTCAGTAAAGATTGGAAACAAACTTTATTGAAAACTCATTTGGGGTGTGTTTTGTGAAGTCACTGATCATTTTATACCACCCTAACAAAAATTTTTATTTTGAAAACAATCAACGTACGGAACACTAATTGTGCAAGTTCAACTTGCACTTGACCGGTTTTTTATTCTAATAATGTATGATTTGGCATCGAAAGCTTGATATTAGAATAAAATTACAGTTACTAAGAACTTTAAGACCTTATTGTCCACTCTATAATCTTATAATCCTATATATATATATATATATATATATATATATATATATATATATATATATATATATATATACGAGGCTGGTTTGAAAAGTCCGTGCAAAAATAAAAACTACTTATGTGTTTGGGGTAAACCTTTTTTATTTTTCGACATAGTCTCCTTTTAGGCTTATACACTTCGTCCAACGATGTTCTAGTTTGTTGATCCTTCCGAATAATAGGATTTGTCCAAGTCTGCAAAATATCCATTAGTGTCTGCAATCACCTCCTCGTTTGAATAAAATCTTTGTCCCGCCAGCCATTTCTTCAAATTGGGGAACAAATAGTAGTCCGAGGGAGCCAAGTCTGGAGAGTAGGGGGATGTGAAACGAGTTGGAATCCGATGAATAATATTCACCTGTAATAGTTTTACCCTTTTCCAGATAGTCAATGAGGATTATCCCTTGCGAATCTCAAAAGACAGTCGCCATAACCTTTCCGACCGAAGGAACGGTCTTCGCCTTTTTTGGTGCAGATTCCCCCTTGGTAACCCATTGTTTAGATTGTTGTTTGGTCTCAAGAGTATAGTAATGCATCCATGTTTCATCCACAGTGACGAAACGATGCTTAAAGTCCTCCGGATTCTTCTGGAACAGCTGCAAACCGTCCTTGCAACACTTCACACGATTCCGTTTTTGGTCAATCGTGAGCAATCGCGGCACCCATCTTGCGGATAGCTTTCTCATGTCCAAATGTTTATGCCAAATATTATGTACCCGTTCAGTCGAGATGCCTACAGCACTAGCAATCTCACGCACCTTAACTCTTCTGTCATCCATCACCATATCATGGATTTGATCAATGTTTTCTGGAGTCGTAACCTCCACAGGCCGTCCAGAACGTTCAGCGTCACTTGTGCCCATATGGCCAGTCCGAAAATTTTGAAACCACTTATAAACTGTTCTAATCGAAGGTGCAGAGTCACCATAATGTTTATCAAGCTTCTCTTTAGTCTCCTGAGGTGTTTTGCCTTTCATAAAGTAATGTTTAATCACCACACGAAATTCTTTTTCGTCCATTTCTTGAAAATCACTCGACTTCCTTGATTCACACGAATGCCAAACACATTCAAGAGATGCTACTAACTAAACATGACCTCGATACGCGCCGGTGGTGCCATCTCTCGGACCTTGCACGGACTTTTCAAACCAGCCTCGTATATATATATATATATATATATATATATATATATATATATATATATATATATATATATATATATATATATATATATATATATATATATATATACATATATATGTACACTTTTTTCCTTTTTTCTTGAACATGTAACTATATTCTTTTTATAATTTTCTTCAGTTTAATATTTAAGAACTTAAAAGACTTGTTTTATATCATAATGCCTATTTGTGACAAAACGTTTCGACCATACATTCTGGTCTTTATCAATTGTTTAATCTGTTTTTTATTTAAAACTAGTATACACATATAAATCAAAAATAAACTAAAACGATACATGAGAACAGCACATGGAACATTTGCATTTGAATTTCTTATTAATATTAGGTATTAGTATTTTAATTTTTATGTTTGGATTACTTACGAATTAAAAGATGTTAAACATGACGTAAAATGAAATAAATATTTTATGAGCACACAACAGTTTAACTCCTTTAATATTTTACCATAAATAATTATGCTTAAAATTTAATAAAACAAAATAATAATATTATATTTATTAACATTTAATCATAAACAATCTATTTTTCCTAATGGAATTTAAACAAAAAACACGTTTAACGCACTTCGAAATAAGTTGTTTCTTAAAAATGTCCAGACGTACGAAAAAAGGAAAAAAAAGGTGTTTATGTTTTAGGGCTGTTTACTTTTACTGTTATAATTGATAAAGAACGTGAAATTGGACCCAGTTGTATTAAAGCTTGTTCCTTTACTGAGCATTATTTATTGTATTAAATTAAGTAACTTTGACTTAAATTGCTAATATCTTGCTTACCAGTTACAATGTATTGGTCATTTTTATCAGAATTATTTCCTTTACCAGAAGTTTGCGGTAATCTGAGGTGACGACAGTGTTCGGAAAGTCCACCTTGTGATTTTCGTTTGCTTCATGCTTATGTAAGACTGTAGATGTATTTTTGGTGCATTACTGATCATTTAATCCATCGTTGCTTATTAGTTTAACAATAGCAATACCCAAAAAATGCATTTACAGACTTACGTAAGCACGAACCAAATGAACATCACAGTTTGACTCTCCAGACACTAAAGTCGTCACCCAAGAAAGCAAACCCACTGCAAACTTCCGATAAAGAAAATTATTTGTATAAGAAAAAACATATTTCCAATGACAAGTAAAATACTGTTCCATAAAGAAACAAATCTTAATACAATTCTGCCTAATTTAGATTCTTTATCAGTGATACTAGTAACAGTAAGCAGCCCTAAAACAGAAAAACTTTATTTTCAGGTTTTAGTACGGCTACACATTTTTGAGACACAGCACATTTTCTAGGTGCGTTAAACTTACTTTTTGTGTAAGTGTGCTCATTAAATATACAGTGACTCACAGCTTAAATGATGCAGTCGCTATAAGAAAAGACTGGTCTCAGTGCCTCTTTATTTATTTGGAAAAAACAACTTATTGAAATTAAATTAGTAAAGAGTCTTCTAAAAAAGTATGAATTACTTTTTGTCTTAAATATGCCTTACTTAATTAACAATAAATAATTAATTAAATTATATGCGATTTTAACGTCACAGCTTAAATGATGCAAAATTCAATGTACCAAAATTATTAGAGAAAACAAACTGTAGAATTTGAAATAAGCCTGCTAATATTTGGTCGGGCCTCCTTCATTATCAATAACGGCTTGTAATCTTCTGGACATTGATTCAACTAACTTTCTAGTGTACTCCGGGGAAATAGTGTTCCATGCTTCAGAAATTTTTACTTTTAATTCAGTTTTATTTGATATTGGGGCACTATTTACTTTATTTTTTAATGTCAGCCACAAATTTTCAATTACATTTAAGTCTGGTGACTGGGCTGGTGTTTTAATAATATTTGGACAGTTATAAAGCAACCAACTGCGGACTCGAAATGACATGTGCTTTGGATCATTGTCGTGATAGAACCGATAATTGTTTTCAATATCTAATTTTTGGGCACTAGTGACGAGATGCTACCTTATTATATCCAAGTACACATATTGGTTCATATTCTCTTCGACGAAATGCATGTTACCTACTCCTGCAGATGACATACAGCCCCATAACATCACTCCACCTCCACCGTGCTTTACCAATTTTAATTCTTCATTAGGCTTTCTCCACACTGATATTTTTCCATCGGACCCAAATAAGTTTATTTTGGTCTTATCAGCAAATATTGCTGAATTCCAGAAGTTCAAGTCTTTATTGATATGCTCTCTGGCAAATTCCAATCTCACGCGTCTATTTCTTTGGCTAATGAAAGGCTTATTTCTAGCAGTTCGACCATGTAAATTATTATTTCGCAAGATCCATCGAACTGTTTCGGGGTTACATCTTTTTCCAAACTGTCTTTCCACCTCGGCGCACAACTTTGGCGCACTTTTTTTGGATTATTTGATACCTCTCTTAAAATCCATCTTTCTTCACGTTCATTGAAGATCGATCTTATTTAGAGCTAACCTGACTTATTCTCGACTCTATTTTCATTCCGGTAACGTTCAGTGATATGCTGAACAGTTGACGGACATTTATTTACCATTTTGGCTATGTCTCTTTGGCTGTATCCATTCTGTAATGAGTAATAATTAAATTTCTCTCAGAAATTGTAGTTCGACGACCCATTCTTAAACAATTTCGTTTTATTGAATGAAAAAATGTCAAACTAAACAAAAAACAATTGCACTAAGAAATCAAAGCAACGCCGCCTTCGTAAATTTCAAAATGCGATAAGTTTTGACCCCTGTTGTTATTTTGCATCTTTTAAGCTGTGACGTTAAAATTGCATATAATTTGATTAATTATTTATTGTTAATTAAGTAAGGCATATTTAAGACAAAAAGTAATTCATACTTTAGAAGACTCTTTACTAATTTAATTTCAATAAGTTGTTTTTTCCAAATAAATAAAGAGGCACTGAGACTAGTTAGTTTTTTCTTATAGCGACTGCATCATTTAAGCGGTGAGTCACTGTATGTTTTATTTTATAACATTTTCAACATCTTTTGATTTGTAGGTAATCCAAATACAAAAATTAAATTTGATAATATCCAATATAATGAGCGAAAATGTTTTGACGAATATTCTCACGGGTGTGAAATGTAGTAGTGGTTTTTTGAATTCAACGCCAAGACACCGACTAGTGATCAACGCTTTGAAAAAGATGGATGAGATTCCATCGAAACGTCAGCGAAACCGTCCATCAAGGGACTTCAAGCTAACACGAGATACCCGAAAAACCACTACTACATATATATATATATATATATATATATATATATATATATATATATATATATATATATATATATATATATATATCTCCAACTCTCTTTCTCATTTATATTAATGATCTGCTGGAAAAGACGGAGAATCCAATCTACAGCTTTGCAGATGACAGTACCCTTATCTCTTTATTCACTTTGAACGCTCGGACATCGGCTACTCAGACGAATATCCACAGCCAGCAGGAAGTCATTCAACTTAACAAAGACCTGGAACAAATTCTATCTTGGGGTGACAGTAACCAAGTGGAATTTAACGTTACAAAAACCCAGGTGGCAGTTTTTTCTAAAAAAGTTAACGTTGCTGAACCCGACATAGTTATGTCGGGGCACTCCTTTCCTCTAACATCGTCACTCAATTTGTTGGGCGTTAATTCGGTAGCAAATATGTTCTGGCATGAACATGTTGCAGGCATAGCAAGGAGAGCTTCTCAACAGTTGGGAATATTATTTCGAACTAGAAAGCTGTACACTCCACAACAACTGTTAATTTTTACAAAGCTAAAATTCGACCAACTATGGAATACTGCTCCATGTTTGGAGCTCCGCTCCCAAACATACGCTGCATTTGTTGGATTCTATTCAGAGAAGAGCTGTTCGTCTGATTGGAGACCTGGAACTGGGCAGGAACATCGAAGAACGATTGGCGAACTTGAGCCTATTTTTTTTTTTCATGAAAAGTGTTCGAAGGATATGGCCCGCTTAATTCCTCCCAGAGCGGTGCATGTTAGAAGTACACGTCGCACTAAAACTTCACATCCGTATGAGGTTCAGCTTGTTACTCCTCGTACAAAGCTTTTCAAGCAGTCTTTTATATGGAGAACATCATCCCTTTGGAATAATTTGCCCAGGACTGTGTTTCCCACCGAGTACAATTTGCAGCGATTCAAGAACAACGTAAGTAAATATATATACATATATATATATATATATATATATATATATATATATATATATATATATATATATATATATATATATATATATATATTTATATATATATATAAAAGAGAAAGGGCAGTAACAGGGCACTGGTAACAAAGAATCGGAAGTTTAACTACTGGGAAACTCCCTTATAAGGAGAAGAGAATGAGCAATCAAAGCTCTAGTATTCGCTTTTTATTTTTGCTATCAAGCTTTCGCTGCCTAATGATAGCTTCTTCTGGATTGTAAAAATGCAAACAAGGTACAGAGAAATAAATTTAAGACGTTCGTTTTTGAAATGTGATTCTATAAATTATAAGGTTGTATGAGAAATTACTAACAAAAATTTAGCAGTTAATTCATCTCTGGTGAAAACAATCAAATTTGCATTTTTGTTGGCCTGGTAGTAGGTATGATCACAACAAACATGATAAAGGACACTTAGAGAATTACACAGGTATCAAAAATAACGTTGTCAATAATATTATTTAAAAAACTTTTTAATATATATATATATATATATATATATATATATATATATATATATATATATATATATATATATATATCTGAGTTGGATACGAGATTAATTACATATCCTCTGCATTATGTATAGAACAAAGAAAAAAATCCCTTCTCGGAAACTTTTTTTTCGTAACAATTTAACGAGACGTTAACCTTACTGGCCTAATCTATGAAATCATAAATCACTCTGGATATAATGGATGGAGTGGGATGTCTAGACCTACTTTGAAATCCTTATGGTTTAGGTACAGGATATTGTAAAAATTAAGCCAGTAATCACCTAAAGTGCGGTTTTTCTAAAACTGTAGATTAAATGAATTTAATAATAAATTAGAGGGAAATAGCAGGGTTATATTAACTAAAAAATATCTACTAAGTATATATCACCACACACCAAACACTTTATTTTTGCACTCGACGCGCATTTCGCTAACCATGTTAGCTTCATCAAGAGCGATGATTGACTGTCAATCATCGCTCCTCATCAAGCTAACATGATCAAGCTAACATGGTTAGCGCGTCGAGTGCAAAAATAAAGTGTTTGGTGTAGTGGTGACATATACTGAGTAGTGTCATTGTGCCAAAGATTCCACTTTCCCAACTTAGTAAAAAATATCTAACAATTTTATTGATATACAGTTTTGCGCCACAAAAACTTAAACAAAAAATAACTAGCCAAGTGTAAGTTGGACCCTAAATGGGTTTTCAATAAAGTTTTTTCCTATCTTTACTGATAACTGTGGACCTT
This sequence comes from Pachyrhynchus sulphureomaculatus, assembly GCA_019049505.1. Lineage (NCBI taxonomy): Eukaryota > Metazoa > Arthropoda > Insecta > Coleoptera > Curculionidae > Pachyrhynchus > Pachyrhynchus sulphureomaculatus. Next base: position 215,013,628 of record CM032447.1, on the reverse strand, counting down.
GAAATTTTTGCTTTTTTTATATATCAGATAAATTATTAAAGGTGGAACGATAATTTTCGTTCAATTTACACCCTGTGGAGAATATTCTAGATTTTTTTCCAAATTTTTTGGTAAGTACTTTTCGAGATATAAAATTCATTGCAATTTTGTAAAAATAATACAAAGAAAAGTGTGCACATTATACCCATGATTACATACATGGTGGACGAGAACAGAGCAAAGAACAACAACCACGAGCCTAAATCGGTTGCAGAGGTTGGCTTGCTTATGTTTCATCGTGCTTATAAATAGTATCTCCATCACAGCTACAGAAATAATTCTAAGTAATCACAGAACATCCATATATATATATATATATATATATATATATATATATATATATATATATATATATATATATATATATATATATATATTATATACGTCTCTTTTCGCGGGGTCATTTTTATAGCCTCACGTTGGAGCGCTATTTTGTATAGCCTCAACTTTCTTTATTTTTGATAAATATTTTATTTATTAAATAGAAGCTGTTATTTGCCCCTTTAAGTATATCTTAATTTTTGAGAATGGATTAAGTGGATATTAATATGATAGAGCAAAAATTTAGATATAAGCTAGCTCGTTTTTTTTTACTGGTAGAGTACATGGAGATCGAGGTAATTTTTGTACGCCTTTTGAAAATAGTCTCTATAGTTGTTTAAAGTTTAGTTGTACTGTTTTTGGGCACCATTCATTTTAGAATAAAAAGAATCTAAGTTCAGCTCAAAAAATGAAAAAATACTGAAGAGTTATTTAGATGTTGAAATAAATTTTAATATGGTACGTACAACCGATACGTCCTGAAAGAAAGAGCAGGAGTTTAGTGAGACACTACACATTTAAATGTTTTCCATAAGCTGCTTGGCGTCTCCTGGTGAGATTCTCATCAAAATATTGTCTCAGCCCCCACTCTCCTAGTTTCACTTGGGTAGCTAAACACTTTTTGACCCGAAATGCCTTAGGATGAGCAGAATATTTTAAGATTGGAAAAAGGCATCAAACTTGAGATCTATAAACAACACCCACTTGGTGATAAAAAAAAGCCGTTATTGCACTACAGCATGGCGGAAGAAAAAAACAACTACGGCATACTGGAGGAGGCCGTTACTGCATCACGGAGGAAAAAGCCACTGTGGCCTGGCCGAGGAAAAAGCCCTTAAAAATTCCATATGTCCGTTTATATATCTTTTGCGCCTTCTTTAAAATGACGTCTTTAAAATGGCTCACTTCCGGGACGCAAAATCAATGCAAACTAAATAAGTTAGGTCAGCCACACGTTATACACTGTTGAGTTACACTGCTCAAAAACTGAATCACTGCCTAATCAAATATAAAAATGTAATAAAAAATAAATTATAGAAAGAACAACAGTATCGTAACATGATCTTAAAATCTAATAAAAATGAATGTTACAATATATATATATATATATATATATATATGTATATATATTTATTTATTTATATATATATATATATATATATATATATATATATATATATATATATATATATATATATATATATACATATATATATATATATATATATATATATATATATATATATATATATATATATATATATATATATATATATATATATATATATATATATATATATATATATATATATATATATATATATATATATATATATATATATATATATATATATATATATGTATATATATATATAAACAAAAAAGTGAGGTTAACAGTAACGCCTATCGAATGAGCACAAATGCAAATAAACACAACTTGTTCAATTTGGGCACACAAGCGTTATGGATCTAATCAACGACAATATGAATGTGCAATCTGTCTATGCGACAACGTAGTATAATTTCCAAAAACCATATAGCTCCAAATCTATAGATGACGCACATTTTTTAAGCAGTTGAAAGGACAAGGTATAATCGAATCTATGTTAAATTGCAATTTATATTCCCTTAGTTTCGTTAGTATAAGTCTTTATATATAATTACCAATTAAATTACAAAAAAATACTATACAATTCATTTCTATCTTATATTTTCAGCATAATAAGGCAACATTGTTGTTCTTTCGAAATTATATCGTCTTATGTTTTACCTGACGAAATGAGGATTAGAAAAAGCTTAATAAAACGCCACAGTACAAAAGGGAAAGAAGATAAGTATTTTTAGCCGGAAAATTAGAGAATACATAAGAAATTTTCACAGGAGAATCGCTGCGGTTGATATAAAGAAAGCTATTTATAAAATTTACTAAAGAAAATTGTGGGGCGGCGATTATAAAGATCAGTGGGTGTTTCAACAAATATTGTAATAAAACAAGGTAAAATAATAATTTTCAAGAAAAAAAAGCTAATATAAAAATAGAGGGAAAGAGTATTAAAAGAGGATAAAGTAAATTAATTCATGAGAAATTTAAACAAAATGTACTTACAAACAGTATATTTTTAGCCAGTCTATTAATTTACTAGCTGTTTTCTTTTTTTTTTATGGGCATAGCAAATGCGCCGCGAAGATATCCCTAAAGCACTACAGGAGCGACGCGTATGCGGAACAAGCGAGTCACGTTAGTCTTGAATTATTGTAAATTGTACCCACTTCTGAGCAAATCATTCCAAAGCGATAAGGTTCTCCATATAAAAAAACTACGTGAAAAAGGTTGTATTAGTATTTGGAAATAAGCAGGCTACATCCATCGAATACTTGTAGAATAGACTTAAATTGCCAACTGATCTTCGATGTTCCAAAGAAGCAAAGTTGCAGATGAGTTCTGGGTCTCCAGTCAGACGAACAGAATCTAACAAATGCAGCTTATGTTTAGGAGTAGAGCTCTAAACATGGGAGCCGTATTCCATCATTGGCCGAACTTAGCTTTGCACACAATTAAAAATTGTTGTGGAATGTAAATCTTTCTATATCAAAATATTGCCCCCAGTTTTTGAGATGCTCTATGCATGCAACATTTTCATGCCAAGACATATTTGCTCCGAAGTCAATGCCCAGCTAGTTGTGTGACGATGTTAACGAAATAGAGTGTTGACCTAACTATGTCGTAGACTGGCCCAAAAAAACCAAAGTATAATTTTTTTTTACTCACTTTTTTTTAGATTCCACTATATGTCAGGAATAATCCCTAAAAATTTTATCAAAAAATATTGAAATTTAAAGGTCGCTCGAGCCCATTTTTTACCAGGATATCACATCTTTTTAAGCATCAGAGGTTAAATTTGATGAAAAGAAGTATTTTGAGTTTTCATTATGTTGTTGAAGTGTGTAATATATATATATATATATATATATATATATATATATATATATATATATATATATATATATATATATATATATATATTATATAGATATATATATATATATATATATATATATATATATATATATATATATATATATATATATATATATATATATATATATATATATATATATATATATATATATATATATATATATATATATATATATATATATATATACTATAGTATAACTCGAGTCATTATCAAAAATATCTAACGAAATTTAAATCGGTTAGGACGGGCTTTATAAGAAGTAGAGACTAATTTTCTTTATAAGGTAATATGCTTTCGTGGTCCCTGAATACGATGCCTTTAATAATTTGGCCGTTACTGTAGTATAATTCGAGTTATCAACAAAAATAATCAACCTTATTCTTAGAAAAATATACTTTTTACGTAATTTATCGATCAGATCGACTGGAAAGGGCTCCATAAGAATACTGTAGAAAAAGAAAAACTGTATTATAATAATTTTTATTATATATACATTCAACTTTCGATTCGAGGAAAAAAAGTATTTTCTAAAATATTTATTAAACAGTACCTAAAATAATATTTTTGAGTGGATGGTACAGTTTTAGAGAAATTTTTTTTTTTATTAAATATCATTTTGGTGTAAAAATGTCATTGTCAGACATCACATCTCATAATATTAAGTATTTTTCAATATCCAATAATTTTATTATTGGATATATATATTTATATATATATATATATATATATATATATATATATATATATATATACATATATATATATATATATATATATATATATATATATATATATATATATATATATATATATATATATATATATTTGGAAGTAGTCGTGACTGACTCGTGAGAAAGAAAAAGTAATTTAGTGAGGATGCAGTTAAAACTCTTCGTTTAATTGTTAGGCTTTCGGATATATTCAATACTTCTTCAGAACATCTAGAAATTATTTACAATCGGTTTTCAAAAACACAACTATAAGAAGACTTACAAAGATAAGATAAACCTGTGGAAGCTGACATGATTCTAGGAAAATGGATCGTGAAATTTTATAAAGAATTACGACGTAGTAAATACTTTTTCCGATTATATTTTCCCAGGAAAACAGAGCACGTCGTTTTAATTTTTAGGTTAGTAAAGATAAGCAATTGGCAGTTTTATAAGAGTAACGATGATAGTAGTATTGTACAGTTGGTAGACATAAACTAAAATTGATCTTGAATTGGATTTTTTGGCCGGTCTACTATGTGGATTCCGCAACGTAAATTTTTTAGAAAAAACTGCCTCCTGTATTTTTGTAGCGTTAAATTCTATTTGGTTATTATCACTCCAAGAGAGAATTTCTTTCAGGCCTTTGTTAGGTTGAACGACTTCCTGCTGTCTGCGGATATTCTTCTGCAAAGCTGTAGATTGGATCCGTGGTCCTTTCCAGTAAATCGTTAATGTAAAGGAGAAATAGAGTAAGAGATTGTATGCAGATAGGTATTACAAAAATCTCGTCAACTGCCACTTGTAAAGAATGTTTTTTGAGGAAACACGGGAGCCATAAACCGTTTTGGGATACCATAAGAGCATAACTTAGCCAACAATCCGTCATGCCAAACATAGTCAAATGACTTGTATATATCTAGTGGATTATTAATATAAAAATCAATTGAAGCCACGCTCCATAAGTTAAGACAAACTATACCATACTGCTGAACCTATATGGGAATCGAATTGTGAACTAAGTATATGACTCGGAAACGTTAATGCGATAACTTGAATTATATCGTTCATTACGTAGCAATTTAAGGTTTACGAGAGAGATAAAGATGAGTTCATTCCGGCGCTAATTGTTTTAGACTGTTTCGAATTTATCTGAGGTTTTCTATGTCTGTTACTAAATTAGTTTTATCGTTCCTCCTATAGAGGAATGTACACTGAGCGTTTGAAAGCGCTCTAAAATGTAGAGGTATGACCCTAATTTGAGACGTGATGGCGATATCATCAGGACGAAATTATTGTTTTTAAGGAACAGTACCTTGATGAAAAAACTGTAGTTTTAAAATAAGTACCGAATTTGAATTTTTCAAAGTAAATAGTAACTTAATCCAACCAGTGCCAGTCGATATGTATATATATATATATATATATATATATATATATATATATATATATATATATATATATATATATAAAGGAAGGTACAGAGAAATATTATCAAATATTATATGACACGAAATATATCGCCACCGCCCGGGAAAGAAGAAGGAAATAGAGTGATGGTAAGAAATGTGGGATCTGGGATCTGAAGAAATTTCCGATGTAACAACGGATGAAAATAATGAACGCCCTATAATATATGCACAACAAAGAACCAGGGGAAGATGAAATAACTATAGAAGTGATACGGTATGGAGGAGCATCGATAATACAATCTCTTTAAGCTTTATTTAACAGATGCCTCATAGAAAGTAAAATAAAAATACCAACACCTTGGGTAAACGCCTTGATTGTGCTTATGTTTAAAAAGGGAAACAAATTTAAATTGGAGAATTGCATACCCATCAGCCTGTTATCGGTACTGTACAAAATCCTCACTAGAATCATAACGTATATATAACGAACAAATTAGACAGTTATCAACCACGTGAGGAAGCTGGATCATCTTCAAACAATTAGATTACTAGTGGAAAAGCAAATGAATATAAGGTGACCTTGTGGATAGCAATGGTTGACTACGAAAAAGCATTTGATTCGGTAGAGCAGCAGAGTCGATGAAAGGTACACAACTCTTCTTAATACATAAAAATGCCACATCACAAATGATAAAATAAATAAAATCAAAGAGGAATTAGACAAGGTTACTCGATAGCAAATCGGGAAAAAAAAGGAATACTAAATAGACGGTGAACAATTAAATCACTTAAGGTTCCCAGATGATACCACTCTGATCGCCAACACAAAAGAAGAATTACCAGAAATGCTGATGGAATTAAATAATAAGTCTCGAGAAATAGGTCTAAAAATAAACTTCACCAAAACCAAATATTGAACAACGAAAGTGAAGATAACAGTCAGGAACTATTAATAAAAGGTGAAAGAATAGGAAAGGTACAAACAATCATACATTTAGGACAAAAAATCGAAATATCAAAAAATAACTTAAAGGCTGACTTGGACACAAGAGTCTCGTTAGCTTGGTCCGCGTTCAGAAGGTGACAACCTACATTTAAATTGGACATACCAAACACAATTAAAGCCAGAGTTGTCGATCAATATGTACTGACGGTATTAACATATAACACTGAAACGTAGACTTTAAATCAATGTATAATAAGTACCAAGTAACCCAAAGAACAGTGATGAGGAGAATGTTAAATATTATTCTTCAAGATAGTATGCCTAACATTGAGATACGAAAAAGATCAAAAGTGACAGATGTAATACAAATATGTATATTAAGGGGGAAGTGGGCGGGGCATATTACAAGGCTGAAGGATAACAGATGGACACGCCGTATAGTTGAATGGAGGCTTAGACAACATAAAAGATGCAGAGGAAGACCACAAACAAGATGGACGGACGACATAAAAAGATTATCAGGACACGATTGGATGCGAAAAGCAAACAAAAAGCTCATTGGAGACAACCTGGGGAGATTTACATCCCAAAAACCAACGTATTCCCTTCTAGGGCTGATAAGCCAGCTCAGCGCACCAGAATATGTAAATATGACCTTAGTAAAAAATCGTTTAGATTTCGAGATATTGACACTTTTATGAATTTCGTGAAAATCTACTAACTTAGTTAATTAGTTAGTAGTAACGAGTTAGCCTCAAGCGGCAACAACAGCAAGATCACAGTATTGAGTAGTAGCAGCAGCAAAAGCACTTGAAAATGCCAAATGAGATTTTGGCGAAACGTCGTGTAAATTCATTGTTAGACGAACGGATTGAAACCAAGAAGTTTAATATATATATATATATATATATATATATATATATATATATATATATATATATATATATATATATATATATATATATATATATATATATGTATATATATATAATATATATATAATATATGTATATATATATATATATATATATATATATATATATATATATATATATATATATATATATATATATATATATATATATATATATATATATATATATATATATATATATATATATATATATATATATATATATATATATATATATATATATATATATATATATATATATATATATATATATATATATATATATATATATATATATATATACATATATAGTGGCGTACAAAAGTTTTCGGCCAGTGATATTTCCTACTCTAATTTATTAAAAAAAAGACTAATGATTTTTAATCATTATGAGATCTGAGTATGAGATGTAGGAAACAAAATAATATAGTAAAAGAATATTATTTATGTTTGTGAATATATTTATTATTGTTATTCTTATATTTATGTGTGCAAAAGTTTCCGGCCACATAATATACATTGACGCAGTAGGACGTTCAAAGACGTATTTACGGAGCATAAACATGGCTCGGCATATGCAAATCCAAGTTCGTGGAGAGTAACAAAATTTTCAAAAGAAGGAAAGTCTTCTCGTGAGATTGCTTCATTATTATCGATAGTTAAATCAACCGTGAACGATATTATTGTAAAATACCTTTGTGGATATGATTTAAAACATCGTCCGCGTAATGGAAGACCAAGAAAAACGTCTAAAAAGTAGATCGTATCATTAAACGCTAAATCAACTGTGGATGTGAAGAAAACTGCTGCCGAAATTGCACGCGAGCTAAAGGATGAAGACTTAGCTAATGTTAGTCGTAGTACTGTGACACGAAGACTACATGATGGAACTTTTTGATATTAAAGAACCATTAATCAGTAAAAAGAATAAGAACGCCCGATTACAATTTGCCAAAGATCACCTAAATTGGACAATCAAAGATTGGAAAAAAGTAGCTTTCTCAGACGAATCTAAATTTAATCTTTTGGAAGCGATGGTAGACAACATGTACGACGTCCTATTGATACGAGAAATGATATTCGGTACCAAATTCCTACTGTAAAATAAGGTGGAGGAAGCGTGATGGTTTGGGGAAGTTTCTCTGCACAAGGAGTCGGTCCATTGATCGAGATCAACGGAAATATGAAAGCTGATATTTACAAGGACGTTTTAGAAAACAATTTACTGTCGTATGCTGAAGAAACATTGCAGCAGAATTGGATATTTCAGCAGGATAATGACCCCAAACATACATCCAAGTTGTTAAAACAGTGGTTTTCTGCTTTAAATGTGAGAGTTTTAAGCTGGCTATCTCAATCACCGGACTTGAACCTAATAGAACACTTATAGGAAACGCTAGATCGTCAAGTTCGAAAGCGTACATATTCAAATAAAGACGCATTATTCGAATCATTGAAGGAAGAGTGGGATAAAACTTCACTTGCTTGTATTAATCGATTAATTGAGTCAATGCCACATCGTTGTACGGCTATTATCTCTGCAAAGGGTATGGCTACAAAATATTAACATAAAAATATAATTTAAGTCTATTATAGAGCATATGGACTAATAATTTTTCTCGTAGTACAAAGTGACCGGAAATTTTTTGCACATATAAATATAAGAATAATAATAATAAATATATACAAACATAAATAATATTCTTTTACTATATTATTTATGTATATATATATATATATATATATATATATATATATATATATATATATATATATATATATATATATATATATATATCGGGTGATCACAAATTACTATCCAAGCTCTTATTTTAACATAAAAAATATGTTGTTGAAAGTTTAGGATCGTTCAAATAAATATAGAATTTGACCGTAAAGACACGTGACGTTTCGGTTTACACGAAAAGAAAATTAACTATATTTCAGTTTCCAGAAATTTTTGTTTTCATGCGTCATCGTGTTACATCCCTTATATATGTGTCATCGCGCCACCAACTGCATAAAGCAGTTGGTGGCGCGTGAGGTTTCTAGAAAAAGCGAAAATATCCAAGTCTCGCTTTCCGTCACACAGCCCTCACATATCTTATTTTTGATATTACGATTATTTAAGAATATATAGGTTTGAAATACTTCAGCGACTGGACCGCACCCCTGTATATAATTTATGTTTTCACGCCGAAGAAACTTTGCTTTATAAAATGCATATCGTACAATAGGATATTGCGTTCATGTAATTGATATGATTTTTTTATACATATTAATAATAATATTAATACATCATTGAAGATAACAGGCATTCCTTATCCAAGGTATCAAACTTTCAATAATATTCGCAATTAATAAAACTGTATGGTTTATGAGATTTTCGTGTATCTATCACTACTAACGATTCAATAAAATGCCAAAAATAAGATCTTTCTCTTTTAATAAACTGAAACGCAGATTCTCATTAAGCCTACATCTCCGTTAGTCTGTAATTGCAAACGCCCACGAAAAAAAATTTCTGCCTTGAAAATTTCCGAAATAAAAACATATGATAAGAAAAGTTTTTCAAAGAAGCTTTGTTTGACACGTTATTTTATAGTAGTCGATTTTTGAAATTCATCCTTTTTTCTTTTTATAAATACAGTCTGTCAAGTAAGACTCGTATTCTTGGAAAAATGTGTTTCGAGAAGATTTTTTGACAACAATATATTCTTTTGTGAGCTAATAACGGTGCAATTGCCTTAGTAAGTTGTACAATTGCCTCATGCTTTAATAATCGCCTGGCATCTTCGAGACATACTGTCGACGAGATTTTCTGTATACTCTCTAAGTTTTTCGAATCTCGCTACACAACTGAGTCAAAGTCCTCAGAGTCTTTCCTCTGAGCTTTTTCTTTACAAGAAATCAATAGGGTTGGCATCCGACTTTCTGAGGGCCACTCTAGTATCTTATCGTGGGCCCAAGCGAGCTACTTAGCGTCGTAATTTTCGCCCAGTAAGGGTTTCTTCAACGTGTTTCGGAATTTGACATGAAGCACGAAGATGCTGTCGATGGTCTCATGGGATACATTCAATCCCTTAATTTTGCCGCTCCTTGACGCAGCGTCAATTTCAGGTCCCGTGAAAACAAAGACACGATTCGCTTTTCGACTTTCGGAGCGACTTTGCCTACGGATCCACGCTTTGTCTAGTCGTCGACAGTTTTTTGTCTCGTTAAAATGATTTTCTCACTTCTTCTCAAACAATACCGACTTTTTAGTATATTTAGCGGCCGCGAAATGTGTTATTTTAGGCCTCTTTTGATGGAGACAAAGGAAGACTGCCTCGAACCAACGCGCAAACAAATGACTCGTTTTGGATTTTACGTGATTTCGACGAAAGTTCAGAATCGACTGTATTTTTACTAAAATGTGTCGTAGACAAAGGTTTCCTCTACCGATTTTTGGTTGAATCGCTAGAATCGTATCTACTAAAAATGAATTATCGCGGACACGTTTTTACTTGACAGACTGTAATTTTGCAATGAAGCTTATGATAAAATAATTTAGGAGTTTTTATTTTTTATTGGCATACCACAACGAAAAGTATCCGAATTTACATTCAAGAGTCAGAGATATTGCGTTGATTACTTCACTTGAATTAACTAAACTATACTTTTCTATCCTCAAATTTTAAATCAAACTACTTAATCAACAGCTATAGTTTTTGCGCTCGTATTGCTTAAAGCAGATGTGAGCTAGAAAAATATACAGAAATTACAACTTGAATGTCCGCATTTGTTGCAGAATAATGCACTAACGTTAAAACAAAAATTCATTTTAAAAGGTTTGTACATTTTGAGACTAATTCTTTGAAATTAGCGTTATGTTCAAGTTTATTAAATGAACATAGATGTGTTTCCTTAAAACTAGCTTTTTACATAAACAAAAATTGTGCAAATATGCAATTGCGCCGAAAACCTACTCACTCTTCTTAGAACTGGAGAAATTGTTTATTTGGAATTATTTTGTGCTAAGTCTAGAGAAAGATATAAAAAAGAAGTTACTCTCTCTTTAAGAACTTGCGCCACGAGACGAGTGTAAAAGGTGTAAAGAAATGCCTTCTAAACCTGTGTCCCCAAAACCTACTACAATATGTATTTTTCAACATAGAGAATAATGTTAGGTGTCTGTATTTTATTTTTTTTCAAGCAGCAAATCTATTGATAATTATACGACAATGGTGGAACAAAAAGCATCAGACTGTTGTTTTGATCAGATTTGTTAATAAGAAATAAAAGAGTGTGTAGAATAAACGATTTGCTAAGAGAAAAACTTTCAAGCATTAAGGATCCAGTCCTCTCCCAAAGTTATTGATATTTGTTATGCAGAAGAGGAAGACGAGTTAAGAAAACAAGTTAAAATTATGTCAGAAGCATCACGAAATTTAGTAATAAATAAATTGAAACTAAATCAAGAAAACCAAAATTAAGAACGTAAAGATGAAAAATGTCGAAGATACGATACAGGTCACACTTTTGGAAAGTGTCCTACTTGGTGGCACATCATGTTGCTAAACGAGAACTGTTTTTTAATCAGTCAGTTGTCAAGAATATTGATATCGATGATAATATATATATATATATATATATATATATATATATATATATATATATATATATATATATATATATATATATATAGGTAGAAGTTTTAAATACAGTATTTGTAACATAATTGTCACATTCGTTTAATGTCAGTTTTAGTTATGTCAATCAATGTATTGAATAAAAAATGCCACTTTTTAGACACTGATTTTAAACCTGCTTTAGAAAGTGAAGTAAATATGTGCCCTATAAAATAAAATGAAATTAAAACCTGAAATTGAAAAAGTCTTAAAAATTCTGCTAGTTTATAACAAAAATAAGGTCTATTAGGACTGGATTATATATTATATGAACGTTATGAGCTTAAGGTTTTTCATGGCTTGCATTAATTTGAATGGCCTCTCTTCTACTATAATGTTCAAATCCAACAATCTCACCATTCTATTGAACATATTTTCAAAAATTTTTGGAGAAAATATACATAAATTACATCTTGAATGCATTTATTGCAGAACAATGCAATAATGTTAAAACAGAAATCCTTTTCAAAACGTTTGTACATTTTAAAAATATTTCTTTTCTGCGAAACTAATGTTTTGTAAAGGTTTGTTAAATTAACATAGATGTGCTTTTTACATAAGCAAAAACTGTGTTTAAAAACATGCAATTACGATGAAAACTTACCAGAATACAATCTTTTTCTTCTTAGTGCTGCAAAAATCATATATTTGGATTTATTTTGTGCTAAGTCTAGATCAAACAAGTTACTCGCTCTTTATGATAGTTCACTTGTGACAATCGGAGCCAAAGGATAGTCCGATAATAAATACAAAAAAAAAATACTCAATTGCAGAGTATTTTATTTTTGTCGGAGACTGTATTTGATACATGGAAACTTTCATATGTAGACACACACTTGTAATGAAAATAAAATGTGGCAACCCTGCCAATGCCTATACCGAATGCTCTGTAAAATGATGTTTATATAGGTTATTTATTATACTTTGTGTATGTTTACTGTTTAGACCGTATTACTTATATTTAAAATAAAAAAAATATAATTTAAAAAAAAAAATGATTATAATCAATTGCGACATAAAGGCAAATTTGCAAAGGAAAGCTCATCAATAAACCCCCTGAGAAACATACAAGATCTTATATAGCAAGAAAAGATGAAGTAAGAAAACAAAGAGCTTCAAGAGCTAATTTGCCTGTAAGGAAATTTATTGGTTAGAAATAAGGAAGCCGCGAGAAAAAATAAAGAAAAACATGAAGGGGTACAGTATCAATCAAATGGTGGACTGCAGATGGACGGTTATCAAACTGGTGACATTATTATTCCTCAAGCGTTAACTAATATATTAAATAATGTTTCAGTTATATCTGAGGGCTGTAGCTTACTGAATTTCGATTTAGAAACATCGGGATTTTCAAGTACAGCTGATTTTTGCACAGAACGGCGAAATATCGGGATAAAACATCTAATGTTTATATTAGGCCTACGCAACAGATTAATTACCACTTTTTCAAAATTACGGGCTTTGAACATATTAATAGCGACCTGTATTTATATGGTAAACCTGTCAAAACAATCACTCTAAAGGACGCATTAATTTCATTTCAACAGTTTTTAAAGATTTTTCCAAAACCTTGCGTACTTTTTGCTCATAGTTTTGATTCGTCCCATTTAATTCAAGGTATATTTAATTTTGCAATGATCGAGGATTTTAAAAATATTGCTGGTTTTTTGGACACAGTAAGTCTTTTTAAAAAACGTTTTCCTGACCGAAAAGGCTCAGAAATGTTTAAGCTCGAAAAGTTAGCTCGTGATTTATTGCAAATAGCACCAAACGAAAAATTTCATGAGGCGATATATGACGTTAAAATCATTAAGAATTTGGCAAATGAGTTTTTGAGAGAGAAAATTTAATTACAAATTACGTATCGTATAAAGAATGCGTCATGGAAAAATTAGTATTGCCACCGATAATGCCTTTAAAGAGTGTTATTTCAGAACTTATGATTAAAAGAATTGCATCTAAATGCATATTTTTGAAAAATTGCGTCTTATTATGTGATGCGAACTAAAAATACGTATGTAATTAAAATTTACAGAATCTTTAAATTTCAATTTCTGTTCACCTCCAAGAATATTTTTTCTAATGAACATCAATAAATTGATAATATTGCAAAAAATAATTAAATATCCAGACCGAATGGACTCTCCTAAAAAAAATTATGTTTTCTCAGAGGAAAGACATGTTCCTTTATTGATTCCAGTCCTGTGTGATTTCTTATTAAGACCTAAACTTAATTTGTCAGTTGTAATTTTTTCTTAGCAGAAACATTTGAGGACCTGCAAGCATTAGTTGATAACGTAAATAGAGAAAGTGTCGAAATGGGTCTGACTCTAAACATAGAAAAAACAAAATTTATGGTCGTTTCTAACTAGCAAACCAACAATTGCCAATTATTCCTCGAAGGGAAACAAATAGAACGTGTAGAAAAGTACACATATTTAGGCACCTATATCATATTCGACATTGACTAAGACACTGAAATTAAAACCAGAACAGGGGTTGCTAAAAAATCATTTTTAAAATTCCGGATAATGTTCAGCAACAGAAACTTATCCCTCGCTCTAAAATTACGTTTCCTGGAATGCTACGTGTGGCCCCAACTTTTATATGGAGCCGAGACATGGACGTTGAAGCAATACACTATTAAGAAGCTAGAAGCATTTGAAATGTGGCTCTATCGAGGAATATTAAAAATCCCATGGACAGCTAGGATCACTCATGAGGAAGTTCTAGGAAGGATAGGTCAACGCAGAAAACTCTTGACAATCATAAGTACGACAAAAATTCACTATTTAAATTATCATGCAGGGAAGAGTTGACGGTAGAAAAAGTGTCGGAAGAAAGAATTAGTCTTGGCTGAGAAATATCGAAGAATGGACTGGCATGAATATAGGGGAGTTGTTTCATGTTGCGAGAGACAGAGAAACATTTAGAGGAGTGGTCGCCAACCTCTATCATGAGAAGGCATGAGAAGAATAATCTTTTGGTCTTTAATAAAACTTTATTACTTCGTACTGTTCGTTGCATTATAATAATAATAATAATAATAATAGCTTTATTACCCAACAGTTTCCCATTAATAGGGTAAATATTTAGATATTTACATATTCAATGACAGTCTGTAGTAATTGCTTCTTAGTACAACAGTATATATCACAAACACTACAAATATGATTAAAATTAGTACACATTACATGAATTCAATAACAAATTAGTATTAGGTCTGTCACATCTAAAAAACATACTTGATCGTGAGTGTATCCGTGGCACATTGATGTTAATACGAGACAGTATATCCGTGCAATCAATCATATTGTGCAATACCTTATATAGGAATAATATTGAGGCACAAACTCTCCTGATTCCCAGGCTAAGAATATTTGTCTGTTCACACAAATAATCGCTGCTGATTCCCCGTTCAGGATACATTCCATTAATCTTAAACAACAGAAATTTCAGAAATCTCCTCTGCACTTTTTCAAATGAAACTCTATGCACCTCGTACATTGGACTCCAGACAATACTTGCATATTCCAGTTTCGAGCGAACGAAGCAGAAATACAAAATCTTCAGTGATGCAATATTAGTGAAACCCCTACAATTCCTAATGATGAACCCGTAAGACTTCATTGCTTCAGAAACTTTCAATGCTACATGCTGAGCAAATGTTAGTTTTGCATCAAAAACAACTCCCAAGTCCTTAGCTGTGCTACACCTACTTAAATTATGGTCTTGAATTCTATATTGAAACTCTATTGACGCTACCCTCCTAGTATATGTTAGAACTTTGCATTTTTGAGCATTTAGATGTAGTTTGTTGTCACAACACCAAGAATGCACGAAATTCAACTGGCTTTGTAGATAGGAACAATCCTCAGTTTTTTCTATTGGCATAAACATTTTTAAATCATCAGCATAAATTAGCCTGTTACATTTTAAATCCTCGCAAAGGTCATTTATGAACATAATGAAGAGCAAGGGTCCCAAATTTGAACCTTGTGGAACGCCGGAGGTAGCCACAAATCTTTCTGATTTAAATCCGTTGTAGGCTACAAACTGAGTTCGATTAAACAAGTAAGAACTTATAAGAGCCCTCGCACCATCAGTGAAACCAAAGAAAGACAACTTTTTGATGAGAACATGATGGTCGATCCTATCAAAGGCCTTCGAGAAATCTGTATAAATAACATCAACCTGCTCACCATCATCTAATATTTCCGAAATGAACTGTGTCATAACAGTTAGATTTGTTACCGTAGATCTCTTACTAACAAATCCGTGCTGATAAGGAGAAATTTGATTTTTAATTTGGCTATAGATACGTGCATACAAGACTGACTCAAAGACCTTTGAGAAGTTACAAAGTAGAGCGACACCCCTGTAATTTTCAACATTTCCCCTGTCTCCATTCTTAAAAATAGGACTTAATCTATCTTCTTTCCATCGTTTCGGATAAACACCCTGTTTAATTGATAAATTAAAAATATACTTTGAAGGTCTTACAAGGACAGTCGCACAGTCCCTAATGAGAAACGAGGGAATATTATCAGGGCCAGAGGTCATCTTATTTTTTAATTTTTTCGTGGCCATCAATATTTCATCCCCAGTGATGGGCGAGAATTTCACAATTGTCAACGACGTACTAAGCGAATGACAAGTCCCGGCAGTGCGAAGACAGTCTTGAAAAAATCTGCAAACGCGTTAACAATGCCCGACGGAGACTTCAGAATGTCATTTCTATACATCATCATACTGGGAATCCTAGAAGATTTACTTTTGGAATGGACATAACTCCAGAAGCGTTGGGGATCCAGTGCCAGAGAAGCCTGTGCACCCTCCATGTATTTAACATATGACGCTTTAATTTGCTGCTTAGAAATTGATCTTAACCGTCTAAATTCTAGATAATCATTGTGATTACCATATCTCTTGAATTTTTTTGCATGCTTTGCTTTCCTTTTTATATTTTTAATAATATCAGCAGAAAACCATGGAGGATACTGATGAGCAAAAAATATATGCATTATAATATATAACCTACGAAACATAATAAAATAGTATTATAAGTAATTGGTAATTACAGTTCCCCTCAGAAGACTGAAAAATCAACCTTTTAAACTGAATATTTTTTTTATCATGTTAGGCTACAATCTAAGTTTCTACAATAATAATAACTTTTTCAAAGGCGCCCTATGCATTTAAATTTTAATATAAATTTATTTTTAGCTCGTCCCATGCTTGTTTTAAAACTTTGTGTACAAACTTTGCTTCCACATGCAATTTAAAATAATGGTTTGCTTGAAGAACGGCTACTGTGAACTTTTTATTTGACTTATCTTTAATAATAAAACTTTGCCAATACGGAAAACTTTTTCAATATGTATTTAAACCTCGAGAGCAGCGTAAAATAGTCAACAACCTTTAGGCCATTTTGAAGTTATTTTCAGTTTCCATTTCTCTATGTAGGCGGCGAATTATTTGTTTTTTTCTTTCATTTTTATATTAGACAAAACCATAAATATAACTTCGTGTAAACGACTTTTTTGTTACTTACTTACGATTATTCTTGCTCTATAATAAATTGGCTTAATCTATTTCTAATCGTGGTTTCGCATCACCACCTGGTAGCTCTCAAGGATAATTCAGGGATCCGAATGTAATTAAATGAATGATCGTGCAAAGCGTTTGAATTTCCTTTTTTTTACATTTTTTTTCTTCAACGAGCTACATTTAGTTTGCATAAACCAGACCATGAAGTCAAAACATTTTAACGAAAAAAATAATTATATGGATAATTCTGGGTCCATTTATAATCATTTATTCACGTATTTATACACAAATTCGGTAACCGTTCAAGTGTTAATGTAAATTTCCGTAAAATTAAGTAAACAAGATTACATATACATATACATTCATATATATATATATATATATATATATATATATATATATATATATATATATATATATATACATATATATATATATATACATATATATATATATATATATATATATATATATATATATATATATATATATATATATATATATATATATATATATATATATGTATATATATATATATATATATATATATATATATATATATGTATATATATATATATATATATATATATATATATATATATATATATATATATACACCAGTTTTCTGTTCTTGGGGTAAGCGGTCTTTGGAAAAGGACTAAAAAGTTTTTAAACACCTTTTTAGCTACCTCAAGCTTTCGAAAATATTTCATTTTCTTCATCAGGGCTGAGATTGTAGTAAATTATCAGTATTTTTGAGATTTAAAGCAAAGAACAACCCGAATTTTATTCATAACATTAAAGTACTTACTTCTAAGTGAAGGAATTACTATTCGTGGTGGGACATTATTACACTTATTCATTAGAAAAAAACATGAGAAAACACTCGACATAATCCTCTCTAGGATATATAATATGCTTTTGTTAGTATGTACGAAGGAATCGTGTGGTTCTAAGGTAATTTTAATTTATAAAGGATTTTTTTTAACCAGTTTTCTTGTCATTTTGCTAAGGGTAGCGTTCTTCTATCTCTTGGTTAGGTTATATTTGAGAGTAGAATGACGTTGACATTTTGTTTGATTGTTATAAGATTGGAGAGTTAGTAGAAAGAAGCGTGATTATTATTTCAGAGTTATGTCAGATATGTTGTATGCGTTTTCGTTTTGATTGCCCATTTCTAATAGATTGGAGAAAATTAAACTCAGATCTTCAAAGTCAGTTTTTTTTATTGCTCGAGTTAGGTTCAAAGTGGATCTCCACCATCTCCCTAAAGATTCTCCTCCCGAAATTTCTCTCTTTACACAGGATTTTGGTTTCAGCAAAATCAAATTCATGCGAAAATTGGCTGCTATGCTGGGCAAGCGCGCTAGAGTTTTTTTTTTAATCTGCAATCACTTTTATGGGAAGTGATTACAGATCACTTCCCATACACACAGATGATCAAATGTATATTTCCCAGAGAGGATTATGTCGAGGTTTCCTCATGTTTTTTCTCTGATGAATAAGTGTAATAAATTGCCCCCACAAATAGTAACTTCTAAACACACCATTTAGCAGTAAGTACTTTAATGTTATGAATAAAATTGGGGTTGTTTTGAATCTCAAAAATACTGATAATCTATTGTAAGTGTAGCCCTGATGAAGGAAATGAAATATTTTCGAAAGCTTGGCGTGGCTAAAAAGATGTCAAAAACTTTTTAGTTCTTTTCCAAAGACCGCTTACCGCAAGAACAGAAAACCAGTGTTTAACTAGTCGGTTATGACTACCCTTCTCCTCTTATATGTATATATATATATATATATATATATATATATATATATATATATATATATATATATATATAAATATATATATGATATATTCGCTATGGAAATAACAAACGAATCACAACTGCCAGTTCATAATATAATAGCAAAGCATTAATCATTTAACCAATAGCGAAAAAGACAAACTTAGATCGAAAACTTGTAATATCTTAACGAATTTCAAAAACAAATTAAAAAGTCAAAATAAAACCACAGATCTCTTAAAAAATTTAAGAAAAACTAAAAAAAATTTAAAAGAAAATCTTCAAATAAAAATATCAAGCGCGGATAAAACCAATAAAACAATTATTATGAAATCAAGTGATTACCAAAACAAAATGGAAAACTTATTGGACGATCAAAAAAACCTATAAACAAATTAAATTAGTTCCAACATACATATATCAAAAAAATAATAATAAACTAATTGATAAATGGGAACAAAATCAACATATATCTCGTAATACCGCATAATCACTAAAAATCTGGAATGTAGTTCCTCCAAAAATATATGGTCTTCCTAAACTCCATAAAGAAAACGTTCTATTAAGAGACATTTTATTATGTATCTAATACCCATTTGTTTCACTATCCAAATATTTGAAAGATACTGTACACAAAATTTTATATAAAAATGACTACTACATTAAAGTTTCCTTCCACTTTAAGGATAAACTTAAAAACATAAAACTTCCAAATGATTATATTTTATTCTCACTGGACGTCGTATCACTATATACCAGTATACCTATAACATTAGTAATTAAAACCATAAAGAAAAACTGGAATAAAATTAAACAATTCACTGACATCCCTATAAGTGAATTTATTAATGCAACAGAACTAATTCTAAAGTCGATGTATTTCCACTACGAAAATAAAATTTACGAACAAATAGATGGGTATGCAATGGGAGTATCTATTTCAAGCGTGATTGCACAATCAGTAATGGAAGACATCCTACAAAAATTCAACGGATAACACAAAAATATTCAATTCACATTCGAAACATAAGACAACAATATGATAAATTTCTTAGATGTAACTTTACACAACATTAATGGAAATATAAAAACTGAATGGTATACTAAAAATACATGGTCTTCTAGATATCTTAATTATGAAACACACCACCCGAATACCCAAAAAAAAGCTGTAATCATAGGTCTAGCAGATAGTGCAATCAATCTTTCTGACACAGAATAAAAAAAGAGTGCAATAACCAAAGCTAAAGAAGCATTGACATTTAATAAATATCCGATGTACCTTATAAACAAAGTCTTCAAGCAACGAATACATAACTTTTACAATACCATATAAGTAAAAAATCAACTAATAACAACCATAATACGTATATTGCTTTACCTTTTATAAATAGACTATCACAACCACTCAAAAAACTTTTTGGAAACTACAAAGTTCGTTTATGTCACAAATCATACAATTTGCTCTCAGCCAATTTTTCCAGGCTTAAAACCAAAACCCCAAATAATAAAAAAGTAACATAGTCTACGAGATCAAATATAATAACTGCGAAGGAATATTCGTCGGGCAAACAAGCGAATACCTAGAAAATTGAATCAAGGGCCATAAGTACGACAAAAAAAAAAAACGGTACAGCTCCTAGAAATCATGAAATGAATAAAATTCATACCTTTGATTTCAAAAACATCAAAATTATCAAAACCGAAATAAATATCATAAAAAGAGAAGCACTGGAATCCATACACATACAGATGACACCCATTACAATCGACGAAAAAACAGATGTAAACAACCTAAACCGTATCTACCTACCAGTCATATTAAATCCTACACGTTAAGTGGTTGTTTGTAGAATGCGTTTTTGACAGTATTTTAAAATTAATACCCCAATACAATGAACTACTTTCTAAGGTAAGGCCTTCATTATTTTATACAGTTAAGTATTTGAAATTAAAACTGCGAAAAGTTACAAATGTTTTAACCCTGAAATGCACGACAAACAGATTAATTATTCATCTAAATTTAATTCTCCTGATTTCATCTTTTAGAGCAAATTTTGAAGAAGACCTCTCCTGAAGGTCGAAACGTCAATATATATATATATATATATATATATATATATATATATATATATATATATATACATATATATATATATATATATATATATATATATATATATATATATATATATATATATATATATATATATATATATATACATATATATATATATATATATATATATATATATATATATATATATATATATGTAAATATATTATATATATATATATATATATATATATATATATATATTGACGTTTCGACCTTCAGGAGAGGTCTTCTTCAAAATTTGCTCTAAAAGATGAAATTAGGAGAATTAAATTTAGATGAATAATTAATCTGTTTGTCGTGCATTTCAGGGTTAAAACATTTGTAACTTTTCGCAGTTTTAATTTCAAATACTTAACTGTATAAAATAATGAAGGCCTTACCTTAGAAAGTAGTTCATTGTATTGGGGTATTAATTTTAAAATACTGTCAAAAACGCATTCTACAAATAACCACTTAACGTGTAAGATTTAATATGACTGGTAGGTAGATACGGTTTAGGTTGTTTACATCTGTTTTTTCGTCGATTGTAATGGGTGTCATCTGTATGTGTATGGATTCCAGTGCTTCTCTTTTTATGATATTTATTTCGGTTTTGATAATTTTGATGTTTTTGAAATTAATGGTATGAATTTTATTCATTTCAAGATTTGTAGGAGCTGTACCGTTTTTTTTTGTCGTACTTACGGCCCTTGATTCTATTTTCTAGGTATTGGCTTGTTTGCCCGACGAATATTCCTTCGCAGTTATTTCATTTGATTTCGTAGACTATGTTACTTTTTTATTATTTGGGGTTTTGGTTTTAAGCCTGGAAAAATTGGATGAGAGCAAATTGTATGATTTGTGACATAAACGAACTTTGTAGTTTCCAAAAAGTTTTTTGAGTGGTTGTGATAGTCTATTTATAAAAGGTAAAGCAATATACGTATTATGGTTGTTATTAGTTGATTTTTTACTTATATGGTATTGTAAAAGTTATGTATTCGTTGCTTGAAGACTTTGTTTATAAGGTACATCGGATATTTATTAAATGTCAATGCTTCTTTAGCTTTGGTTATTGCACTCTTTTTTTATTCTGTGTCAGAAAGATTGATTGCACTATCTGCTAGACCTATGATTACAGCTTTTTTTGGGTATTCGGGTGGTGTGTTTCAAAATTAAGATATCTAGAAGACCATGTATTTTAGTATACCATTCAGTTTTTATATTTCCATTAATGTTGTGTGAAGTTACATCTAAGAAATTTATCATATTGTTGTCTTATGTTTCGAATGTGAATTGAATATTTTTGTGTTATCTGTTGAATTTTTGTAGGATATAATGTAAAATGTAATGTTGAAGTTTAATTGTGGTATGACATCAGTTTCTAAGTCTTCCATTACTGATTGTGCAATCACGCTTGAAATAGATACTCCCATTGCATACCCATCTATTTGTTCGTAAATTTTATTTTCGTAGTGGAAATACATCGACTTTAGAATTAGTTCTGTTGCATTAATAAATTCACTTATAGGGATGTGAGTGAATTGTTTAATTTTATTCCAGTTTTTCTTTATGGTTTTAGTTACTAATGTTATAGGTATACTGGTATATAGTGATACGACGTCCAGTGAGAATAAAATATAATCATTTGGAAGTTTTATGTTTTTAAGTTTATCCTTAAAGTTGAAGGAAACTTTAATGTTGATTTTGTTCCCATTTATCAATTAGTTTATTATTATTTTTTTGATATATGTATGTTGGATCTAATTTAATTTGTTTATAGGTTTTTTTTATCGTCCAATAAATTTTCCATTTTGTTTTGGTAATCACTTGATTTCATAATAATTGTTTTATTGGTTTTATCCGCGCTTAATATTTTTATTTGAAGATTTTCTTTTAAATTTTTTTTAGTTTTTCTTAAATTTTTTGAGAGATCTGTGGTTTTATTTTGACTTTTTAATTTGTTTTTGAAATTCGTTAAGATATTACAAGTTTTCGATCTAAGTTTGTCTTTTTCGCTATTGGTTAAATGATTAATGCTTTGCTATTATATTATGAACTGCCAGTTGTGATTCGTTTGTTATTTCCATAGCGAATATATCATATATATATTTATATATATTTATATATATATATATATATATATATATATATATATATATATATATATATATATATATATATATATATATATACATACGTATATATATATATATATATATATATATATATATATATATATATATATATATATATATATATATATATATATATATATATATATATATATATATATATATATATATATATATATATATATACGTATATATATATATATATATATATATATATATATATATATATATATATATATATATTATTTTTACATAAATGCCCGGATCTTAGTCTACTTTTTACTATAATTTCCACCTATATTAAGGCAGTTGTCGTATCGTGAGGCCAGAATCTGTATTCCGTCCTGACAAAAATCTGCCCCGTGCTTTGCTAACGACTGCAACACGGCCGTTTTGGCATAGCGCAGAATGCCAAGGTGCGTCTTTAAGTTCAGACACAATAGGTTACTGGGCACTAGGTTATGGCAATACGGGCAGTAATCAAGTTGTTCTCAGCCGTATGACGTGATGCGATCTTGGGTTCGATGAGCATTGTCATGAAGCAAACATGAGGCATGGCTGCTAAGCATGCCATGCCTCATGTTTTGAATTGCAATAACCCTCTCAATATTGTGCCGAGACTTTAATATTCTAACCCATTTAGCAATTACAGTCCCAATACACGTCACAATACTGTACGACCCAAACCGTATGCATAAATATCACAATGATTTTATTATTTACGTTACATACTTATTTTAATACGCTACGTAATGTTATACCAAACGGAACACTATATTTTTTACTTCTCTCGCTAATAGAAGTATTATATTTAGGTAATAATCACCGTCCAAGATTTTTGGGTTTCTTCACACCAATTTTTTGTAGACTTTTCAACATATTCTACAGAAAAGGAGTATTTCCTTCCTGCTGGAAATGCAGTATTGTTCAGCCGATACACCAAAAAGGAAGAAGACCTTGCCAAACAACTACCGACCAGTTGCACTGCTTTCAAGAATATCAAAAGTCATGGAAAAGGCTATAAATCAGCATCTTTTGTAAGCAAAGATCAACAGAAGAACTAACTTATGTAACCTATGTTTGGAACAACGCAATTGAACACTTTGGAGAATCTTAAGCTCTTACACTTGATAAATCCAAGGCATTCGACCATGTTTGGCACGATGAATTGTTGGCTAAGCTACGACTTATGGTATCTCTGAAAAGTTATATTTATGGCTTTTGTGTTTCCTCAAACATGTCGCGCTAATACTTCACATCCGTATGAAGTTCAGCATGTTATTTCTGGCACAACCCTTTTTAAGTAGCCTTTTATATGGAGAACTTTGGAATGATTTCCCCAGGACTGAGTTTCCTACCGAGTAAAATTTACAGCGATTCAAGATCATGAATCGCTGTAAATTATATATAAAGCGATTCACAATGATGTGAATTGCTTTATATATATTTATATATATGTATATATATATATATATATATATATATATATATATATATATATATATATATATATATATATATATATATATATATATATATATATATATATATATATATATATATATATATATATATATATATATATATATATATATATATATATATATATATATATATATATATATATATATATATATATATATATATATATATATATATATATATATATATATATATATATATATATATATGTATATATATATATATATATATATATATATATATATATATATATATATATATGTATATATAAAATTATATATATATATATATATATATATATATATATATATATATATATATATATATATATATATATATATATATATATATTTTCATTAATATGAATAAGTTTTAGAAGACCATTACAATTTTAGTTAAAACAAATAACCTATTTTCTCAGTACTAACATAAGTGCAAGAATCACGAACGTGGAAGCTAATGTGAAAAAGAGTGATCTTTTTACAGAGATTAGACCAATTTAGGCCCTAATCTAAAGAAAATCACACTAACGATTAGGTAGTTTAATGCACTTTAATGAAGTTAGAAAGCTCTTGTTAAATTGCGATTACTTCCTTAACTTTTTGAAATGGCGACATTTGTCTTAATATTACTTTTGAGTTTGAATGTTAGTAAAACATTTAGAAACATGAAGAGAAACTTTATTTATTTGAAGTCTTCCACGGATTAATATTTTATGTTGGTATATAACAATCATGCCTCTTAAAGTCCTTTTACTTTGGCCGTTCGGTCCGCTTTGTGTGTAGAACACTTAAAAAAAGGCACGGACCACAGGTAAAGGCGAGAGAGTCGCCTACGATCGTACCGGATATGGTTTCAACTCTCCGTTCTACAATAAAATATAGTACTTCTGTTTTCAAACCAGTCCATCTAGTCCATTTATTGGTCTATCATGGTTTCGATTATTTTGCATCGGTGCATCGCTATCTTTAGATTCAGGTTATTGATGACCTTGTAAGAGCCTTCCTCTGATATATTTTCGGCAACCCGCGAATCGCGCTTCATCAATTTATATTGGATTGTCGTTCCTGCCTATTGACTGAGACAATTGAGAAGCACACGTCGCGGCACATGTTATACCAAGCACTTATGTTATGTGACGACCTTTCAGTCAGTTTTTCACATGTTGAACTCGGAATTTCGTGCACGAATATAAACACCAATTTCAAAATATGACATAAGCCTAAATTACAATGTAACTTCATTCAAAACCGTAAAATGTAAGAATTCATTTGCGCTTCTAAACGATTTTGGTATTTGGCAGCCTTTTTTAGGACAACGTAAGACTGGACGAAATGCTACTTTACGATCGCGTTTCTTTTTTTTTGCATTTCCGCACCATACCTATCACAGATGTTATTTTCGTCATTCTACATAAGTAGAATATGCGCTTGCAAAAATAAATCACGGCTGCATCTTCGTTAAAAGTGATATTAATATAAAGTCTCTTAAAAGCATGGCTTTTATTGAAATATATATATATTGGCAACTTGTCATTGTCATTAATAACGAAACTTACCCTATTATTTTATTGCTTTGCTTATTAATGCGTTTATTGTAAGTAGACCGTACGCAACAATTAAGATTTGCAGGTAGACCGCGCACTATAATGGCACCAAAAATTATATATCATAAATCATCATCATCGTCACCATTAGCTTATTACATCCATAATCGGATGTAAGCCTCCCCAAGTTGTCTTAAATGAGCTTTGTTGTTTGCTTTTTGCATCCAATCGTGTCCCGCTAATCTTTTTTATGTCGTCCGTTCATTTTGTCTGTCGTTCACCTCTGCATCTTTTGTATTCTCTAGGCCTCCATTCAACTACACGGCGTGTCCTTACGATATGCTCCGCCCAATTCCACCTATATACATATTCATTTTATTACTTCTGCCACTTTTGATCTTCTTTGTGTCTCGATGTTAGGAATACGATCTTGGAGTATAATATTTAGCATTCTCCTCACCATTGCTATCTGGGTTACCTGGAGTTTATTTATTATACTTTTATTTAAATCTCACGTTTCAGTGCCATATGTTAAAACCCGCAGTACATATTGATCGAATACTCTGACTTTTATTGTATTTGGGATGTCCAATTTAAATGTAGATTGTAACCTTCCGAACGCAGACCAAGTTAACGAGGCTCTTCTTTCCAAGTCAGCCTTTAAATTATTTTTTGATACTTCAGTTTTTTGTCCTAAATATATAAATGTTTGTACCTTTCCTATTTTTTCACCTTTTATTAATAATTCCTGGCTGTTCTTCACTTTTGCTGTTCAAATATTTGGTTTTGGTGAAGTTTATTTTTAGACCTATTTCCCCAGACTTGTTATTTAATTCCATCAGCATTTTTTATAATTCTTTATTTGTGTTGGCGATCAGAGTGATATCATCTGCGCAATATAAATCACCGGGTGTTAAATAAAAAAATTGGAACAATGATGTACATAGAATGACAAAAGACGGAACGATTAATATAACGAGAGGAGGGTCACCAATGAGATAAATGTAGATAGTAATAAACAGTCAATCATATTCAGACAATAGAGAAAGAAAACAAGGCGAAATTCTTATTCCAAAAATAAGTAGTAAAGTCTAAAATAGAAAACCCTAACTATATTTCCAACAAACTAAATATAACGAAATAACAACAATTAAATAGATATAAGCTAGTTAATTGTTTGCGAAAACTACAGTTCTAACTTCATTTTTCAGCTTTAATGTACCATTCTCTACTGACTTATTAAATAACTAAAGTGGAGTTTAAAAATACATCAGTTTCAATTAAAAGTTATAGTTTGCAGGGTATTGTCTTAATAAGTGCTACTAAGTTTTAACAAACTTGATCCCGTAAATTTTAACTTTTTAATTATGAAAACTTTTAATTCCTTGTGCAGCAGTTTAGATTTTAATTAAGGTAGATGTTTAAGAATGACTTCACTATATTTATTTATCTGCAAATATCTCTTGTTTTACACTTACAAGCTTATTTAAGAGAGTATTAAAATCATCATCATCATCATCATCATTAGCTTATTTCATCCATAGTCGGATATAAGCTTCTCTAAGTTTTCTCCAATGATCTCTGCTGTTTGCTTTCGGCATCCAATTGTGTCCCGTTAGTCTCTTTATATCGTCCGTTCATCTTGTCTCTGGTTTACCTCTAGATATTTCATATTCTCTGGGCCTTCATTCAACCATAATGCGTATCCATCTGTTATCATTCATCTTTGCAATATGTCCTGTCCAGTACCACCTTAATGTACAGGAAAAGTCAACGATAGAGTAAAGTTCTGTATGTCATTTGTTTCGGGAATGACGAAAAAATGTTAAATACAATACTTTTCGGGATTGTTAAGGTACACGGTTTAAAATTATTTTTGAGTATACAGGGTACTTCACAAAAGTGTGGCAGATATAACATATGTTTTTTAAATGGAACATCCTATTTTATCCTAATTTATTTTTAAATTCTGCCTAAAATTGTATAACTTTTTTATTAATAATGTTATATACGTAAATCTAGTAGTTTTTCTAATATTTCAATTTAAAAAAAAAAACAAACTAGTTGTCAGTTTTGTAAAAAATTGCCAGTAGCGCCATTGTTTCTGAAAGTGGAATACTCATAATTGGTACGAGCATTCTATAGAGATGAAAAAAGATATATGTAAAGAAATTGGAGTTAGATGTTACAGGGTGTTCAAAATAAATATATGCATTTCGACTATTCTATATTGAAAAATCTAAAAAATTTTAAATGGCTCACCCTGTATATTATTATTTTTTCTGATAGATTTTACAAAACCCTCCAACTTTTAAGTATGTCATATACCTATTTCTAATAGTTTTCGGTTTATTTTGAATTTTTCAATTTTTACCCTGGTTTTTAATACACTTACGCTATTGTGAAGACATAAACAAATAGTTAATAATAATTTTAATATAGTTGAACTTATCTAATGATTAATTATTATGACGTGATAAATGTTCAAAAATATTCCCGTCTACTTGAATGTTTAGTCGTTTTACTATATTTTCCTTCACTTTTCTTAGCATAAAGTGCGTTATTGTCCTGTACGCATCCCGTATCCTATTTTCCATATCTACTGGTGTTGTAGGGGGATTCACATAAACACGATCTTTAATGTAGCCCCTCAAAAAGAAGTCTAAAGGTGTTAAGTCACGTGATCGAGGGGGCCACTGAATGAATCCATCCCTACCGATCCATTTTTGTGGGTAACGTTCGTTTAAAAATTCCCGAACTTCCTGGTGGTAATGAGCAGGAGCTCTGTCTGGTTGAATCCACATTTGTTCCCTTTCAAAGTTATCGACTTCTTCAAGAAGCTGGGTTAATTTTTTTTGATTTTTGGAAAATTTAGATATCTAGGCCCGTTAAACGGTTCGCAGAAAAAATATGGACCATTAATTCGAAAATTTAATATTCCACTCCATACATTAAGCGACCAATGGTTTTGGTTTTGAACTTCCCGGACCTAAAATGGATTAACTGTTGAATAATAATGCACGTTATGGCTGTTAACTGCTCCATTACTACGAAAAGTAACTTCATCAGAAAACATTATTTTGGATAAAAAATTTGGATCGGTCTCTATTGCTCCATGGTGGTACAAAAGTTTACTTGTCGTTCAGAATCAAGGTCTTGAAGTTCTTCGTATAGTTCTATATGAAAGGGATGATACTTGTATTTTCTCGTGGTGCGATTAGCCGTAGATTGGGATGTGTGTCAGATAAGTCAGCTAGTTGACGGCTGCTGACCTGGGAATTATACTCAACGCTACCACTACCATCAAACCGTTCCATTAAGCACTGAAAAGATTTTCTAGATGGCATACGTCTATTGGGGTACTTCGCTCCGTAAAACCTTACTTCCAAAAGACAATTTTTTCCCGCCTCGCCCAGTATATAAACCATATCAATTAACTCATTTTTAGGAAAATCCATAACTATTACCTTTATACGTCACTTACTACAACAAATTAAACTATTTTTACTTGCTTAATAGACATGTCAAAATTTGACAATGTTTACATTTTTGTTTTGTCTTGGCAACCATGATGTTATAGCGTAAGTGTATTAAAAACAAGGGTAAAAATTGAAAAATTTTAAATAAATCGAAAACTATTAGAAGTAGGTATATGACATACTTAATAAAAGTTGGAGGGTTTTGTAAAATCTATCATAAAAAATAATAATATACAGGGTGTGCCGTTTTAAAAAATTTGAGATTTTTTAATTTAAAATAGTCGAAATGCATAAATTTATTTTGAACGCCCTATAGCATCTAACTCAAATCTCTTTACATGTATCTTTTTTTTCATCTCTATAGAACGCTCGTACCAATTATGAGTATTCCACTTTCAGAAACAATGGCGCTACTGGCAATTTTTTACAAAACTGAAAACTAGTATTTTTTTAAAAAAATTGAAATATTAGAAAAACTACTAGGTTTAGGTATATAACATTATTAATAAAAAAAGTTATAAAATTTTATGGAGAATTTAAAAGTAAATTAGAAAATAGGATGTTCCATTTAAAAAACAGATGTTATATCGCCCACACTTTTTCGAAGCACCCTGTTTACTCAAAAATAATTTTACTCTATCGTGGACTCACCCTGTATAAATGTGCCACTTTGACTCATAATACAACTGTTTGGAGATGTATTTATATCGGGGCGATAAATCACCACCTTATGGACTTGGAAGAAAGCTAACAACCCTTTTTAAAAGGACGACGCTCATCTAATCGTGAGAGGATCGCACAATAGGCCAAAGGGATGCAGTGCGTAAACATGCACAATCGCCTATCCCGCCAAAAACCAGGAGCTTCATTGGGGGAATGGTTTTTAAGTGCTTTGAGTCAATAAAATTTATAATAGTTCAATAGTGTAATAGGAGTTTTTTCTGATTTTTTTTTGAACCAATTTTCCGCATAATCATTTATAGTAAAACGTCTAAAGGTAAGGAGGTGATATATATTGGGTGATTGCAAAAGTTCTTGTCCGATTTTCATAGATAGCAGAAGCATGCCTTTTTGACTATGCTGATATTTCTTTTATAAACCTCTTTTTAACTGATAGTTATCTAAATGCATCGTGAATTAACATAACCTTAAAAAAAGTTTATTTAAATTAATTTGTGTGCAAGGTTTATATTTAAAATGGAAAATGAAAAGTTACATTTTCGTCATATTATGTTATATGGATTTAAAAAATGAGTGTTGGAACTGCAACACAAAATATTCAAGATGTTTATTTGAATAGTGCCCCTCCTCTTACGATAGTTAAAAAAAGGTTTGGTCAGTTTCGACAATGACTTTGTCTGTGACTTAGTGAATTAAAATCCACGGATTACCACTGAAGAGACTCCTGAGAGATTAAATGTTGACAATTCGACTGCATTTCATCATTTAAAGCAACTTGGATACCCGTGTTCCACAGCCATTAGTCTCCTCGCCTGTCAATAGAAAGAACCTTTCTTGGATCGAGTCATAACTAGGAATGAAAAATGGGTTGTATATAACAAGTCGCCAAGCATTAACTGCAGAGAAGTACTGTGAGCAACTCACCCAACTCAATGTGGAAATAGAAAAGACATCACCTTTCGCTATGACAACGCTAGACCACATGTCGCTCAATATACATTGCAAAGAGTTAGGGAGTTAAAATGGGAAATCCTCTAGTACCGCCGTATTCCCCGGACCTTGCCACTTCAGATTTTCATCTGTTTCGTTCTCTGCAAAATATTTTGAATGGCAAAAAATTTATTTCTATGGAAGAAGTCAAAAACTATCTTAAAACTTTCTCTGAAGAGAAACCACGCAGTTTCTACAAAGAAGGAATTCAAAAACTTGTAAAACGATAAGAGACAGTTGTATAAAATGATGTAGGGTACACTACATGAAAATGTGTTGTATGTAATTTGGTTTCTAATCGGGCACGAACTTTCGCAATTATCCAATATTGTGTATATATATATATATATATATATATATATATATATATATATATATATATATATATATATATATATATATATATATATATATATATATATATATATATATATATATATATATATATATATAAATATATATATATATATATATATATATATATATATATATATATATATATATATATATATATATATATATATGTTATGGCATATTAAATATTGCTTTCAGGGCTCCTAGAATCTAAGAATATGAAAATCATGTATCATCATTATTTCCAATAATAATTAAAATAGTGTATAAATGAGACAAGGTTGTAATTATACAAACCCTTATGAAGTTTTTTCATGTTTTTATTGAAAAAATATCTTATAAAGTACTGATCCTTATATATATTGTGTTTTAACATTGGGATATTCTTTAGGGCAAGAACGTCAGATTCTGTATTTATTTAACGAAATCTATAGCGTGGGAATTACTGGGAACTTTACTCTGTTTTTTTTAGTTTTCCAAATATATTCCCTAGAAATCTTTACGTGACGTGATACCTTCACATACAATTTTGAATCATAAATTGCCATCAGACTACTCTAATATTTCAAATGCCCATATTTACATATATATTTGAACTCTTTGATATTTTATAGTTTATTGTCTGCTGCGAATTTTATTCCGAGTCATATTTCTTTTTTATTGTTTCAACATAAGGTTACCTGAAACACACTACTTCTTTCTTTATGTTTGCAAACTTTGTATCAGTATTTGTGAAATCAAATATACAGGGTATAAGCTGTTTGACTGCTAATATTTTGACTTACGTTAACTTTAGGTGATAGTTCATGTATATCACAAAAACATTTTGGGAGTGCTTATTAAATCATAGTGATGATGTAGAGACAGTGTGAAATTCCAGATTATTTTCAACAATTTTGTATACAGTCACATAAATTCTATAGCTCACCATTGTCAGGAATTTTACATTCAGATCGGAAATATCGCTGTAAATGTGTTATCTCATCTTCGTGGATACGGAGGCAACCTACAAATTAAACTTTTGTCACCAGAGAGTGAGGAAATTACGAAAACCGCTGTGCAGTTTTAGCATTCATTAAAGTTAGGAAAAGTGCGAGGGAGATTTATTGTTGTTAAAATAGTTGGCGGTTACAGAGGAATTCGTATATAGTACTATGGCTAGATACGAAGAACCTCAGAATGGTGCTGACAGGCCGCGGTAAGGCCGTCTACGCTCTTTCCGTTCAAAGCCTTGCGTTTCTATATCGACGGAAAACCTCTGAAAAAGGAAGATGTGATACCAGAATTAAATATAAGTTACTCCAAGCACAACGTCTTATATTATGAATGGAGATTGAAGAATAAGGGCGTATACAAGGTATTTTAATCATTTATTAACGAAAGAATTAGCGGAGATAAGAAAGTGAAATATCATGACAAGCCAACGCTAGCTAAAAAGCAATATTTCATCATTTACGAGTATTAAAGCTAAAAGACCTTCGAGTAGACTAGGTTTAAACCTATTGGACTAGAAATTGAGGGATGTTCTGGAAGACCCAGACGCTGATATTTTGAATTCCTAAAATGCATATAGTCCGCTCTACTGATGAAAATCTCATTAAGTAGGTACGTTCCGTCACGATGGGGATCCATTCAGCGAACATTCTTGCGGCTGAAAAGTTGTTGTTCGGTATATGTCGTATAATTAGCAAAGGCTGTCAATTAAAAGAAGCCCTGATGCAGGATTTCCCCATTAATAAGGAGATTTTCGTTGGTTACGAATTTACTTCGTATGCAGAAACCTGTAGTATGGCCAAAAGACTCCCTGGTTCACCGACCTAGGCGCAAAGTAAGATATTTCGAAGTAGATAAACTACGAAAACCGCTTTGCAGTTTTAGCGTTCAATAAAGTTAGGAAAAGTACGTGGGAGATTTATTGTTGTTAAAATCGTTGGCAATTACAGAGGAATTCGTATATAGTACTATGGCAAGATACGAAGAACCTCAGAATGGTGCTGATAGACCGCGATAAGGCCGTCTACGCTCTTTCCGTTCAAAGCCTTGCATCTCCATATCGACGGAAATTCTCTAAAAAGGGAAGATGGTACCAGAATGAAATATACGTGTATGTTACTCTAGGCACTACGTCTTAAATTATGAATGGAGATTGAAGAATAAGGGCGTATACAAGACATTTTAAGCATTTATTAACGGAAGAATTAGCGGAAAAAAGAAAGTGAAATACCATGACAAGCCAACGTTAACTGAAAAGCAATATTCCATCATTTATTAAAGCTAAAAGGCCTTCGGGTAGATTAGATTTAAACCCATTAGACTAGAAACTGAGGGATGTTCTCGAAGACCCAGACGCCGATATTTTGAGTTCCTAAAATAGGTATCGTCTGCTCTACTGGCGAAAATCTTATTAAATAGGTGCATTCGGTCACGATGGGGATCCATTCCAGCGGACATTCTTGCGCCTGAAAAGTTGTTGTTCGGTATACGTCGTATAATTAGCAAAGACTATCAATTAAAAGAAGCCCTGATGCAGGATTTCTTCAGTAATATGGAGATTTTCCTTGGTTACGAATTTACTTCGTATGCAGAAACCTGTAGTATGACCAAAAGACTTCTTGGTTCACCGCACTTCGATCTAGGCCCAAAGTAAGATACGAGGCTGGTTTGAAAAGTCCGTGCAAAAATAAAAACTACTTATGTGTTTGGGGTAAACCTTTTTTATTTTTCGACATAGTTTCCTTTTAGGCTTATACACTTCGTCCAACGATGTTCTAGTTTGTTGATCCCTTCCGAATAATAGGATTTGTCCAAGTCTGCAAAATATCTATTAGTGTCTGCAATCACCTCCTCGTTTGAATAAAATCTTTGTCCCGCCAGCCATTTCTTCAAATTGGGGAACAAATAGTAGTCCGAGGAAGCCAAGTCTATAGAATAGGGGGGATGTGAAACGAGTTGGAATCCTATTTCCATTAATTTTGCGATCACAACTGCTGAGGTGTGTGCTGGTGCGTTGTCGTGATGGAAAAGGACTTTCTTGTGGGCCAATCGCGGGCGTTTTTCTTGCAGCTCGGTTTTCAAACGGTCCAATAACGATGAATAATATTCACCTGTAATAGTTTTACCCTTTTCCAGATAGTCGATGAGGATTATCCCTTGCGAATCCCAAAAGACAGTCGCCATAACCTTTCCGGCCGAAGGAACGGTCTTCGCCTTTTTTGGTGCAGATTCCCCCTTGGTAACCCATTGTTTAGATTGTTGGTTGGTCTCATTAGTATAGTAATGTATCCATGTTTCATCCACAGTGACGAAACGATGCTTAAAGTCCTCCGGATTCTTCTGCAACAGCTGCAAACCATCCTTGCAACACTTTACACGATTCCGTTTTTGTTCAAGCGTGAGCAATCGCGGCACCCATCTTGCGGATAACTTTCTCATGTCCAAATGTTTATGCAAAATATTATGTACCCGTTCAGTCGAGATGCCCACAGCACTAGCAATCTCACGCACCTTAACTCTTCTGTCATCCATCACTATATCATGGATTTGATCAATGATTTCTGGAGTCGTACCCTCCACAGGCCGTCCAGAACGTTCAGCGTCACTTGTGCCCATATGGCCAGTCCGAAAATTTTGAAACCACTTATAAACTGTTCTAATCGAAGGTGCAGGGTCACCATAATGTTTATCAAGCTTCTCTTTAGTCTCCTGAGGCGTTTTGCCTTTCATAAAGTAATGTTTAATCACTACGCGAAATTCTTTTTCGTCCATTTCTTGAAAATCACTCGACTTCTTTGATTCACACGAATGCCAAACACAAAGAAATAGACTAATATGGCTGAAACTTGGTGTACGTTCATTCAAGAGATGCTACTAACTAAACATGACCTCGATACGCGCCGCTGCTGCCATCTCTCGGACTTTGCACGGACTTTTCAAACCAGCCTCGTACTTCGAAGTAGATAAACTACGAAACTACGACAACCGCTTTGCAATTTTAGCGTTCATTAAAGTGAGGAAAAGTACGCGGGCGATTTATTGTTGTTAAAATCCTTAGCAGTTACAGAGGAATTCGTATACAGTACTAAGGGAAGATACGAAGAACCTCAGAATGGTGCTGATAGGCCGCGATAAGGCCGTCTACGCTCTTTCCGTTCAAAGCGTTGCGCTTCCATATCGACAAAAATTCTCTGAAAACGGAAGATGTGATACCAGAATGAAATATATGTTACTTTAGACACAACGTCTTGAATTATGAATGAAGATTGAAGGATAAGGGCGTATACAAGACATTTTAATCATTTATTAACGGAAGAATTAGCGGAAATAAGAAAGTGAAATATCATGACAAGCCAACGCTAGCTAAAAAACAATATTCCATCATTTATTAAAGCTAAAAGGCCTTCGGGTAGACTAGGTTTAAACCCATTGGACTAGAAACTGGGGGATGTTCTCGAAGACCCAGACGCTTATATTTTGAGGTCCTAAAATGCATATAGTCCTCTCTACTGATGAAAATCTTATTAAATAGGTACGTTCCGTTACGATGGGGATCCATTCCAGCGAAGATTCTTGCAGCTGAAAAATTATGGTTCGGTATATGTCGTATAATTAGCAAAGGCTATCAATTAAAAGAAGCCCTGATGCAGGATCTTCCCATTAATAAGAAGATTTTCGTTGGCTACGAATTTACTTCGTATGCAGAAACCCGTAATATGACCAAGAGACTTCCTGGTTCACCGCACTCCGACCTAGGCGCAAAGTAAGATATTTCGAAGCAAATAAACTACGAAAACTGCTTTGCAGTTTTAGCTTTCATTAAAGTTAGGAACAGTACATGGGAGATTATTGTTGTTAAAATTGTTGGCAGTTACAGAGGAATTCGTATATAGTACTATGGCAAGATACGAAAAACCTCAGAATGGTACTGATAGACCACGATAAGGCCGTCTACGCTCTTTCCGTTCAAAGCCTTGCATTTTCATATCGACAGAAATTCTCTAAAAAAGGAAGATGTGGTACCAGAATGAAATATATGTTACTCTAGGCACAACGTCTTAAAATATGAATGGAAGAATTAGCGGAAATAAGAAAGTGAAATACTATGACAAGCCAACGCTAGCTGAAAAGCAATATTCCATCATTTATTAAAGCTAAAAGGCCTTCAGGGAGATTAGATTTTTTTTTATGGGTCTAGCACACGTGCTGCAGGGAAGAAATCCCTAAAGCGCTACAGGAACAACATGTGTGCGGAAAAAGCGATTCACGTTGTTCTTGAATCGCTGTAAATTGTACTCGGTGGGAAACACAGTCCTGGGCAAATTATTCCAAAGGGATGATGTTCTCCATATAAAAGACTGCTTGAAAAGCGTTGTACGAGGAGTAACAAGCTGAACCGCATACGGATGTGA
Source organism: Pachyrhynchus sulphureomaculatus (assembly GCA_019049505.1). Classification (NCBI taxonomy): domain Eukaryota; kingdom Metazoa; phylum Arthropoda; class Insecta; order Coleoptera; family Curculionidae; genus Pachyrhynchus; species Pachyrhynchus sulphureomaculatus. Next base: position 214,976,126 of record CM032447.1, on the reverse strand, counting down.
AGTATCAGCGTGACGTGTACTTCTAACATGCACCGCTCTGGGAGGAATTAAGCAGGCCACATCCTTCGACCACTTTCCATGAAAATACTTGTAGAATAGGCTCAAGTCGCCAACCGTTCTTCGATGTTCCAGCGAATCAACACCAAGATTAGATTTAAACCCATTGAACTAGAAACTGAGGGATGTTCTCGAAGACCCAGACGTCGATATTTTGATTTCCTAAATTGGGTATGGTCCGCACTACTGGCGAAAATCTCATTAAATAGGTGCATTCCGTCACGATGGGGATCCATTCTAGCGAACATTCTTGCAGCTGAAAAGTTTTTGTTCGGTATATGTCGTATAATTAGCAAAGGCTGTCAATTAAAAGAAGCCCTGATGCTGGATCTCCCCATTAATATGGAGATTTTCGTTAGTTACGAATTTACTTCGAATGCAGAAACCCTTAGTATGACCAAAAGACTTCCTGGTTCATCGCACTCTGACCTAGGCGCAAAGTAAGATACTTCAAAGTAAATAAAGGAGTATCGTTTTTTCGCATTGCCCTTACTGCTCCAAACATACATTACCGTTCTATCTTCGGTATTTTAACCGTCATCACGACTTAACATCACCGTCACCCCTATTGTTTTACTGGTTTGACATGACATGACAAAAAAATTAAACGGATTGGTAAGAAAATAATTGGCCGACATTTTCAATAATAGTGTATGGTTTTATAGTATTTTAAATTTGATTAGTAAATGAAGATTTTTTAACTGTGTTTCACTGACACTCCATTTTACTATTTGTCTTGGAAATACTGGCAGAATCTATGGCTGGACCGTGTAAAAAATGCGTTTCATTTATATTTCATTATTTTGTAAGAAGTTTAAAGACCAAGGAAAAGAAGCAGTTTAATTTATTTTCAAGCTTTTATAATTAGTAGGTATGTAATATTCCATTTAAAAAATAAATATTTCAAATGATTGTAATTTCAGAAATAAGTACAATCGGTTTACACTCTTAACTAAATTACCATTCACATACTTAGCTTTCTAATTTACTTCATTTCGATCTCAATAAAATATTATTTCATTTCAAATCCATTGTGGACCTTTTATTTTTAAGGTTATCCAAAAAAAATAGGTAAGTAGTTTAACCTGTACTTCCTTACACACGCAGTTACAAAATAAAGTCGGAATTTAACTTTCTCACGCTGAAAAATAACTTTTTCGACCTTTAATGTTCCAATGAATCAAGTTTGCTCGTAAGTTCTGGATTTGCAATAAGGCAAATAACCCCCTTGTAAATAGAATCCAACAAATAGAGCGTCTGTTTGGTAGCAGAGCCCCAAATATGGATACAGGATCTCTTCGTTGGTCGAATTTAATCTTTGTGAGGGACTAAAAGTTGTTATAGAGTGTAAAATCTTCTAATACAAAACACAGTTTGTTAGAAGTTCTCTTTGCTATACATGTAACATGTTCATGTTGAGAGTAATAGAGTGTCAATAAATAATTATGTTGGGCTTCGCAACGTTAGTTTTTTTAGAAAAAAAACTGCTACCTGTGTTTTGTCAGCGTTAAATCCTACTTGGTTACTGCCATTCTAAGACAGAATTTTTTCCAGGTCTTTGTTGAGTTGAAGGACTTACTGTTGTCTCTGGAGATTTGCACAAGTAACTGATGCTCGAGCTATCAATTTAAATGCAGAAACAAATCGTACTGTCATCGGCAACAGTGTAGATTAAATTCCTGGTCGTTTCAAACAGATTCCTAATGTAAACAAGAAAAAGAGTGGGAGACAGTACGGAGCCTTAGGGTACAACAACATTGATAGTGAGGCTATTACAAAGAAAGCAGCAGGCGCCACTAGTGAATATTTTTCTCTGAAAAAACACCAGAGCTATAAACAAAACTTTTCAGACTAACTCCTAGAGCAGGGGTCGGCAACCTTTTAACTAAGGGGTGCCAGTTTTCATCCATACAACATTTTGCGTGCCGACATAGGTACTTACTACAACTAAAATTAACAAAAATTAACTTAAATTAACTTAAAATATTGCTTTTAGAAGGTTTAATTACAAAAAAATTTTAACATTTAATCAATAATTTTATTATACTAGTCCTAGGACCTACTGTGGACCCTGTGCTTAAAGTTCTTTAGAGAGTTTTGTTATGTCCGGTTCATGTCTGGTTATTTTCAGTGTCACACATGCTTCCAAGTTGTCTGTTGTCAGCCTGCTTTGGTACGGTTTTCAAATCACTCCCATATGGGAAAAAAGTTGTTCACATATATAGGATTATCCGAAAGCTGTAAGCATGGCAAACGCTACTTTCTTAAGACAAATAAATTTCTCTGGTAAACTCATCCAACAACTGAGTATCTCGTTTGAATGGTCACCTTCTAATACCCTTCTTAATTCTACAAATTTCGTATTCCATAACTCGGAGCTTTTAAGTTCAATGTATTAAAGATCAAAATCAATAATTAAAATATCCATGAGAAAAGAGATATGTCAAAGCAACTGCTGGAAAAATCTATTAAATCTGGTTTGATTAAAAAAGAGAACATAGGACCATGTTTATCAAAATCCTGACCCCTCTCGATAAACTCCTCTTTTAAATTAGTCATATATTTAAGAATTTCGTCTATTAGTGCACCATCGTCGACACTGGATATATAAGTTTTCAAATTTGGAAAATATTTATATGTGTTTGTAGTAATATCGCTGATAAATAAATCTATTTTCAATTTGAATGATTTCCAGGATTCGTATAAATCCAGAACTGTTTTGCCTGAACCTTGTAACTTTAAGTTGAGTTCACTGAGATGGTTTGTAATATCAGTAAGAAACATTAACATACAGATCCAGTTCCTATCTTCTAGTTCAGGATAAGCATCCACTTGATTTTTTTCCAACAAGACCGATTTAATTTCGCCCAGACATTGCACAAATCTAGAGAGCACTTTACCACGGCTGAGCCAGCGCACATTATTGTGCAATGGTATATCTGAATATGCACTTTCTAATTTCTGCAGAAACGCCTTAAATTGTCTATGCATCAGTGAAGAACGACCGACAATATAGTTAGCTATTTTATCCACCCTATCCATCACGGATTTTAAACTTCCAGAGGAGATTTTAGCGCACAAACTCTCTTGGTGAATTATGCAATGAAAATTCAAAACTGATCGACCCATGCGTTCAATAAGAAGGGAAACAAATCCTTTATGTCTCCCAATCATAGCAGGAACGCCATCTGTCGTTACGCAAAACATTTTATTTAAATCAATGTTCCTCTTTTTAAAATGCTTAACAAATTCTGAAAATATATCCTCTCCTCTTGTAGTTCCCTACAATGGGAGCAGACAAATCAGCTCTTCATACACACTGTCATCATCGAAGTATCGTGCAACGATTGCCAGACGGGCAATGTCATTAATATCGACACTTTCATCCAATGCTACAGTAAATACAAAACTCCGTTTGATAGCGTCTCTTTGCTGTTTTTGGACATTTTGTGTCATTTCGGTAATTCGTCTCTCGATGGTCCGCGCTGATGCCGGTATATCCCTAATCCTGGCCAATATTGTATCCTTATTGGGCAAGTCGTTGAATAAAATCTCGCCAGTACTCAAAAACGTTTGCTTCATAAATTCTCCGTCAGTGAACGGCCTACTCTTTTGTGCCAACGATTGTGCAATTTTGAAACTGCATTCAGTTACCTGATTTTTCCTTGGAAAACTTTGCTAAAGAATGTTGACTGTTTCTCGTATTGTTTACTTGCTCTTTGTATTGCCTCCCTTTTATCAGCATTATCTTTAAATAACGATTCATGTTTTATCTGGAAATGTCGTTGAACACTAGATGTCCGAAAAACTACGCTTTCCCGACATAGGACAGAAATGGCCCGATCGTTTTGCTGTACAAAACCGTAATCTGTTGTCCATGAGTTTGAAATGATCGAACGTCTACCTTCTGTTTCTTCGCGGCTATAACGCAACGTAATTTTAATTTTTAAACTTTTTCGACGACTGTTGACTGGAACGGTTGTTACTTCTATACTAAATGATCTAAACGCATAGCCGCGTTTATTAAATTTCTTAGAACAAAAATTATTATCTACAATTGCAATCAAAGGGCCGCCTAGAAGTTAAATCTAACAAAAACTAAAGTTCGGCGATATAAAAAGAGTTGCGGCGCGCGTCGGAACGATTGAAGTCAAGTCAAACAAAAACCGCCTTATAGCGTCTCTTTTGATCTGAATTAAGGACGATTATTTGCGTTTTTGCCTAGGCTTATATTTTGAAGCTTGCCGTCTTTAATACTTGCCGAAATTAAAGCCAAACCAATGCATTCAGGAAAATTATAAATTACAAAATATATATTTTGTAGTTTTTGGTAATAATACCTAGTGACCTATATAATATATCGTTTTTGTTTGTATCGTTAAAGTCATACTGTCTTTGATTATTTACTTTTCGAAATATGTCACAGATTACAGAATTAATGTCTAAACTTTGAATAGGTACGCGTGCCATTCAAAATTGCTTGGCGTGCCAGAGATGGCACGCGTGCTATAGGTTGCCGACCCCTATCCTAGAGCATAGCTTAGCCAACAATCCGTTTCGCGAAATACTATCGAATGTATGCATATATCAAGTACAACCGCGCAAAACTCCCCAAAATGTTCAAATGCGTTGTTCCAAACATGTGTGACATAAATTAGAAGATCTTCCCTTCGTCTTGGCTAATGAAAACCATATTGATGGTCGCTAATACTGAGTCCTTCTAGAGAGGTATTTTAAAAGAAACTGATTGGTAGCCTTTTCCACAAATATTGATTAGATCTTTTGATTTTTTATATATCAGCTGAACTGTAACGCATTTCCTGTAGAAGGGAAATATTCCGGTTCTATAGGATCGACTGAAAAGTCTATAGACCACTAGTGTTAGTCTGCTCGCGCATATTTAATGGAGGTAAAAATGGAAATTTAATACATGTGTATGTAAATACAAAACCACATTAGTGTGTAAATACAAACCACAAATGAAATAAAAATGACAAAATCATCGGTTGACCAAGTGGTGTAATACGGTGAAGGCAGTTTTAGAAGTGTGGGTACTTTATGGCCAAGTCTTAACAAAAGAACAGATCTCTCTCCTGGTTACGATATGTTATCTGTAACAAGATGTTTGAAAGGCTCTTTGTAATCGAAAATTTGGCATATTCGTGCAAAATATGTTATACAAATTATATTATTCTGTTAAGCTTCGTTCCAAGTTATTGGCTTACTTATCGTGTACATATGCTATATAAATAACTGCTTATTCAGAAAAGTGACGAAAAAGTTCGGAAAGTGAGGGCGTGAAAAGTACAAAATAACATTTATCCTTCTAATTTCATTAAATACCAAAAAGTAATTAATACAATTTAATCAAATTTTTATCGAGTTTTTCACTCAAACTTTTCTTGGCTCATTAATTTCCCAAGAAATTACACTTTTGAAAATTGTTTTCATTTACCGCCAATATAATTTTCCCTTTCTTAAGTAATTAAAATCAAAGAAGGATCCTTATTGGCCTAATTTACCCGAAGATTTGACTTCGTTTCAGCAAATTGGAGCCAATTTAAACTTCTAAATCATCTTATTTCCAAATGTACGGAAAAATGAGAAAAATTTCTGAAGTTTTTAATATCATAGAAAATTTAAAATGAGAATAATATAAGAACGTTTATTTTAAAGTTGTGATAATATAATTTACTTTTTTAATTCCATTAATGTTGGAACGTGAAGGTCATCAAGGTCTCTTATTTTTCATCTTTCAATCTTAGTCGCTAAATAATTAATTAATATTATACAAAAGAGTTCTTCTTTCTCACATTTAGTCGATGTGGTTTCATGTTTGGCTGACGGGCTCAAGCCAAGTCAGCACAAACACTATTACCATTATGTATTAAGGAATGACCTGAAAATGTTACATGTTTTCAAAATCACTGACTTCTGAATGTTTCTGTTTATGTTTGTGTTGAGTCCTAACTGTACTAAGTGTGGTGTGAATGTTATTGGTATAAGGCCTGTGGCTGATATAGTTAGGGGGGCAATGATGACTTTTTCTTGTTTCCGTAGCCTTTTTATTTTTGTTACAAGGTCTGTGTGTTTGGAGATTTTTTCTGTTTATTTCGTTGGGGACAGCTATGTCAATTAGATAAGTGACCTTTCCTTTTTTGTGCTGAAAAGTAATATCGAGTCTATTGGCGGAGACTCTTTTATCTGTATGGATACTGATATCCCGGTAGAACTGGTAATCTTTATTTTCAAGTATGGTGTGTATTTGTAGTAGGGATCTGTGTTTTCTATGAGTTCATATGTTGTGGCTAGTCTTTGGTGAACTACTTTTGCCGCTGAGTCATGTCTGGCTGTGTATTCCGTTCCGGCTAATATTTTACATCTGCTTGTTATGTGTTCGATCGTTTCTTTCTGCTTGTGGCATTTCCTGCCTCCGTCTTCTGTAATAGTTGGCTCTTGTTTCAGGGGATAGCTGCCCATCCTGTAACCAGGTGTATGTTTGACTTTTATTTACGAGGTCGTGTTCTATGTGGTCTCTGTGTTTTCCGTGGAGTGTTTTTCTGACCACGTTTTTATCTTTTCCTGTTGTAATTGGGTGTCACTGTGAGTGTCCGCTTGGTGGTCTGCCCGGAATAAGTCGAGAGGTGTGTAGGTTTTGCTTGGTGTGAAAAAAGTTCCTAAGTGCTTGTATTTGTTTTATGTGTAGTAATGTCTAAGATTCCTCTTCCTCCTGCCTTTCTCTCGAGGGCAAATCTTTCTTTGCATATGTTAGGGTGTAATTTCCTGTACTTGGTGAATTGAGAACGTATAAGGATGTGAATGTTTTCTATGTCTGTGTGTGACCATTTGATGATACCAAATGAATATGTGAGTATAGGTGTAGTGAACGTGTTGATGGCTTTAGTGAAATTCTTAGAGTTGAGTTTTGTTTGTAAAAGTTTCGAGAGTTTGTTTTTGAATTCGGTTCTGAGCTTTGTTTTGATGTGAGTGTGGTTGAGTTTGGTGTTTTGTTGGAAGCCTAGATATTTCTATGTTTCTTTGTCGAGCATGTTATCGAGTGTTTCGTTATTGATGGTTTCTGTCTCATGGTGACCTTTCCATTGGCCTTTGTTGATATGGAGCACATATACAAAAGGCCATATTGATATCTAAGGTGAATATTTCTGTGATTTTGAGGAGTTCTTTCAGCTGTGTTTTTTCTGGCAGCCACTTTTTGATGTCTGATGTTGAAACCATGGTCTGTTCTGTTTAGTGTATTTAAGAGTGGATTGAGACATAGGCAAAACTATAGAGCGCTGAGCGAGTCTCTCTGAAATATACCCCGTCTGATGTACTGTAATTATTATTATTATTAAAAATATATATTATGTAATAAAATAATATAAAAAATAATATATATATATAACATATATATATATATATATATATATATATATATATATATATATATATATATATATATGTATGTATATATATATATATATATATATATATATATATATATATATATATATATATATATACATATATATATATATATATATATATATATATATATATATATATATATATATATATATAATATACACACACAAACTGTCACATTCATCAGTTTTCATGGTCTCTTTGTTTCTTTAAGATTCTTATGTCATTTTCCATTGATAAAATTGTAAAATATGTCATGAAACTTTTTAAAAAATTTTTAGATACTTTGAGAATGCCCACAAAAAATGGGCGAAACGTCAGTAAAGACTAAATAAAATAAGTTGTTTTAATAAGTGGAACCAAAATCCTAAGAAATAAAAAAAAGCACAGAATCATTTATATATATATATATATATATATATATATATATATATATATATATATATATATATATATATATATATATATATTTTATATATATATATATATACGTTTTATTTACATTACGCGATAAATTAGTACTTAGGCTAAAAGCCCTTATTTGTTTGGGTCGTGGAAAATATTTATATTAAAGAAGAAATTAGCCAGATAATAAAATAATGGATACGCCCCCGTATCAGGCTCTTCTACAAAGTAATCTATTTTTTTTCAGAAGCGTGTATTTTTTACAGTACAAGTTTTATCTCTACAAAAACTAAAAATCATTTATAGCAATTTTCGGGATATATAATTTATAATTGTTTTCACATTTAAGAGAAGAAGGAGAAAGAAATTTTCACTCCTCCGTCCATAATCTAATCACCTCAATTCATATATTTTGTTTGATTTTTTTATTTAATCCGTAATCGATAATATCGATAAACTGCGTGACAGAACGCAAGTTACAGCTTGCCTAACTCATATATCCTTGTTTCAGATATGCGGTAACGAAAAGGACAAAAGCAAATTGACAGGAACTGAGAAAAGGAAAGCCGACGACGGAGAGCCTAATAAGGATCTTAAAAAGGTAAGTGATTTAGGTCTGTTGTGCACGCTTTCAATGTAAATAGTTTTTTTTCGAACAAGAAGTTTTTTAGAAATTGTTTTTACTGCCTCGGCGGAAAAATAATGGATATAACTTAAAACTAAATCTCAATATATATTATAAATATGTAGTTATAATATGAAATATACAAAGATTTATTGGATGAAGACCGTTAATAAGTTTTGCCCTTGAGCTAAAAATATAATAGTTCCAAAAATAATAAGTAACAAGGGCGTGTCGTCTGCAACTCACTAAACCTAAAACGTGCCATGTTTTTTCTCCATTTCGAGCTTGGCAGCAAGCGTAAATGAATAGGACAATGTTCGACATCTCGTAACATATTCACGCCAACAGCAAAAATTTAAGAAGATTTTGGTAGTCAACAAACCTTACCGCTGTCTGTTGTTAAACCACCAAAACTTTGATCCAAGAGTAAGGCCTACAGGCGAGGAACTCGTACTGTCCTGCTGCTCTTTAACTTAAAATCCTGCTGGAGGTTAGGTAAGCTCATATAACTTGTTGACATCACTAGAGTGAATGATTGTGATATTAAAAGTTAGAAGTCTGTTGAAACGGGACAGATTTGATGGATTTTAGTGGAAATAGCAATATTTTCCATGTATGCTTACCCGTGTCCTTCAATTATGCCAAAGCCACATTCTGAGTTCGTGTCCACGAAAAACTTTTCTCCGATTTTTTTTAAAAGATTTCATTTAATGTTAAAAATAATTATAGTTGACATTTTTGATGATATCCCTACTGCAAAGTTTATAATGGCGACAATACAATTGAATCGTTCATTTCAAAAACCACATAAGTCAAAATTTAGCAAAATTGAGTTTTTGCTAGGAAACGTCTCCTCAAGGGTACCTACATATTATATGCAAAAGCCACGTAAGTCGTATTTACGGTTAACGAATTGCCGCCTATCCACTTCCACCGTTTGTTGCAAAAACCACATTAGTCACAGATATGTTGTTTTTGCTCGGATTTTCTAGCGAGGGTTTGAGTTGAGTGGGAGATAAAAAGTGTTATCTCTATTCAGATACCAGTCAAATTGATGGCAAACCGATCCCAAACTATCCAACTCATGCGCACTTTGATATGAGGACATTTAGGAAAAAGCACGTGTTTCGGACGATTTGCAACGGTTTAAGACCGTTTCTTACTGTTTCGTTAACAGTTACTTTCGGCTACAGTAAGAAGTGTGTACGATGTTGAGCGTGACAAGTTAGTTGCCGTCTAAAAAACAAAATATGTGTGATCAATCGAATTTATCTAGTGACGGAGAGGACTTACAACCTTTAAAAAAGAGACAACGACATCCACAGAAATATAAAAGGTTTTTTATCAAAAATGCAAAAGTCAAGGGACTGGAACACAAAAATTGGAAGGGAAAAGTCTTGCCGGCACGTGTTACTGGAGCCAATTGCGGGTAATAATTTTACATAAATACTGTAGGCAAATATTATTAATGCGATATTGTTTTGTTTTAAGATGTAAAATGGCTTGTTTCGAACAATTAACTCAAGATGATTTGGATTTTTGTATCAATAAGATGAATACATTTCATAATAAAAATGAGCAGGATATTTATTTGCAACAGCTCATAGAAAAAAAAAATGTAAAATGTCACAGACCACGTAAAGAAGGAGCAGTACCAAGGCAATTTTCTTGTAAATATTCTATTATTACAGAAAGTAAAAAAGTACTCGTTTGTAAAAAAGCTTTTTGCTCTGCTAATGGTGTAACGGAAAATCGTGTTAGACGCCTTTCAACTTTACTTCAACGATCCCAAGTTCCCCATGATAAACGAGGACAGCATCAAAAGCCGAACACCACTCCCCCAGAAGTTTTAAAAGTTATCCATGATCATATTCTTGCTTTTCCTAGAAAGCGGACCCACTACTCAGGCAGGGATATAGAATATCTAGATGCTCGTTTAAATGTGAAAAATATGTATGACTTGTTTAGGAGGAAACACCCAGAGTTAAATGTAAAGTATGCATTTTACGCCAATTATTTTAAAAGTACATTCTCTTTAAGATTTGGAAGACCGCAAGTCGATACATGCGTAACTTGTGAAGAGTTGTCGGTAAAAATACGAAGCCTTACTTTAGGACAGAATGCAAAAAAAGCAACTGAGGCAGAACTTATGGTTCATAAAAGAAGGGCCAAAAAATTTTACAATAAAATATCTGCCGTAAAAGAAATCTGCAAATCTCGTAACGACGTGGCCGCTTTAACAATCGACTTTATGCAGAATTTGCCTTTACCAAACCTACCAATACAGGAACTATTTTATTTAGGACAACTATGGGTCACCTGCTTTGGAATCAAGAACCTGAAAACCAACGAATCAGTTTTTTATGTTTATCATGAAGGCTTGGCTCGCAAAGGTGCTAACGAAGTCTGCTCTATGATTCTACATTACCTGGACAATTTTTTGGACGAAAATATTTCTGAGTTGTATCTATTTTCAGATAATTGTCCTGGTCAAAATAAGAACCATACGGTGATTAGATTTTTATTGGCTCTGACATATACCAAGCGTTTTTCAAAAATTAAACATTACTTCCCTGTAAGAGGCCACTCATTTTTACCCAATGACCAAGACTTTGGTGTTATAAAGAAAAAAATTAAAAAGTGTGACCGCATATATGTTCCTCAGAAATATTATACCATTATGTCGGAAGCAAGTCCAAAGTTTACCGTCTTTATGTTGTCAACAAGTCAGATTATGGAGTTCTCAAAATGGTGGACCATATATTATAAAAGAACATGTTTATCCAATGAAAGTTTTGGAAAAAATATACCTAAGGAACGCAAAATATCATTCTCACCATGTTCTTATATGGCATTCCACTATGACCACAATAAAAAAGGAGTTGTAGTTACTGAAGAATATATTGACGGTTTAACTTGCCACACATTTAATCTAGCTCGAAATAGAGCTATCGATATATCCCTACCGACCGTAAAGGCTTATCCCAGTGGCAATGTTCCTATAAACCCCAAAAAAATAGAAAATATTAAGCAAGTTAGAAATAGTATCCTTGAACAGCATATTCCATTTTATGACGGGATTTTCCACTGGCCTACCGCGGAAGGACAGAACCAGGAAGAATATTATGTCGAAAATGACCACGAGTTTGATTATGTGCCTTAATTAATTATTAAAATCAGGAATATTATTGTTTGTTTGTATTTTGAAGCATTTTTAATAAACCCTTTTGACAGTTTGTTGACTTGTTTTCTTTTAAAGAAGGAAAATGATAACTTCAAAATTATATCCAGTGCAAAAACCACCTAAGTCTCAAGAAAAAAAAAAATTTTTTTCTTAATAACAACGAAAATAAACTACATGTATTATGTGATAAACTATGTAACTACTTAAATAATTTGAATTAAATTAAATTTTTTCCTCTTATAAAGGATAGTTTTAGTTTAATGAAGTTTTTTTCGCCTACTGAAAATTTTACTTTTTTGACTTATGTGGTTTTTGAAATGAACGAGTCAATTAATATATTAAATTGTAATTATTTCATACACAATCCGAAAAGATAAGTGAACTTTGTTGCCACTTGTTAAATTTCCCCTACTTAGTTACAATTCCATTTTGAATTACGTAAGTATAAATTATCTCTGGAGATCTACTCTGAGGTTTTATTGACTTGACAAAGTTTATTTTGGCTAAAACAAGAGGAAGAGGAGGTATAAAGTTCTTTGTTGTTGATATGTTTGATATTTATCTCTTGTCCTTGAGCTTGTTTATATATAGGATGCTATGAGAATCGTTTAAACACATTCAATGCTCATGACACGGATCCGTGTCACCTCCCACATGTAGTCACATGCGCATGACACGGATCCGGGTCGCGCATATTTGTAAACTCAGGTTGGCAGTATATCACAAGCACCCTTTCAAAGCAGTTGTACGCTTGTTAGCATATAGCCAAAGCATAGAAAAATTTGTATTTTTTTCCGCGCCGTTTCTGTACAGGATTTTCGTAACAGCTGATATTAGAACAAAATGGAGGATAGTGTTGCAGGGCCTTCGGAGCCGAAAAAAAAGAAATTTACTGTTAAAAACCCTGGTAAATTGACTGAAGATGAGCTTCAGGCAGCATTATATGAATCATTTAGCGACTTTGATACTGATGAAGCTTCGGATTGGATTCCTAGTGACGACAATCATGATGAGAGTTTTAGCACATCCGACTCGGGTAAGGGTGTTTATTATGTTTTTTTTTTGTACTCGGAAGGCAAGAAAATTATTTTGATTCCAGATGATGGTGTACCTACCTAATAAATTTGACAAGAATTAATGTGGCCAATGACCAAGCATCTAATAATGAAGTGCCTGACGCAGATAATATTTCTTTTTTATGGGATAACAATTCAAATGGAATGTGTAACTTTCCATTTTCTAGAAGAAATGAACTTCTTGTGCCTTTACCAGGTGACAAACCAATCGATTATTTTCGTCTTCTGCTCGACGATGATTTCCTGAACCTGATAGTGGAGCAAACCAATATTTATGCCCAAGAAGTATTTTGTCAGCCAGGTATATCTGAGAAATCTAGAATTGTTCGATGGAAACCATTATCGGCAGTGGAATTACTTACATTTTTGGGTCTGGGATTACACACAGGGACGATAAAATTAAACAAAATTCAAGACTACTGGAAAGTGCATCCACTGTTCAATTTTAAATGTTTTTCGAGTCATATGAGTCGTGACAGGTTCCTCCTCATTATGCGATGTTTGCATTTTGCGAAGAATCCTACTGAGGGTCAAACTACAGATGATCGATTATATAAGGTATCACCCATTCTGAAATTTTTCAATCAAAAGATGGCTGAAGTTTACTACCCAGGAAAACAACTATCGCTGGATGAGTCCATGGTTTTATGGAGGGGCCGCTTGTTATTTAGGCAATATATAAAAAACAAGCGGCATAAATACGGTATGAAGCTCTACATGCTTTCTGAACCAAATGGCATCATTGTAAATATAGCTGTGTACACTGGAGTACTAGATAGTAAAGGAGGAAAAGGGCATGCGGCGAACGTTGTGTTGCATCTGATGGAAGGCAAACTGAATTGTGGTCATTCCCTTTTCATGGACAACTTTTACAACAGTTGTGGTTTAGCAGAAACTTTACTGAAAAAACAGACTTATTGTACTGGAACACTTCGTGCCGACCGAAAATATAATCCAAAGGAAGTTGTTAAAGCAAAACTGGAAAAAGGAGAGACTGTAGCCAAATATTCAAAGAAAATAATGGTGGGAAAGTGGAAAGACAGGAGGGATGTTCTTTATATATCAACGGAGTTTGAAAATGAAATGCTTGAATATACAGATAAAAGAAATAGAACACGATTAAAGCCTTTGCCTATCCTTGAATATAACGAGTACATGAGAGGGGTTGACAGTCAGGATCAAATGACCTCGTATTATCCATGTGAAAGGAAGACGCTTCGGTGGTACAAGAAATTAGGTCTTCATATTATCCAACTAATACTTTTGAATGCGTATTATTTGCATGGAAAATATTCTTCACAACAAAAAATGTCATTATATCATTTTCGGCTGGCGGTTATAGAGGAACTGTTGGGAATAGAAAAAAAAAGCTACTCTGGATTCCAAAGCAACAACAGTTGTTTCCCACCACCCAACAAAAATTCCTGACGTTTCTACTAAAAACGAAACCAAGAGTAAAAGGTGTAGGGTATGCTCGCAAAATAAGATTAGAAAAAGCACTATATATCACTGCGAGAAATGTCCTGATATGCCTGGTTTATGCCCAGGAAATTGTTTTGTAATATACCATGCCAAATAATGCTTTCTATCTTACGAATAAATATTTTTTCTGTTCGTTTTGCCTTTTTCATGTATTTTATGTTCGATATACTTATTTTATTTGTTTCAATATATTTGTATTCTGCAATTCTTTTTTTTTTTATGAAACGTAATGTAATTTTAATTTTTTTTTTCGCATGCAAGAAGAGAAGAACATTTTGAACGTACTGACACGGATCCGTGTCAGTCAGGAAAAAACAAGGAAATGTTTGCTATATGCTCATGACACGGATCCGTGTCACGCATACAAAGTTCAACGAACACTCGGTATATGTCGGTAAAAATAGTGAAATTATATTTATAACAAGGTAATAAGAAAAAAATATTAAAAAAATAAAATAGCACCCAGGTTGTAGCATGCTAAACTGTCCTCAGTTTGAGGCATCTTTTTTTTGTACCCTGTGAGAAGTTGTTTGTCCCACGCTTGAGCGCAATTTTGTACCGTTTGAATATTGGATGCCCCAAGCTTGAGCGCAATTTTCTTGCAGCCCCGCTTTAATTTCTGATAATGAATCGAGTGAATCCTGATTTTAAAAGAACTAAAGAAATTAAACACACACCAGCTCAGTTTTCTTTGGTAGAGAGATATGGGTAAGAGATAATTTTTGGTACGTCTTTTTGGAATTATTTTCTATTTTTAAAGAAACCTCAGCTGTACGACTTTTTGGGCACCATTCATTTTAAAATAGAAAGGATCTAACTTCAGCTAAAAAAATGAAAAAATACTGAAAGGGTGTACTGTTGGTAAATAAAAAAAATCAGTTTGGTACAGCCGTTCTTATCCTGAAAAGTAAGATAGGTATTCAGTGAGACACTAGCTTTAATCCACAAAAGGAAAATTTATTCAAGTTTTTTAAAAATAAAAAGTTCTAACCTTTGCAGTTTTACAGGATTACAAAGAAATTTTAGCCTAACTGGTAGTTCTGACATTTAAATTCTAAACTCTGACTACTCCCGAAGACGAAAAATAGTGCTTTTCACTTCACTTTTTAGTCAGTTCATATTGCTGTTAAGGCACTACTCAGGGATAAGTCTATGGAAGGATGTTTTGGAAACTTACTGTTTTTATTTCGGCTTCGATGGAACACGACCGATTTCACACTTTTCTAGTAAACACTTAGAGAGCCCACTACGGCTTTTCGTTAAAAAACTTGTGCATTATTTAGCTCTCATGATTGTTGTTATGAGCCTTTACTGCAGCTCAGTCGAAGGAAGATGAAAATTCGCCTGGCTGCGGCTTGATGGTACTCAGCCACGATCTCTGTCCTACCGGACCCTTAAATAAGTCGTGGGCCTTCTCTCGGTAATATCGCGACGCCGGAACCAAAAATCCGGATACACATTTTCCACCAATCGCGGCGTAGCGGTAGATTCGGTCAGAAACCCGCACAGCACACTAATATACCGAACGGCTTGGAATCTCTGATTAATATACCGTTCGATTCAAAAATGAAAATAAGTACAATTTGAAGTGAAAAATCAGTAACATTACATGGTCTTAAAATCTGGGAAAAAATGAATGTTACAAGGTTCAGTAAGCTTATAAAAATCCGCAGCCAATGTGTTAATGCATTGAAATGGATGACTCCAGGAGCCAATTGGTGATACACCCAATACCTATTTTTAATAAATGTAAACAAGTTAAAAAATCATTACATCATCCTTGTCACAACTAAGATGATCATGCGAGTTGAAGAGAAATGACACACCGCTGTCAGCGACATTCTAACCTTCAAGTCTCTTTGGCGACAATAAAGTTTGTTTACGTAGTGAAAAATATCACGAAAAAAATGTTTTTTTTTGTAAAATATTTTCAAGTTGGTAATACAAAAAGTCTTGTTGAAATAACTAATGTGATGTGCTTAATGTACTTTTTACTAGGAAGTTTGTTCCTGTTGACTGAAAATAACTTGTTTTACTTATCGATTTTAGATCAGAAGTTTGTGTCTTCTTTGAGTTAGTTTTACATGTTATTATCGAGGAGCGCTTTTTATTAGTATTTCTCTACAATTGCTTGTGCTACAGAGGCAAACAAGTTTCAATATATTAAGTAATTTTAATTTTTTTTTTATGGGTCTAGCACACTTGCTGCAGGGAAGTCCCTAAAGCGCTCCAGGAGCGGCATGTGTGCGGAAAAAGCGACTCACGTTGTTCTTGAATCGCTGTAAATTGTACTCGCTGGGAAACACAGCGCTGGGCAAATTATTCCAAAGAGATAACAATATTATTATTTAGGAACTGTTTTTGTTGTGTTTTATTTGAAAAATCAGTTGTTTTAAGAAAATATTTTTTGATCAAAGATCATGAGGATAAAAAGAAGAATATTTGGCAGCATTGTTGGAACAGGCATTACAAAAGAGCTACAAAATAAGATTTTTGCAAAATTTTAAAAGCGACCTCCACGGGATAATTTCTGAATGATCGCAACGGTTCTGCTAGTAAAGCTGGCTGTGGATACGTACCGGTGTTGTCACACCAGCTTGTATGTGGTTATCTATAACTCATTAAAGTAAGAATTAAAAAATATTCAGCAGTTTCTTATAAATATAATGTTATTTACTTTATTCTCTACAACCTAAAACTATGCACGATAATTTTACTTCATTAGATTGGACTTTTTATAATATAGTGGAAGCTGGTAAACCATTGAATATTGGAAATATTAGAAATCTGGCAACACATACGTTTAACCAAATCTTAATATTTCTTTTTCAGTCGCCCTCCCCCTTAAGTCCATTGTTAATCGTGAATCACCTTTAAATGTAAACAAGCGGAGCCTTAAAAAAACTGTAATGCAAGCGCCATCTGTTGACATAGAGTATTTAGGAGACAAATTCATAACCCATTTTAGTTAAAAGGATACTTCGTTAACCTAAAATGTTATGTACAATTTCTGTAATAATGTTTCTTGTGCAGAGGTTGAGACGTGAACTTATTAAATAGTTTTATTTTTTAAAACTCTATTATTGGTTATTATTTCGCTCGATCATAACGCAGAAGACTAATTGTTGTTACTAAATTCAGCACAATATCAAATTCTAATTATTACACATGACTACAAAAAAAATGTTTTTTTTATCGGTACTTCCCGTGCGTAGGTAACGTACAAAAGAAATACTAAATTTGACTTTGTTACACTAAAAAATAATTTAAGTATTACTACTCGATATTTAAAATAAGGTTTCTTAAACAAATAATCGGCCAAGTGCAAGTCGGACTTGTCCAATTAGTGTTCCGTACGTTGATTAAAAATAAAATTATCAATAAGTTCAAAAAACACACCCCGAATGAGTTTTCAACAAAGTTTTTTTCCGATCTTTAATGAAATCTGATGACTTTAAAATTTTGTTATTTTTATATATACCAGATAAATTAATAAAGATAATGCATTCGTGATAAGTTTCGTTCAATCTACATCCTCTGGAGAATATTAAAGAATTTTTTCAAAATTTTTTAATCAGTACGAGATAAGGGGAGGACTGCGATTTTTCGCAATTTTTTAAAACTAATACAAAGGAAAGTGTGCCCAAGTAATACGTTATATATATTTTTGAACTTGTGTTTTTACAAGCTTTCATTTGACATCCTACTCGATGACACCCCCCAAAACTAACCCTTCAAGTAAAAATTTAACTTTCAAAACTACACGGCTCTGATTAGGCCATCAATACCTATATTAGCACCAAACTTCAACTCTCTATGTCAGATAGTTTCGGAGAAAATCGTATGTAACGGACAGACGGACAGACAGACGGACGAACCGATCGACAGACACCGAAGTGTTATTATAAATATTCCATACGGAACACCAAAAATCGAAATGTGATTTTTTTCACAAATACAAATATTTCCCTTTCGCAAGTTTGTCTTCAATTGTTAATTTTCGACTTACTTACAATCCCATTATAAATTAAGTAAGTATAATTTATCTGTAGAGATCTACTGTGAAAATTTAAGTTTTATTGACTTAACAAAGTTTACTTTAACTAAAGCAAGACGGAAAGTGGAGAGAAGCTTTAAATCTGATAAGAATACAACTAGAACCGAATTACTGTTTTAGTTTTACTTAAGCTTAAAAGTTTTGACTCGAAAAGAGAGAAAAGAAAAAGTTATTTTTAAGGCAACGCTAAGTTTAAAAGAATTTTTGCACTTACATTTGGAGAATAAGTTAATTTTTGTTGGTCTTATTTTCATGTCTTTGCTGTAATTTTAAGTTTCTTTCTAGGCATTACGGAAGTGAGATTTATTTTTCTAGGAAATGCTAATAAATTTCAACATTTACGAAGTATTAACTAACTTCAAAAACAAATGTTTTTTGTGGTGGAACTTGGGCACCAAAACGCAGAAGTATCAACAATTAGTAGAAGAGTAGAATCCCGAATCTTGTATTCACAGTTGTTCCTAGAAGTAATACCATCTCAGCTCAGTCATTTCCCCAGATACATGGTCGAACCCACGAAGACCAAAAAAAAATCGGCAGTAAGAGTTTTGTACCTTTTAAATTCGACATAGGTTTTTTATATCCAGAAAAGGATCAAGACCAAATCACAGTAGTTAAAAAAGGATATCACGACACTCCCGTGTGGCGGCCCGTGGCTCCGTGGCGTAGTTATTTGCTTACAGTGCAGCAGGTTTCGGGTTCAATCCTGGCAAGTCGGTATACTTTTATTTATTAAATCATTTAAGTATATTTGGCTTGGCCACATACAGAGGTAGTAGTTGTTGCATCGAAAAATGCAATGACATCCGTGGCACCACTACCGCGTTTTCTAAAATGTGACGTGAAATACAAAAATGTATGTTTTTGCACCTGGCCAACGTTGACGGGTATTACGACATCCCGCTGGATATCCTTAGGATATTTAAAAAGGGTAAAATCCCTAGCCAGGCGGGGAGGTGAACGATAAAAAAAAACTCGGTTGGTAGTATTCTGAGATTTTTGCTCACCAACTCACGATTACTGCCCTATTATTTAAATTTAAGAATTTTTTTTGAAGTAGATTTGTAACGTGTATATTGGATTTCAATCCAGAGTCCAAATATATTACTAAGGATTTTGTAAATTCTTAACAGACAGATTAGCGTCATCGATTTGAATGCTCATAGATTCATTGACTCTTCAAGCTTTTCTTTCTTTAAAATATGTTCTTCTTCTTCACAAAATATACCCCGAATGAGTTTTCAACAACAACAAGTTGTGTTCCGATCCTCAATGAAATTTGATGACTTTAAAATTTTTTTTTTTTTATATATGCCAGATAAATTAATAGAGATAATGCACTTGGGTCGTTCAATCTACACCCTCTGGAGAATATTAAAGCATTTTTTCAAAATTTTTTAATCATTACTTTTCGGGGGGGGGGGGGGACAGCGATTTTTCGTTAATACAAAGGAAAGCAATACATTATATATATTTTTTGAACTTTTTACAAGCTTTCATTTGACATCATGTGCTTCCATATGTCCCTGTTTTGAGCAATTTGATACCAATTGAGCCCCACTGATTTTTTTAATATCGTCCTGTTGAGGTCCGCAAGTACTTCTTTTTTCTCCCCCTGGTCTCCATCTGGTCACTTTTCTGCTCCAGTTATTAGTATTTCTGGCCATATGGCCAGCCCAGTTCCACTTGAGGGAAGATATCTTTTCAATTATGTCGTAGACTCTTTTCCTTATCCACTCATTTGGTTTGCAGTCCTAAAGAATTTTCCTTTGAATTGCTTTCTGGTGAACTTGCAATTTTCTAATAACTTTCCTTGTCAGAACCCAAGTTTCGCTACCATATGTTGTTACTGGTAGAACACATTCGTTATATACTTTACTTTTAAGTTTTAAATGCAGTTTGGACTGAAAGACTCGCTTCATTTTACCGTAAGCCGCCCATCCCAGGCGTATCCTTCGATTGACTTCCTGTTCTTAATTCACTTTTCCTAGTCTCACTTCCTGTCCCAAATACACATATGAATCCACCTTTTCCACTTGTTGCCCATTTATGGATATTGCGTCATTAACAATTCTTTGTTCGTTCGTCATGAATTTGGTTTTTGTGATATTCATGTCTAAACCGACCTTTTTTGGCTTCAGTTTGTAATTCCTGTAGCATTTCTTTTAATTCGATTTCGTTTTTGTCAAAAGTGTGATGTGATCAGCAAATCTTAAGTTGTTGAGTCTCTCTCCGGATATATTAAGTCTCTTGTTTTCCCCGTGAAAGATCTTGAGGATATCTTCTAGTACCAGGGTGAATATTTTGGATGATATATCACCCTGTCTAACACCTCTCTTTATTTTTACTTCCTTAACCTCGTTTAATCTCACTTTCAGTTTTGATTGTTCATTAATTTTTGTCAGTATGTTAATATACCTTTAATCAACTCTTGCGTTTTTCATGACTTTGCGAATTGAACAATATTTCACTGTGTCAAAAGCTTTTCTGAAGTGCCATCCAGGCTGTGATATTGTATTCAGTTAAAATATGTTACAGCACATTAACTGGCATTTTAGAAAAGATTATCTTTTATTGATACGCTAACTAGGGTACTCAGATCGCGGTTTATTTTATATTTAGCCAAGTGGTTTTTATATGAAGGAAAATTGAACATTAACTACTTATCGTCAACATACATTTAATAAGAACTGTGTTGTACTTGTGTTGTTAGATCTAATGTAGAAAGAATAAACAGCGAAGGTTCAAGTATCAATCCTTGTGGTACGCTAAATATGATGAAATTTCAGCTTCTTTGTATCTTCGATCGAATCAAGGCTTGACATTAGTTATGTAAGCTTTCTTACCAGACAAAACGATATCAGAAACCTTCTTAACATAGCAGATTTGTACTCACTGATAGAACACTCGTCAATATTTTTATATCTTGTATACTCAGCTCTATTGTTCTTTCTTCCGAAGAAAATTTTAATAAATAGAAAAATAGAATGCTAGTTTAATTAATGAAGTATTCGTTAACAGAAAATAAAAATCTGTTAAAAATTACATTTTATCGAAAAGTATAAAAATTCTTCATTAAAATTTCGGATAAAAAACCGGTAACCTCGGTCGAATGAATTAAATCCGAATTAGCGCTTCCGTTTTTAGAGAACGCAAGTGAATATTTTTAAAGCAATATTTTTACCTTCTAAGTTTCAGACAATTATTACCCTTCGAGGGGAAAATTTAAACAGAAAATATTTTATTTCGGAAAAAAACAATTACTAAACGACTTCTTTTTTGAGAAAAACATCTTGTTTGTGTGAATGTTAAGCTGATTTTGTGTGAGATAAATAAATATTTAATGGAGTTTTTTTACAAATAAAAGAGTTGCTTCCTAGACATGTGAAGAGCTGGTGAAAAAGCGTTAGGCGAGCTACAACCGCGCTTTAAAAAGTTACTTTTAATCCGAGTTTCTATTTTTCCTGTATTACTAGTTTCTTGGATAGTCTAAATTTTATAATAGATGTCATTCTAATTGAATCGAATCAGTTTATCAGGTTTAGACCTGCAAACATATTCACATTCAATTTTTATTCCCACTTCAATGTGTCAATGACATTGAGAAAGAATTTTTTAAAATTTGGAAATATGACAATACTGTACGTTTGCATGCTATCCAGCCAGCCAATTTTTAGGCCAGCTTAGACGTGTTATCGCATTTTCATGTAAATGCGGAGTCTTAGTAGGTATATTCAATTTTCCACAATGAAACAGCACCACATCCCCTGTGTCACACATTACTTTTGCAGTAACAGATATTTTTACATTTGCGAGTTATTTTTGCAGTTTTATTATAATTTTACAAAGTTTAGCTACTTTATTTGTACTTACTTTACAATTAGCATATTTTCAACCTTTGTATAGGCACCATTGCTAATTTATTACCATCTTTACCTATCTTACATTCGGAGAGTTGCTGCTCCAACATCTTTGGGGCTATCCATGCTCCATCTTCCAATTAGTAACCAGTTTCTTGTGGTTCGAACTATTTTCTCTTCCATTATTCTGTTCATGTCTGGCTCCATTCTATATTTCTATTTAATACACGTCTATAATCTATTTTGCATGTTGTTCTAATGTTGTCGCGTCTTTCTGTATCTAGTAGGATATTTTCCAGTACTCTGTGCTTTCTTTTTATTTCTGTTGTTTCTGCTATTTGTCTAGTTGCTGATGTTTCGAACCAGCTGTTAACTGTGTACGTTAGTCAAGATTTAACTGTGATCTTGTGAATTCAATATTTCTTTTCGATTCTTAGATCGTATCCGCTGCAACAGTTCGCAGTTTTCATGACTCTTACTGCTTGGTGACTCACTTCTGTGTCGATATATACGAAACTCGATATATGTATCTATGCCAAGTTCGTTCATCATTGTTTAATTTTTTTGGTCCATCGAGTCTACTTGTCTACTAACTAGTATTGAGAAGATATTTTCTATGCATCTAATGATGTTTTTCGGTGCTTGTCTTTTGTACAGGAACTGCACTATGTTCTTTAATTATATTCGAGCGGAGTCAATAAAATATAGGTGCTCTGGTCTATTATATTCTATCGATCATTTTGTATACAATCAAAACAACATTCGTGTAGGACCTACCTCATCTAAACCGCTATTGTTATTCTGTCCGTGCTTGTTGATTTCTTTGTAATTAGTTTTAGAGTTGTATTCAGGAGGCCTATCGCTCTGTAGTTTGTTTGGTAGTTTTTTATCTCAGTTTTTGTACAGGACAGTTATAGTGTTATTTCTTCATTTATCTAGAATTTTATTTTAGGTGAACACTTTATCCATTAGGGTATCATTTATATATATATATATATATATATATATATATATATATATATATATATATATATATATATATATATATATATATATATGTGTGTGTGTTCCCAACTAAATATGAGCTTTGTTTGGATGTATTTGTATTGTTTAGTTACGAGGAAAGTAGTGCTTCTTCGTATGGTTTGATAGGGCTTTAATGTTATATCACAATGAAATATTCTTTTTTATTAATTATACATTTTTGGTGGCTTTATCAATATGGTTTCAAGATTAGATGGGGATATATATTTTAATATTTTCGAGGCAATTGATACATAATTCCCGGCTAATTCTACAAGTGGTTAGAGTAGTTTCTCTTTAAACGGCGTAAAATAACAAATCGAAAGGAGATAAAACTGTGCGCGGAAAATCTGATCATGTATGATGTAAATAATTCAAAGTTTGCAGTTCTAAGAGTATAGGTAGCGAGAAGAATGTTGTAAAGATTTGCGGCGATTCTGTGATACTCCACTGATTTGCATCGCAAATGTCTCATAGCTTGATCAGAATATTGTATTCTATTAATTTTTACGTAGAATATGCCAGAGCTTTATGACGGTTTTTCATCTAGAACTTTGTATAACTGATTTCCTATTTCTTCAAACTACATAGAATAAACTAACGTACACCTTTTTTAGTCTGCTCTTGTTATTTATGACATGGTTCCAAAACTACCAGTAAATAATTATTATTAATAATATTTTAAACGGCATTTCACCGTCTAATTTCAACATAACAAAATAAAAACTTTATATCAGAGGATGAATGCAGAGGAATAAAAGTTAATGGAAAGCCTATAAATAATATTTGGTATGCAGATGATACCCCAATAGTTCCCAATAACATGGAAGATCAGCAAATTCTAATCAATAAGCTGAATATGGCGAGGAGTATAGTCTACGTATAAATATTGGGAAAACCAAAATGAAGGTGATGAATAGACACCTCCAAGAGGATGCATCTCTCTTTATAAAAGATCAAGAGATTAAGAGGGTTGCTAAATTGAAATATCTTGGCTCTAATTGTCATGACAAAGGATACCTTTCTAAAGTTGAAAAAGGTGCTGCTTCAAAGACAATTATCACTCGCCCTGCGCCTACGAGTAATAAAATGCTATGTCTGGCAGTACCTCTTATATAGTGTAGCGACATGGTCCTTAAAATTGATATCATTGTATCGTATCGAAGCTTTCGAGCTATGGATACTGCGACGTTTGCTACGAATTTCTTGGACAGGACACTTAACCAATGAAGAAGTACTTCAAAGGCCGGGGTGGAGAGGCAACTACTTAATATCGTAAAACAAAGGAAGGTGTCTTATTTGGGACATATACTGAGAAGTGATCGCTACGCGATTCCAGAATTTATTCTTCAGGGAAAAATCGAGGGTCGGCGAGGAGCCGGTGGAAAGCAGCACTCGTGGCTCCGGAATATCAGGGACTGGTGTGGAGTTCCGAACGCTGCGTCCATTTTTCGACTAGCAGAGAATAATAGCCTCAATGTAAACTGAAGAAATGGTACAGAGATCCTGACGTATGTGAATACCATACATGGGACAGGAAGAAGAAGAATATATTAGAAATTCTCTGAGAAAGTTAATTATTAAAATGTTATAATGATGGTATATTTTATTTGAGAATAGTATTGCAAAAAACTCTTAAATATTTTATATGCTCTAAATTTTATTCTATTTTGCTTCTATTGCAAAATCTCCAATCTCCATTAAAAGTCAGCACAACGTGCAATCGAGTCGATCGACATCACATAACTCAACCAACGTAAAATCTTGATAATAAAACCTTGACTAAGCCTAATAACTTCGATCGAAGCAACTTTATAGTTTATTAGCTTTGCTTGATATAATATTATGTGGATATAAAGCACCTTATTCCTCGATTTATTGCTTATTTATTATATTAAAGGCCAAAAAGGACAGTATGGGTTTTATATTTTATATTTGAAAAATTTAACTTCCAGTAATAAAAAACAAGCAAATTTTGCCTACCTAAAAAAAAACAATAAAACGATTTTCCGAGCACTTCCCTTACGGACACGTAGGTTTAAAATAACTACTGAATGTAACTTCACCACACTAAATAATAACTTAAATCAAGTTATTTTGGTTAAAACTGCTCAAAAAATATAACATAATTTTTAGTTAACTTTCCTTGTCTAGATATATATGAAACAACCCCCTGCCACCACCTACTATTCCCATAGTACAGTCAAGGATGCCCGATATTGTCTTGAGACATCGTATCATAAAAAGTATTATAATGAAGCTAGACACCAAAAAAGCTAGACACCAAAAAAGCTTCTGGCGCTGACGGAATACCTGTCATAGTGCTCAAAAATGCGAGAGAACTAACACCAGTTTTCTGTAGACTTTCCAATTTATCCTACAGAAAAAGGGGATATTTCTTTCTAGCTGGAAATGCCCCACAGTTCAACCGGTACCTAAAAAAGGCAAGAAGATCTTGCCAAATAACTACCGACCAGATTCACTGATTTCAAAAATATCGAAAGTCATGGAAAAGGCTATCAATCAGCATCTTCTAAAATATCTTCAAGAATTCAATATTATTAGCGACCATCAATATGCTCCAGGGCTCCATACTGTCTCCTACTCTATTTCTCATTTACATTAACGATCTGCTGGAAAAGACCAGGAATCCAATCTACAGCTGTGCAGGTGACAGTACGCTTATCTCATCATTCACTTTGAACGCTCGAACATCGGCTACTCATGCCAATATCCGCAGACAGCTGGAGGTCGTTCAACTTAGCAAAGACCTAGAAGAAATTCTATCTTGGGGTGACAATACCCAAATAGAATTTCACGCTACGAAAACCCAGGCTGCTGTTTTTTCTGAAAAAGTTAACGTTGCTGAACCCGCCATAGTTATGTCGGGTCACTTCATTCCTCTAACATCGTCACTTAATTTGCTGGGCGTTAATTTGGGAGCAAATATGTCTTGTCATGAACATGCCATGCATAGCAAAGAGAGCTTC
The DNA here is from genome assembly GCA_019049505.1 of Pachyrhynchus sulphureomaculatus. Classification (NCBI taxonomy): domain Eukaryota; kingdom Metazoa; phylum Arthropoda; class Insecta; order Coleoptera; family Curculionidae; genus Pachyrhynchus; species Pachyrhynchus sulphureomaculatus. Next base: position 214,949,942 of record CM032447.1, on the reverse strand, counting down.
TCAAAAGCTGAGAATATTATGGCGAACTAGTAAAGCTTTACACTCCACAACAACTGTTAATTCTGTACAAAGCTCAAATTCGACCAACGATGGAATACTGCTACCATGTTTGGAGCTCTGCTCCCAAACGTACTCTGCATTTGTTGGATTCTATTCAGAAAAGGGCTGTCCGCCTGATTGGAGACCCGGAACTGGCCAGCAACCTTAATTTGTTGGAACATCGAAGAACGATTGGCGACTTTACTCTATTCGACAAGTATTTTCATGAAAAGTAATCGATGGATGTAGCCCGCTTAATTCCTCCCAGAGTGGTGCATGGTAGAAATACACGTTGCGCTAATACCTCACATCCTCACCATTTCTTCCTCATTGTTTTGGAAGGTTAGTGCTGTCACTATCGTCTCGAAGCGATGACCCTTTAACTTTATCTTCATATAGGGGAATAGCTAGAAGTCACAGGGTGCCGAATCAGGCGACTATGAGGGGTGGGGCATAACAGCTATGGAATTCTTCACTAAAAATGGTTACGTATAGAAATAACTCTGGGCCTGTGTATTGTACTGATCCAGACGGAAACTCTTCTCGCTTCTTGACGTTAGAGATGCTCGGAATTGTCCAGCGAGGGTTCTCACAATTTGTTGAATTTTAGTAATAATTTCAGGTGTAATTGCAGTCGAAGTTCTTGAGGAACGCTTGCGATCTTTCACCGAAGTTTAAATTATCAAAACTACTTGAAGATTTGCGTATGGCTTGAAGCTTCATCTCCAAATGGTTTTCGAATCATTTCATATCTCTTAATAGCACTTATGCCGAGTTTAAAACAAAATTTCAGACACTCGCTGCTCTTTTTTCGTGTACATTGTAAAAAATCACATAAAAATACAATTAGAACTTTACGCAAACCTGAATACGGAGCAAATCAAATTATCCAACAAGTTGAAACTTGTCACACAGCGTTGCTAGGGATGTGCTTACCGCCACCTATCGACGCGAGTCGATTCCATTTCTCGTTCTTGGTATATTGCCTTAGTGCTGCGACTTTTGAATCACACCATGTATGCTTAAAATTCATTTTTAATCCGAACAAAATGCCAGAAAAATTCTGGTAACACTCTTGAAATTAGGTACAATTTGTCGGCCAATCTACCGTACTTCCCTGAAACAAGACTTCACTAAAAATTATGGATTACTTCCCCATATTAAGTCCTATATGTGTAGCAAATTTCACATCAATAACTCATTTCGATCGAATTTTATCGTGTCAACAGACCGACAGGGGGACAGAAAGACGGAAATAGGAAACTATGTTTTACGTGATCTAGAGGTCTTTAAAGTGAAAAATTGCAAAACTCTTGGCGCGTAACTCTCCCCTCGACATAGCAAATTCTGGTACATTCGAAAATAGCCCTATAATTACCTTCTCCACCTTTAAATATTGATTAATTGCTCATTTTTCAAACCGAAAACCAGGAAACATTTATCCCCACCCTGTTTACCCCTATGCGCCAATGTGATCGCAGGAAAGCTCTAGTCTCCTTTTCTGCTTTAGGTACTATGCGTGTACCGAATTTGAAATTACGATTAGGAGTTATTGCGGCAAAATACACACAGACAGATATTTTTCATGACCTTAGGACCCTGAAATGCAAGAATCTTCTAAGGTAATTGTTTACGAATATAATGCCTTCTTTAGCGAAGAAAGTAATAATTCGTTTTTTCCAACATAAGCCCGTTGTAAACTTTGTAATATTCATTTTTTCCTAGATTTTAAACACACCTTTTATTTCTATAATTCCTGTAATAATTGATAATTTAAGTTAAACAGTGAGTTTAAATTTTTGATTTGCATTAAGCAGTGAGTTTATATTTTTGAGCAGTTTAACTTAAATCAGCAGTGTGTAACGCGTGTTGCCGACTTAACTTATTTAGTTCGCATTGAATGCGTCGGATTTTGCGTTCCGGAAGTGAACCATTTTAAAAACATTACTTTAAGAAATTGCAAAAGATATATAAACGGCCATTTCAGACTTTTCATGGCTTTTTCCTCCAGCAAGCCGTAGTAGCTTTTTCCACCGGAATACAGTAACGGCTTAGTCCTTCAAGCCGTGGTAGACTTTTTTCTTCCATCATGCCGTAGTGCAGTAACGGCTTTTTTTATTACTTAGTGGGTGTAGTTTCTAGATCTCAAGTTTGATACCTTTTACCGTTCTTAAAATATTCTGCTTATCCTAAGGCATTTCGGGTCAAAAGGTGATTTGTTACCCAAATTAAAATAGAAGAGTAGTGGCTGAGACAATATTTTTGATGAGAATCTCACCAGGAGAGGCCAAGCAGCTTATGGAAAATCTACGAGGAGAAGCCAATCAGTAAGTCATAAGCACACCAGTTTAAATATCTCATTTCCTATCTACAAAGTGTGTTTCCAACAACTATGTAAAACGTGTAATCCGCGAACACGATTTTTCAAACTTTTATATCGTGTTTTTTAAAGCCTTTTATTAAAAACTTAATAATCCTAATTTAAAGACTCTATGCAATAGTGTGCACTAGGTTATTTATTAAGCCTATGTAATTTTAAGAGTGTAATAAGAGGAAGAATTTTTCTTTTGTTAATATACCCTTCTTTATTTAAATGTGTAGTGTCTCAGTAAACTCCTGCTCTTCCTTTCAGGACGTAAAGGTTGTACCCAAATCAATTTTATATTAACAACTAAATAGTCTTCAATATTTTTTCATTTTTTTCAGCTGAACTTTCTTTTTATTCTAAAATAAATGGTGCCCAAAACTGTACAACCAAGTTTTAAACAACTATAGAGACTCTTTTCAAAAGGAGTACAAAAATTGCCTCGGTCTCCATGTACTCTACCAGTAAAAAACGAGCTAGCTGATATCTTAATTCTGTCGTCTATCAGTATTAATATCCACTCAATCCCTTTACAAAGTTAAGATATACACGAGGGACAAAGAACGGCTTCTATTTAATAAATAAAATATTTATTAAAAATAAAGAAAATTGAGGCTATACAAAATAGCATCGTAAACGTGAGGCTACAAAATAGAGCCGCAACGGAGACGTTATAAAATAGCGCCGCAACAAGGCGCACACAAGACTTAAAGGCCCTAACTCCCAAATTAATAAAAAAATATAAATTATTTTTATGTGATCGTTTAGAAGTAACTACATAATAGCAAAATTATAAGTTAGCTCAAGTATTACTGACATTTTCGCAATACTTACTTTAAAAAATATACAAAAACAATTCGGCCCTTTTTAGTGAATTTAACATAAACGTTTCGTAAAATAATCCTTTGTTAACAATAACTCTAATCGTCGTCCGTAAGCATTATCGTTGCGTGCGATTAACGCCATTATTTATCATATCATATGTCGTACGGTACTCATTTAATATCTAAATACCTATGCATGTATATTGCCTCTCCCTTTATCAAAGTTTAACTATTAGATTAGTTAATTGAAAGTCAGCCGATCGATATATTACTGATACTGCATAAACATCATAACATCGTTGTAATACTCGTATTAATACTAAACGTAAAATATAATTTGTTATTGATATTTCCCTATAATGTATGTATATTGAAAAATGAAAGAACCATCAAAATCATATAACAAATTATGTTCCATTATGATATAAAGGCTATATGGTTGTTTTATTACAAGTATACAACGTTTCTAATTATGAAAGTAACAAAATTTCCGTAAAATAACATAAAATTGGGTTTTTATTATTATGGTACGGTTATAGACTACTTAAAAAGAGGGTAAAAATATAAAAGAAATTAATTTATTATTTGATTTTTTTTCTGATGGCTACAAAGAGAAAAAAGAAAAGACAATTTCGAGAATTTTTAGTCTCTTTGTCAAATCGTTAGTCTTTATTTGGCGGTAGTCATATGTAACATGTAAAAGAAGTTATGCAATTATAATAAATATTTGTTTAGAAAAGGATACTGTTCTTTTCCACAGTTCCATTCTCCTTGCATACAACGACGATATAATAACGATAGTTGATGTTGAATGACTTACAGTCAACAGCATCAATCAGATAGAGTTCGCCTATTATAATATGCTTTCCATCTAGGGCTCCTAAGCAGTTTGGGAAATTCCACATACTTTGTATTTCATTCACTTTTTGGTGCCATTTTTCTCGAGAAGGAGTCGGAATGTATTCCGCTGTTAAGCGTTCATTGATGGCTGCGTAAACTTCAAGTACAATACTTTGTACTGTGGAATATCCTAAGTGATAACTGAAAGCAATTGTTCAATGTAAATCTCCAGTTGCCAAAAATCTAAAAATTATTATAGATCACAAAAAAGTTCTTCTTTCTCACATTTGGTCAATGTGGTTCCATGTTTGGTTGATGGGCCCAAGCAAAGTCAGCACAAACGCTATTATCATTGTATATTAAGGAATGACCTGACAATGTTATATGTTTTTAAAATCACTGACTTCTGAATGTTTTTGTGTATGTTTATGTTGAGTCCTAATTGTGGTGTGGTGTGAATGTTATTGGTGTAATGCCTGTGGTTCATATGATGAGGGGGACAATAATGACATTTTCTTGTTTCCATAGCCTTTTTATTTCTGTTGCAAGATCTGTGTATTTGGAGATTTTTTCTGTGCATTTCGTTTGGATGTTTGTGTCGTTGGTGACAGCCATGTCAATTAGATAGGTGATTCCTTTTTGTACTGAAAAGTAATATCGGGTCTATTGGCGGAGACTGTTTTATCTGTATTGATACTGATGTCCCAGTAGAGCTTGTAATCTTTATTTTCAAGTATGGATGTTGGTGTGTATTTGTAGTAGGGATCTGTATTTTCTATGAATTTGTATGTTGTGGCTAGTGCTTGGTGAACTACTTTTGCAGCTGAGTCATGTCTGGCTGTGTATTCCGTTCCGGCTAATATTTTACATCCGCTTGTTATGTGTTCGATCGTTTATTTTTGCTGATGGCATTTCCTGCATCTGTCTTCTGTAATAGTTGGGCCTTTGATGATATACTTTTGGTAGTGACTGGTTAATATGACTTTACCCTGGAATGCAAGTAAGAAGCCTTCTGTTTCAGGAAATAGCTGCCCATCCTGTAACCAGGTGTGGGATTATTTTTTTATTTACGTGGTCTTGTTCTATGTGGTATCTGTGTTTTCCGTGGAGTGTTTTTTCTGACCATGTTTTCATCTTTTCGTGTTGTAGTTGGGTGTGACTCTGTGTGTATGCTGGGTGGTCCGCCCGTGATAAATCGAGAGGTGTGTAGTATTTGTCTTCTTTCACTGTTGCTGTGTGGAGGTTGGTTTGCTTGCTGTAAAAGAATTTCCTAAGTACTTGTATTTGTTTTGTGTGTAGTGATCTGATGTTTATAATTCCTCTTCCTCGTGCCTTCCTCTCGACTGTAAGTCTTCCTTTACATGCTTGGGGTGTCGTTTCCTGTATTTGGTCAATTGAGAACGTATAAGGATGAAAATGTTTTCTATGTCTGTTTGTGACCATTTGATGATACTATGTTAAATAAATATGTGAGTATAAGTATAGCGAAGGTGTTGATGGCTTTAGTTCTTTTTTTTTTTGGGTCCAGCACACGTGCTGCAGGGAAGTCCCTAAAGCGCTCCAGGAACGGCACGCGTGCGGAAAAAAGCGATTCACGTTGTTCTCGAATCTCTGTAAATATAAAAGACTGCTTGAAAAGCGTTGTACGCTGAGTAACAAGCTGAACTTCATACGGATGTGAAGCACCAGCGCGACGTGTATTTCTAACATGCACCGCTTTGGGAGGAATTAAGCGGGCTACATCCTTCGAACACTTTCTATGAAAATACTTGTAGAACAGACTCAAGTCGCCAACCGTTCTTCGATGTTCCAGCGAATCAAGGCCCCCGGTCAGTTCCGGGTCTCCAATCAGACGAACAGCTCTTCTCTGAACAGAATCCAACAAATGCAGTGTATGTTTGGGAGCAGAGTCCCAAGCATGGAAGCAGTATTCCATAGTTTGTCGAATTTGAGTTTTGTAAAGAATTAACAATTGTTGTGGAGTGTAAAGCTTTCTGATTCGAAATAGTATTCCCAACTTTTGAGAAGCTCTCCTTGCTATGCCTGCAACATGTTCATGCCAGGACATATTTGCTCCCAAATTAACGCCCAACAAATTTAGCGACGATGTCAGGGGAATGGAGTGCTCCGACATAACTATGTCAGGTTTAGCAACGTTAACTTTTTTAGAAAAAACTGCCGCCTGAGTTTTTGTAGCGTTAAATTCCACTTGGTTACTGTTACCCCAAGATAGAATTTCTTCCAGGTCTTTGTTAAGTTGAACGACCTTCTGCTGTCTGCGGATAGTCGCCTGAGCAGCCGATGTCCAAGCGCTCAAAGTGAATGAAGAGACAAGCGTACTGTCATCTGCAAAGCTGTAGATTGGATTCCCGGTCTTTTCCAGTAGATTGTTAATGTAAATGAGAAAGAGAGTAGGAGACAGTATGGAGCCTTGGGGCACACCAGCGTTGATAGTGAAGGTGTTAGAAAGAAATCCGTCGACCGCCACTCCAGACATTCCACAAAAGCGTAGCTTAGCCAACAGTCCATCGTGCCAAACACGGTCGAATGCCTTGGATATGTCAAGAGCAACCGCTCGAGATTCTCCAAAGTGTTCAATTGCGTTGTTCCAAACATGTGTTACGTAAGTCAGAAGATCTCCTGTTGATCTATGTTTACGAAAACCATATTGGTGATCGGTAATAATATTGAATTAGTGAGATATTTGGAGTTCAGTTTTATTTGTAAACGTCTTTTTTTGAATTCGAGCTCTGTTTTGATGTGAGTGTGGTTGAGTTTGGTGCTTTGTTGGAAGCCTAGATATTTGTATGTTTCTTTGTCGAGCATGTTATCGAGTGTTTCGTTGTTGATGGTTTCTGTCTCATGGTGGCCCTTCCATTGGCCATTCCGCACACGTGTCTCTCCTGTAGCGCTTTAGGGACTTCCCTGCAGCACGTGTGCTAGACCCATAAAAAAAGAAGAGTTTATTATCATCGTTTTTAATTAAAGATATGGATTTAATAAAAAAATCCTTTAATATAAAACAGTATTAAACTGTATCAGGTCAGTCAATAAATTTTGAAAGCGACACCTATGGAACATTACGTGAACCAAATATTGAACACCATTTTGAAGCTTCATCTGTCATATGAACACACCCTACATTGTTTATCAGCTGGTTAAAGTAAACGTGTTTGAGTATTTTTTAAAAATGGAAGAAATCGAATATCGTGCAGTGAAAAAACTCTTTGCTTTGGAAGGTTTGTCGGCAACTGAAATCCATGCAAGGTTACTGAAAATATTAGAGGTGTTCATAGATGGACTCGAGTATAAACATGGTCGTACAAGCGTCAATGATGATCCACCTTCAGGACGTCCAAAAACTGCATCAACTGAAGAAACTGTTGTTCCAATACAAGATATGGTAATGGAAGACCATCGATTAACCGTGGATGATATAGCTGAGACTTAGATGAATCAGTACATGAGATCTACTAATGTTTTTGGTATGAGAAAGCTATTCACAAGATGGGTGCCGAATTTGCTAACGTCAGAACAAAAATGCACTCGAGAGAAACTTTCTAAACAACATTTGGCTCTCTTCACAAAGAATAAAGCTGATGAATGAGAGTTGAGTTTGCCAATATAATCCTGAACTGCCACAACAAACCGCACAGTGGATGGAGTCCGATTGTTCAGCTCCAAAGCAGCCAAAGTGGTCAAAGTGGTCCAAAAAAATTATAGCATCAGTTTTCTGGAATGCAAAAGGAATTTTGTTCATTGATTACCTTCAAACTGGTAAAATAACCTCAGGAGAGTATTATTGTCACCTTTTGGACCAGCTGAATGAGAAAATTCGTAAGAAAAGGCCCGGCTTGCAGAAGAAAAAAATCATCTTGCATCATGACAATGCACCTGCTCACAGAGATGCTTTGGCCACAGTAAAACTGGTCTGATTAAAGTAAGAATTGTTGGAACACCCACCCTATTCACCAGATCCGGCCCCGTCTGACTTCCATCTGTTCCCAACCTCAAAAGATTGCTACGTGGTAAGCGTTTTTCAACAAATGATGAGGTGATAGTATCCGTAGATGGGTATTTTAAAGATCTTCAGGAGAACCACTTCAAAGATGGGGTAAATAAATTGGAGAATCGCTGAAGCTTAAGGGAGATTATACTGAAGAATAAATATATTTCGACTCATTAATTCATCTCGTTTCATTTCGGCTTTCAAAACGTATTTACCGACCTGATACTATTGGGCTCATGAAAATTCGTGTTATTGGTTTTAAAATAACAAGTTAGTGGTATTGTTTACGAATTAATACTTGGCTTAAAATGAAACACTTGTTTACTTTTAAAAGTATGTTTTCGTTTTTACGATAAAACTTATTTATTGTTTGCACTAAAATAATTTCAAGAAGTTCTCCATGCGATTATTAAATCAACAAAGCCTAATTAATCCAGACTAAATTAGTTTTATATAGGTTTATTCAGTATAGCAATGGCTCGTAACGTTAGTTGTGTAAATATAGTTATTACTGGCATTATAATAGTTCTGCATTAGCTTTGTGTATTTATTTTATTTCGTAAATTCCTTCATTTTCTCAAGGAAGTGTTTTTTTAGCATAGAGTGCTGCAATAAAATTGCTTAATTACTTTGTTAACTGTCACTAAACATATTTGTAAAAATTTTACAATTGCGTTATCGCGATTTCGTAGTACAACTACACTGTCAAACGCTTAACTGAGACTAAACCAGATTTTTGGTATTTATGTTTATATGATTAACAGATGTGGGTCTATTATGTACTAAAACAGTTGGTACAGGACGGAATTTGCTACGTCTAATTGACTATTCAGTAAATTTATATTATGGTTCTTTGAATGTTTGTAAACTTCTATAGATTCTAAGAAATTGAGTTTTGACCTTTTAGGTGCCGTATGGAGTATTTGTGAACAATTGATATTGGGAAATGGATGGCCTGTTTCTAAAAAATATTTAGCAAAGTGTGATTTTTCATTTTTTAGGCTCTAAGAGGCATTGTGTTCTACGAATCTTGTTTTGAAATTCCGTCCCGTTTGGCCTACGTAACAACTATTGCACTCTTGACAATTAAGTTTATAAACTCCTGATTTATTATGTTTATGGTATTAGTTTTATCTTTGGCATTGAAAAATATATTGGATAATTTTTGAGCGGGTTTAAAAGCTATTCTGGTTTTTTGGCGTGAGAACTTGGGGTATTTTATCCGAGATGGGACCAAAAATATGTCAAGATATGAATGTTTTCTTTTCTCGGCATTCTTTTACGGGGTAAACTAAGCTGAAAGTGGTTTGTTTTTGTTTACGGCTTATTAAGCCGTAATTATTTTAAATTAGAAGCCGTTATTGAGTGCTATATTTTTGATTGTGTCCAGTTCTTTTTTCAAATTATTTTTACTAAAAGGGATATTGAAGGCTCTATGGATCATAGATCTTTAGGCTGCCAGTTTTATGGGAGTTAGGATGTATTGAGTCAGCTGGGATGGTGACATCTGAAACGGTTAGTTTGCGAAAAATATCGAATGCTAATCTATTTCCCTTCTTTGAAATTGTAACATCTAAGAAATTTATTTTATTATCTGTTTCCTTTTCCAATGTGAATTTTATGTTGGGTGTATATTATTTAGATAATTTGAAGTAGAATTGAGTTCAATATCATTTCCATGGAAACATACTAAGATGTCGTCCACATATCTAAACCAAAAGAGAATATTTTTTGCGTGTTGAGTTTTTAGAAAATTATTTTCCAGTTCTGACAAAAAAATTTCTGCTAGCACAGGACTAAGTGGAGAACCCATGACAAGACCATCTCTTTGTCTGAAAAATTGATTATTGAACTAAAAATAATTTCCGGTTATACAAAATTCGAACAGTTTCAATATATCTTGTTGTATTGATATATTGATGTTTTTTTGTAACATAGTTTCAATAATTTCTAAACAATCTTTATTTGGGATATTGGAGAACATATTTGTTACATCGAATGAAACCAGAAGGGCGTTATTTGGGATGGAGATATTTTTAAGTTTATTTGTGAGATCAACAGAATTTTTTGTGTTGTATTTTGGATTAAACTGTGTAATTTATTTAAAGATGGTGTTAAGATATGTTGGTCTGTCTGGTCTTATTGGCGAATTTTCTTTATGTATTTTTATCAAGCCGTAAAGGTTTGGTGATCTAGGATATTGGTTTATTATTTTAAAGTTTTCTCTTTCATTCACAATGCTCAGGGTTTCATTTTACAGGGTCTTGAGTTGTTTTTGAATTTCATCAGTTGGATCTTTTTTTAGTTTTATTGGGTTCTCTTTTTTCAGAAAATCATTTACTTTTTGAATGTACTGGTTTTATCAAGAGCTATGATGGAGTTGCCTTTGTCTGCTTTTGTTATTATTAGGTTATTCTCTTTTATTTTCGACTGAATGGACGCTATCGTTAGCTGTTACTGCAGGTAGTGTTTTTTGTGTTTAACATTATATGTTTTTTTTTATATATTATTATTTGGGCCACCTATGGTTTTTTGTGGCTGATTCAATTTTGTTGTTTAAATGTAATGTCACAAAGTAACGGACCAATCAATCAACTCTAGAGTGCTGCAGTTCAAAAACAGAAATCTTTCAGTCAGAAAAAAGATGGATTTGTATTCTCTATAGACTACCCAAAAGCATTCGACAACCTACTCCATGATCTAGTGCTATAAATCTAGAAGAGGGATTAATAAAAATCATAATAATCTTGAACTTCTACGGCGGCAACTTTTATGATCATATAGAAGTAGGGAAAAGTCCCCTTTTGGTAATCAGTTTTATCTTGAGCCATAACAAAGGGGGACCATGCAGGTATATCTCCCGCGCCACGATGAATGTAGAAACGAAACTCTTTTTAAATGGGTGTCCTCTTTACTGAAAATTGTTCTTCGCCGTTTATTGATTTTTAAATTGAGCGTAAGTTCTTAGGTAGGTATTTTTCGTGAAAAATCATCGAGGTTATCGTGAAATTGGACGTAAGTTGTTAGAGTTCTCCTGTAGGTATGTAAGAGATCTTTCTTTGCGAAATATCTTCCACCCACCGGTTATTAATTTTTAGTTTACTGTGTCGAGAAAGGTCCAAGCTGTTTAAGTTCTACTGCAAAAGGGACGTTTTCGTCCAGCAATGAGATTCGCTCCCCGATTGTCATTTGTCGTCGCTTTGTTGGTGTATGAGTAGCTATGTCTTTAGTATTATCCTTTTTTCCAAAAAGTACTTATGTAATTTTAAAAAAATAAAATAATGTTAAACACTAAAGATGACGCCATAATTTCTTTCATGTTCACGATTTTCCAAGGTTACAAGAAGTATATTTTAAATTTCTTTTTTTTGTAGGCGATGGTGGATCCAAGAAAGTTTTTTTTTGTTTTGTAACCTATATTATAACTAAATGAGATAGTTGTCGAGATATTGTAATAGTTTAGATCTTTGTAACAAATAAAAAATCGTTTAGAGAGCTAATACAATCTATATGCGTTCGTGGTTGCCTATCTAGGACGCCTTACGTTCTTGAAGAAGATTAGAAGTCGACGTGACCAGTTTGTCGAGTTCAAATCGAAATTACGACACAACAAATACAAGAGAAACAATTCCTGCGGCGCTTTTCTTTCTTTTATTTAATTAGCAGTACGGGAAATGTTTTCGGACCCTAATAAAGTCACCCTGTTATTTACCAAAATGTGGGTTCTTGATCTTATTACAATATATATTACTTAAATTGCTTCTTTGTATAAAGTAAAATAATTAAACCTAATGAATACATATAGAATATCCAATAAACACAGCATATTTTTCTATTTTTCGTAGGTCTATTGTTTACCTATAAAATATTATCACCAGTTGAGGAATCATCATATGGATCTTGCGAATGTGGTATGGATCTCAAACTAAGTATAACATAGATAGGGCCATTTGTTCATGAATAGCCAGATTTCTTACCTCATAAACCATGACCACTGAGTTGCAGACAATTTTTAAATACAATGTCGGTGACAGTGCAACTACGACATAAGTGTGGCACTTGGAATTAAGTAATTCTTACCTTTAATAAAATTACGCAGAAGAGATCTTAATTGTATTTAACGGCATTTAGGTACTTTATTTATTTTTCTCCTGGTACTCGTATGCAAGATTTCTTCACAATATAGTGAGTTATTGTTGCCTACCTCTGTTTCAGCGTAACTCTGTAGTCTGTGGTATTATCGTCGCGGTAAGATAAATGAGAGAGAGAGAGAGGCGAATATCAAGGGGGGTTTAAGAAAGGAAGATCCAGTATAGACCAAGCCTTCACGATGAAACAACTACTACACAACAGCTACCAGCGGAACTTGGTACTGCATATTCTTTTCGTGGATTACTAACAAGCCTATGACTCCATAATAAGATCGAAACTTTATGAAGCAATGGAACAACTTAAAATTCCGCCGAAGTTGATAAGACTGGTTAAAATCACTATGAACGAAACATGGAACAGAGTCTCGCTGGAGAGGGGCTTGTCCAGGGCATTTGCAGTGAGGAAAGGTTTGAGACAGGGAGACCCGCTGTCCACGACACTGTTTGGGCTGACCTTGGAGGCCATTTTAAGGGAGAGTGGAGTGCAGACTAAAGGAATAATATACCATAGGAAACAGCAGGTCGTTGCTTTCGCAGATGATTTAGCACTTATTACAAGATCAAAGAGTGAACTACAGAAAATGTTCAGAGACATAGAAGCAACAGCTAAACAATACAGTCTATATATAAATGAAGAAAAAATAAAGTATTTTGAAATGAGAGCTGAAGTAGGACCTAGGGGGGAAAAGAAAAAAATTAAGAGCAAAGGAATTAAAGAGTACAACTTCGAGAAAGTTGGCCATTTTGAATACCTGGGTGTGACGAAATGAGATTGAGAAACGAATATCGAAGGGTGGCAAAGCTATGGGATCCCTAAATACAATGATAAAGTCCAAACTGATAAGCAGAAGATCTAAAGAAAGGATTTACAAGACAGTGATTCACCCAGCAGTGGTGTACGGTAGCGAAACATGGATTCTGAGCCGAAGAAATACAGAAAAGCTGGAGAGATGGGAAGGAGGATGTTCCGTAAGATGTATGGTGGTACAAAAAAGAAGACGGTGGTTGGAGAAGAAGGACTAACCAGGAAGTGAGGAAGCTATATGGGCAGCCTAATATGATCCAAAAAATCCGAGCTCGAAGGGCTAGTTGGTTGGGTATATAGAATCCCGCTGTACAGACATGCAAAGCAGGTGCTAACACTCGGCGAGGGCGGCAAACGCAGAAGAGGAAGACCCAAAAAGAGATGGTTAGAGGATGTAAAAACTGACATAGTGGCACTGAGGGTACCGGACTGGGAGCAGAAGACAAGGGAATGGAGAGAAATCATCAAAAAAATTGAAGCCATGGGCCCCACGGCCTGAAGAGCTGTTATATATATATATATATATATATATATATATATATATATATATATATATATGTATATATATATATATATATATATATATATATATATATATATATATATATATATATATATATATACATATACAGGGTTACAGGGAAAGTCGTCCTAGATAATTAAGGACGTTATAGTTTAGGTCGTTTCTGACCGATTTGATTCTATGACATAATGTCCTAAACTTAACCGTTTTCGAGATATTGAAATTTAAAGATTTTCTAAAAAAAACATGTTTTTTTTGCTTTTATATCGATTTTTTTTATTAGAGGTTCTCGAGTGCGATTTTTTGGTTATTTTTAGTTAGTCTGTATGTCAAGTATCAAAAATCATCAAAAAAAAAATTTGAACTAGTTACTAACAGTTTCAAATGGCGGCTTATTAATGTTTCTAAATTACGAATTTTTACCAAGTATTTTCTACTTTAAATCAATAAAGAGAAAAAAAAATGTATGGAAGTTATTCTGCATATTATTTTAAAAACTTTTACGTCTTTTTAGCTATCTAAAATGGTATAATACTAGGAATTTAATAGGAAAACTGTACACAGAATGACACCTAAAGCCGTCCTCTTTAGAAGCCCAATAGTGGGCATTGTGGTAGTTTGTAAGACCGTCTTTGTCGAATTTCGACTCGTCAGTCCATAGTATTTTCTTAAAAAAAGATGCATCTTCAACATCGGTATTGAGCATAAATCTGCAGAATTCTAATCGTCGCAACGGATCCCCTTCTTCAATGACTTGCACGGGCGTATAGTGGTAAGGGTGTTGCCCAGCAGTATGCATTACAAACCATACATTCCACTGCGAAATACCAAGCTGTTGTGCGACAACATTTGTAGATGTGGTTGGGTCCACCTCAAAGAGACGTCGTATTTCGTTTTCTTCGTCTTCGTCAAAGATACGTGGTCGTCCCATGTCAGTCCGCCGTTTTTGTACGGAACCAGTTTCTCGTAGTCTTCGATAAGTTCCATCAAATACGCTAACATATCAGGTACACGACGAGTAGGATATCGCAGTATGTATTCATCACGTGCACGCGCCGACACTCCTTCGCAAAATCCGTAAAACATTAGGATGTCAGCATATTCCTCGTTGGTATACGTTACCATATTCACAAGCAGAGATCAAAATCCAGTTACGAGCCAATTCACACAGTCAGAAGATGAAACACAGATATTTTTGAAAAGCACGGTATAGCACATCTACCACGGACGAATCGCAAGCAGACTAAAAATCATTCAATAATGTTTAGTGAACAGAAAATGTCACTCGCACAGAGAGTACCCCGACCGGAAAAAATGCTTACCCAACCCTTTTTATTGTTTGAAGGTGCAGGTAGTAAACCGGTAATTGGTAGTATCTAAATTCTATTATTATGTTACTCTACATTTGGGCCTATTGAAATCTCATTTTCTTAGAATTTTCAATAGATCCAGATATTATACCGTTTTAGATAGCCAAAAAGACGTGAAAGTTTTTAAAATAATTTGCAGAATAACTTCCATACATTTTTTTTTCTCTTTATTGATTTAAAGTAGGAAACACTTCGTAAAAGTTCGTAATTTAGAAATATTAACAAGCCGCCATTTGAAACTGTTAGTAACTAGTTCAAATTTTTTTGATGATTTTTGATACTTGGCATACAGACTAATTAAAAATAACCAGAAAATCGCACTCGAGAACCTCTAATAAAAAAAAATCGATATAAAAGCAAAAAAACATGTTTTTTTTTTAGAAAATCTTTAAACTTCAATATCTCGAAAACGGTTAAGTTTAGGACATCATGTCATAGAATCAAATCGGTCAGAAACGATCTAAACTATCCTTAATTATCTAGGACGACTTTCCCTGTAACCCTGTATATATATATATATATATATATATATATATATATATATATATATATATATATACATATATATATATATATATATATATATATATATATATATATATATATATATAAGATAAATGAGTCATTTTCATTTATTTTATATCTTCTTACGACGCCGTCTTCTCACGAAAGTTGCCGATCCATATAGCTAAACAAACTTTAGAAACTGATGCTCAAAAAATAGCACTCAAGGCACATCCAAACCACCTTCTCATGTCCTTCAGCCAAGAATTCTGTCATCTTCCGATGGATTGTTTGCGCTTTATTTTGCCTTTAATAATTAGACGTAGCAATTCGTATTTTGGGCTCCTCATTATATGTCTGAAGTATTAAGTTTTTCTTATTTTTATGATTGTTAGTAATTTCTTTATTTTGTTCATTCTTTCCAGTACGTCTGTATTTTTTTTATCTTCTGTATCCAGGAGATGCGAAGAAGGCGTCTATAAATGTACATTTCAAAAGATTCCATTAGTTTCTCTAAGCCAGGGTCAAGAGTCCAGCATTCACATCCATACAACAGCACGAAGAATACATAGGCTATCGCCATTCTCATTCGGAGTTCAAGACTGAGACTTGCGATGGTACAATGGATTCATATTCATGTATGTTACTCGGGCCTGTTAAATTCGGGAATATATTTCCTTTCTTAGGTCCTACTTGTCATTTATATAGGTTCCCAAATATTTAAATATGGAGACATATTTTACAGTGTTGTCCCTGATTTCGAGGGATTCTGGTGATAGATTTTTCTTTGTTATTACCATCCACTTGGTTTTTCTTATATTCATGAGCATACCATATTTTGTTCAGTGTACTCTCTTTAACTATTAATTTATAATTAATTTAATATTAATTTATATACCATTAGGATTTTTACTGATTAACGTGAAAACAGTGCGTGAATTTTAGGCATATTTACGATAGGTACCTGTCATCGTAGTAAAAAGGTTTTTTGCAATTTTTGTGTTTGGCATGTCAAATTTTCATTTCAGACTACGAGTGTTAACACTGAAAATATAGCTATCACTGCAGGAAGACACACAATAATGGGGAATCATCAGCCAATGTAAATTTATAGGAAAATATATTTCTATATGGTAACTATCAGCCAATGTAAATTTATAGGAAAATAGATTTCTATATGGTAACTATAGTTATGGTGTGATAAATTTCGATAAGGAGGAGAATCCATTAAAGATCAACTGTCCAAAATAGCTCGAATTGCAGCATCAAACGAAAATGTGACACAATTGGACTTTTTTTTACTAAATTATGACCACTTACCGGCGTTATCGCTACCAACTAAAATACAAACTCCAAAGGATGCAGAATCTCCGATGGTGTAAAAGTATAAATATCAAACTTTATCGGCCGTATTTTTTGATCATCAAAGTGCTGCTCTTAAATTTGAAAGAAGCTGACATTAACGTCAATGCTGAATGATGCAATCACCTGAAAATATTCAAAATCAATAATGAGCATCCCGGGAACTTTACAAGAATGTCATCCTTCTGTATGGTAACCACCTACTATTCCCATAGTGCAATCAAGGATGCCAGATGTCCTCTTCAGACAGCGTATCATAGAACGTATTTTAATGAAGCTAGACACCAAAAAAGCTTCGGGCGCTGACGGAATACCTGCCATAGTTCTCAAAAACTGCCCGAGGGAACTGACACCAGTTTTCTATAGACTCTTCGACCTGTCCTACAGAAAGGGGATATTTCCTTCCTGTTGGAAATGTGCCACAGTTCAGCCGATACCTAAAAAAGGCAAGAAGGCCTTCCCAAATAACTACCGACCAGTCGCACTGCTTTCAATACTATCGAAAGTCATGGAAAAGGCCATCAATCAGCATCTTCTAAAATATCTTGAAGAATTCAACATTATTAGCGATCACCAAATGGGTTTCGTAAAGATAGATCAACAGGAGATCTTCTGACTTATGTAACACATATTTGGAACAACGCAATTGAACACTATGGAGAATCTCGAGCGGTTGCTCTTGACATATCCAAGGCATTCGACCATGTTTGGCACGATGGACTGTTGACTATGCTACGCCCTTATGGTATGTCTGAAAAGTTTTGTTTGTGGCTCTCATGTTTCCTCAGTGAGCGTTCTTTACGAGTGGCGGTCGATGGATTTATTTCACTATCAACGCCGGTGTGCCCCAAGGCTCCATACTATCTCCTACTGTCTTTCTCATTTACATTAACGATCTGCTGGAAAAGACCGGAAATCCAGTCTATAGCTTTGCAGCTGACAGTACGCTTATCTCTTCATTCACTTTGAACGGCTGCTCAGGCGAGTGTCCGCAGACAGCGGAAAGTCGCTCAACTTAACAAAGATCTGGAAGAAATTCTATCTTGGGGTGACAGTAACCAAGTGGAATTTAACGCTACAAAAACCCAGGCGGCAGTTTTTTCTAAAAAAGTTAACATTGCTGAACCCGACATAGTTATGGCGGGGCACTCCATTCCCCTAACATCGTCACTCAATTTGTTGGGCGGGAATTTGGGAGCAAACATGTACCGGCATGAGCATGTTGCAGGCATAGCAAGGACAGCTTCTCAAAAGTTGGGAATATTATTTCGAACCAGAAAGCTTTACACTCCACAACAACTGTTAATTCTTTCCAAAGCTCAAATTCGACCAACTATGGAATAATGTTCCCATGTTTGGGGTACCGCTCCTAAACATCCACTGCATCTGTTAGATTCTATTCAGAGAAGAGCTGCTCGTCTGATTGGAGACCCGGAACTGACCGGCGGCCTTGATTCGCTGGAACATCGAAGAACGGTTGGCGACTTGAGCTTATTCTACAAGTATTTTCATGGAAAGTGTTCGGAGGATGTAGCCCGCTTAATTCCTTCCAGAGCGGTGCATGTTGGAAATACACGTCGCGCTCATACTTCACATCTGTATGAGGTTCAGCTTGTTACTCCTGGTATAACGCTTTTCAAGCAGTCTTTTATATGGAAAATCATCCCTTTGGAATAATTTACCCAGGACTGTGTTTCCCACCGAGTACAATTTACAGCGATTCAAGAACAACGTATCTCGCTTTTTCCGCACACATGTCGCTCCTGTAGCACTTTAGGGACTTCCCTGCAGCACGTGTGCTAGACCCACAAACAAAAATGGTAATGTTGCCTCTATATTTCCCAAATAGTACGAGATCATCCTATTCATATGCTTTGGAAAGTTTTAGAATATCCTCTCCATGGGATTTTCATGTACTTAGTCCATACAAATAATCTCTAGAATCAATTATGGAGGTTCAATTTAGTAGCTGTGATAGATTTGTTCTTTTAATTAATGGTTCTACAAATCATTTTACGTACTGAGCAAATCGTTTTACCGATAATTTGTTGTCTGTTTTATTATGCGTTCTTATAAAAAGATTATTGTGTGATTATAATATTGAGTTCTCTCTCTTTTTCTCTTTTTCAATCCTTTCACCCCAATAGAAGTATCGATGGTGACACTATGCAGTTGCTGCCTCAACTGTCATTCTCCAGGCATTTTAATCCTGCGCGACCTGATTTGACTCGTGCATACCCATACCAAGGAGAGATCTTACTTGGTCGGACCATCTCGTGGGGGACGGTCCCCTTGATCTTCTACCTTTTACCTTCCCTGCTACTACAAGCTTTTCCACGGCATCCAGTTTCCTTATAATGTGGCCAAAATACTCAAGTACTGTACTATTTGATAGTCGGTCATTTATACTAAGCTCTTCAAGAATAGATACATCAGTACGGTGTTCGGTATATGAGACTGAGCCATCACTGTTAGTTATGAGGGATCCCAAATAGTTGAAATGGACTACAACAGTGAAACCACCAATTTTATTTCTGTGTGACAGATCTTCATTACTGCTTACAACCATTACTTTGGTCTTCGCTCTATTAATTGTCAATCCACAGTTTTTGCTAGTGCTTTCCAGGAGGTCCATAATTGAGTCTAGGTCTTGTACTGAAGTTGCAAGTATAACAGTATCATCCGCATATCCAATGTTATTTAACTCACTTAACTTTCAAATGTTGGTTTAAATATACAATAAAACCACTAACGTACAAATATTCCCTCCTTATAATATTACTGAAAATTATCAAGGGATAAATGCTCTCAAAAGGCAAAACTCTTACTAACTAAAATAACCTAAAACATTATCGTTAAGCTGAAAGGCAGAAGGAACAAGCGAGACTAGTTAATGCGATCGCATAAAGTTAGAGGATCATATTATAAATTAACCCGATATTTCGCCGATTTGATTAGTATGGTGGACTTTACAAATGTTGTATGTAAATATATCTGTTTGGAGCATAATTCCAAGTCTTGTGGTAGTGCCATTAGGTACATTAGGTCATTAGGTATATATATATATATATATATATATATATATATATATATATATATATATATATATATATATATGTATGTATGTATATATATATATATATATATATATATATATATATATATATATATATATATATATATATATATATATATATATATTAGAGTGACAAGCAACATTTCTTTTTTATTTTCTTTGATCCCCTGCAAAATGTTCAGTTCTATGAAAAATTGAAAAACTGAAATTTTTAGAAAAAAATATTATTATTTACAGTTCTAAAGAATTTTTTAGAAGATAAACAATTATCTGCAATAATGCGATAGATTTTCTTTAAAAGTAAGCTTATAAATTGTTCCCTTTTTCAAAGTAATACGTTTTTGTGGTAGACTGTTTTATTTTTGACCCCGAAGAATTAGATAAATGAATCGAACAAGGAATTTAACTGAACACGAGGTAGTGCGAGCCTCAGTTTTATTGGACGAGGGATATTGTCAGAGTTATGTTGCCAATTTGTTAGGCAAACATCGTTCCACAATAAGTCGTATGGTATGACGCTTGAATGAAGTAGGAACTTCTTCTAGAAGGCTAGGGCAAGGGCGAAAAACGATGCACTAGCGACATAGATGAACGTTTTATAAGACAATATGCTTTAAGAAACAGGACTGTCACTAGTTCTATAATAAGAAACGAACTCGAAGCTGTTCGCCATGTCACAATTTCTTCTAAAACAGTTAGAAGACGGTTAAATGAAGCTGGATTAAACAGTAGGAGACCAGTAGACAAGGCGAAATCGGCGCCATCGTTGGAAAAAATTTTCTAATTGAATTTTTTTTCATAACCTTCTCCAGGAGATGCCCCTAAAAGAGGATCAACATGTTGCCGGGCGGTAACCTGGTCCGAATTTGTTTAAACAAATTTTTTTAAAACAAAGTCCAAAAATTGAAATTTTCGCCCCGGAACAAGTTTTTTTAGGTAAATTGGACCATTTTGAACAAAAAATGTCTCTTGTGAATTTTCTCTAAAATGCGCCATTTTCGAGATATCGGCGATTTTAGGTGCGAGAAAACGCGAAAATGGCCACTTTCACCTCCCAATATCGGGGTCAAAAATTAAAATTTTCAATGTTGCCAAGTGTCCAAATTAAAGTTTGAGATCTCCTCTACAAATTATCGTAGGAAATATTGCAATATCTTCATTTTTAAATATTGTTTTTTAACAGTTAACAAATTGCGTTCGAGCGCCCGCGGCTGCATCGAAACTGTATACATAGATATATACGCAACGCCCGTACGTAGGCGCACGGAACTGTATACGCACTGCGATGCTCTATAAAGCTTTGTTTCTTGATTTCTTATTAAAATTAATATATTTGAAAAGTATGTAAAAAATATTTATTTATTAAAGAGTAATTGTTATATCAAATTTAATTATTATAACAAATTTATATAAATAAAAATTCAATATTCGATTAGGATGGTAGAAGAATTAAAACAATTTTATGAAATATAACTTATATATATTTAATAGAATTTTCGCAAATATTTAAATTACACCCACACATGAGTATACAACTTACGTTGTTGCTTTTGCAATTACATGCATTAGTTTTACAATTTTTTGTACATTTACATTGCCTAATTAACGAATCTGGTATCGAATTTTTTAACATGAATTTGGGTAACAATTCACCTGTTTCTATAGTGTAACCAAATTCTGTTGCATCTAAATGTCGATACCGAGAATACAATGACATTTTCCATATGTACGTTTGTAGTGAAGCTCGTGAAATGTGCAATTTTAAAGCATCGGATGTACATGGAATTTTTCCAAAATTAATACCCATCCCACAAGAACGTTCTAAAATTATTTGTCTAGCATTATCTGCTGTTTCTCCAGCTTTATTCAAAATTTTCAAATACAATTTTTCTAATGCATTGAATTCCATGGCATTTAATTGTAAGCCAGTACCAAGTGGGGTTAATGCATTTTGAGTATCTAAATCAAAGACTAAATCTAAAGCTTTATTTTTAGTACCTACTTTACTAGTAGTATCACAGCCTGTAAACGCATGTAAAGCAGGCAAAACTTGACAAACTTGACTAGTTAAATATTCAGCAGCTACATTACAAGACAATAATCTTGGCTTCTGACCAACTACTTTAAAATACAATCCTGTACAACCAATTAATTTGAAAAAGCTCCAATAATGAATTGCTAATATGTTGGTTTTTCTTTCTCTTCGGGTTCAATTGATAATAACTGTTTTTCATTATTAACAGCTTCATTATTTTCTGCTTCCAGTTTTTTGAGAGCATTTTCCCGACGTACAATTTTTTCTTTACTTACATAGGAAGCATAACACTTTCTGTGCCAAGAAAAAGTTTGTTCACTGCTACTTGGATTATATAAATCGTTAAATTTTGTACTTATGTCATCTTTCCGACGATTAGCTGCTTGTTGAATTTTTTGAAATGATTCAAAATTTGGTTGTTGTACATCATCACACTTACCACAGAAAATGCACTTATGATCACATTTAATTCGTTTAATAGAAAAAGACATAATTACACATGTACATACTTGTAAGGGCGGAAAAGAAATGAATAAACTATTAAAGTGTCCGACTCTTATTTAAGCAATAGCATGTTTGAACTTTTGCATGATACTTCACGTTACAGCGAGTTGCAGCGCGTATACAGTTCCGCGCGCCTACGTACGGGCGTTGCGTATATATCTATGTATACAGTTTCGATGCGGCCGCGGGCGCTCGAACGCAATTTGTTAACTGTTAACAAAACAATGTTTAAAAATAAAGATATTGCAATATTTCCTACGGTAATTTGTAGAAGAGATCTCAAACTTTAATTTGGATACTTGGCAACATTGAAAATTTTAATTTTTGACCCCAATATTGGGAGGTGAAAGTGGCCATTTTCGCGTTTTCTCGCACCTAAAATCGCCGATATCTCGAAAACGGCGCATTTTAGAGAAAATTCACAAGAGACATTTTTTGTTCAAAATGGTCCAATTTACCTAAAAAAACTTGTTCCGGGGCGAAAATTTCAATTTTTGGACTTTGTTTTAAAAAAATTTGTTTAAACAAATTCGGACCAGGTTACCGCCCGGCAACATGTTGATCCTCTTTCAGGGGCATCTCCTGGAGAAGGTTATGAAAAAAAATTCAATTAGAAAATTTTTTCCAACGATGGCGCCGATTTCGCCTTGTCTACAGCCACTGCGCCCTTGCTTACTAGAGAGAACAGAGTTGCCAGGTTACGTTTTGCTCGAAATCATGAAAACTGGTCTGTGGATGATTGGAAACAAGTTTTCTTCACAGATGAAACTAGGGTTAGTCTAAAACATCCAGATGGTCGTGAGCGAGTATGGCGAAGACAAGGAGAGAGGTTTGCTCCTTGCAATATCTCTGCAAAGATTCCATTCGGCGGTGGCTCTGTTATGTTCTGGGGTGGCATCTGCTTTGATGCTCGCACAGAGTTAGTTCCTGTCCGTACGAAATCCATGAATGCTGACTACTATCTTGAGAATATTGTAATAGAACATGTGATGCCTTTGGGTCATTTTGTGGGGCCCAATTTCCTGTTTATGCAAGACAACGCTCGACCTCACGTGGCTAGGGAGGTACTCGATTATCTTAATTAAGTTGATATACCAATGGCCACCGAAAAGCCCGGATCTGAATCCGATAGAATATGTATGGGATCGCCTTAAAAAAAATGTGAAACGTCATATACCTGCACCTAGAAACCTGAGGGAACTTGAAAATGCAGTTATCACAGAATGGGAGCAAATTCCTCAAGATTTTATCCAAAATTTAATTAGAAGCATGCCTAGGCGCATAAACGCTGTCATCCGAAGTAGAGGAGGCAACACACGCTACTCGTGTCCCAGTTACACCATTAATTTTGCTACTAGTGTCCCAGTTTATTTTTTTCATTATCACATAATTTCAACGATTTTGTTATTAGGTCTTAAGAATAATTTTAATTCGAATCTTATAGAGAAATTTGGTAGCTAATTCACTTTTAAAGTATCCGAATAAGTTTTTTCTAACTTTTAGTGTAACCAATATTCATAAAAAATTATTAAAATTAATTCATTATAGAGATTTGTATGATTTAATATATTGTTGCGTTAATTTTGCCCAGGAGTGTATTTGGAGGTCACATCAATCAACTGAAAATATATTTTTTCTTCTCAATCGTTTTTTTCCCTTTAACAGCCCCCCATTAGACTTCCGATTTAAATTTAAGCAATATGAAGGTGTACATTTTTTGATACTGAATCCGCTCCCAAGGGCCCCCTAAAATCCTTCAGTTTTCCGCAATACTCTTGTTAAGTGCACATTAAGGGTGAAAACATGCGTTTTACTTTCAAGAAAGTTCCGCAAAATTTACGAGAAGCATTGTAGATCAAGCTTTATGATGCAAAATCTTAGATATGACATAAATCTTTGAGAAATTTCATGGCGCACGAATAATATGGGACAAAGACAGAGAGAACGAAGCTCTTTGTTGGAAAAAAGACTGACAAACTTAAAAAAGCTCGAGAGGAAGACAACTTCAGAAAAAAATGTTTCAGACAAAATTTTGAGCCCAACTGTTGGTTCTCTATGAGTCCCAAAATTGAAAATTTAAATGGACACTCAATACTTTTAATACATATTTGAATTCAGCGAGAATTTTAAGGATAAAATGGAATAGTTTGCATCTACACTGGGCGAACGAGATTTCCGCGGTTTCTTAATTGCCATCTTTTCTCTTCTGCGATATCGCTTTCGTTATTATGAAGTTGTTGACCAAATATTCACTCATCCCAGTTAGGTTTCTTCGACTTTCCCTCGCTTTCGCATAGACAGAATATTGCGCACTATTATCATTGCACATATTAATTTTACAGTTCTTATAATTTGTTTATAAGATTAGTTACTTTCGCATTTACAAAAACAAAATGAACATTCTTCTGTTTCTTATGAGATAAATATTCCGAATATATTTTTTCCATCTTCGCGATATTATTTCTTTTATCTCTAATAGGTAGTTCAAAATATGTCCAAATTTTTGCAGTTTCCATAGATACAATGGCAGCACTTTCTCTAATTGTACGCTGCAATGATTATGAAGAAACAATCTTAAAATATGATTATTCGACGGCAAGGTATTTGCAGAAACGCACTCGGAAAAATCCTCCAAACATGATTCCACCACAACCGAAAATCAGTAATATTTTCTTTGTACGTTACGGCTTTTATGATTTCCACATGCCATTTTTAATCACGGAAGCAAAGATTACTTAAACCCCAATAATTTTTTAACTTAGTTATTAGCTTTTTACACGGATATAATTCTTTTCAAGTGCCACAAGTTATTGCAGTTCCATTGAGGCCCAATCAAACCTCTCGCTGAATTCAAATATATATTAAAGGTATTCGATTTCCATTTAAATTTTTAAACTTGGGACTTCTAGAGTCTCAACAGAATGTTGGGCCCAAAATCTAATAATCTCATTCAATTTCCAGGTGAAAATGCTAAAACTTTTGTCTAAAATATTTTTTGTGCCTTCCTGTTAAGTTTTTTTAGGTGTGTCAAACTTTTTTCCAAAAAAGCGCTTCGTTTTCGCTGTCTGTTTCTAATATTACTCATGCGTCATAACAATTTTTCAAAGATCTGTGCAATATCTATGATTTTGCATCACAAAACTCGATCTAAAATGCTTCCCGTAAATGTGGCGGAACTTTTTTGAAAAGAAAACCCTTTTTTATCCATTGAGGAAAACTGAAGGCTTTTAGGGAGAGACAGCCCTTGGGAACATATTCAGCATCAAAAAATTTACAAGAAAACACCTTCGTAATCCTTAAATTCAAATCAGAAGTCTAACGGGAGGCTGTTGAAGGGGGAAAACGTTTGAGAAGAAAAAATATATTTTCAATCGATGGATGCGATCTCTAAATATTAATATTTTTTTCTAAAAATTTGGTGGCTTTATTTTTATTTTGGGGATGGGTTCAAAGAAAATCAAAAAAAAATTTTTTGGCTTGACACCCTAATATATATATATATATATCTATATATATATATATATATATATATATATATATATATATATATATATATATATTTATATATAAATATATATATATATATATATATATATATATATATATATATATATATATATATATATATATATATTTATATATAAATATATATATATATATATATATATATATATATATATATATATATATATATATATATATATATATTTATATATAAATATATATATATATATATATATATATATATATATATATATATATATATATATATATATACATATATATATATATATATATATATATATATATATATATATATATATATATATATATATATATATATATATATATATATATATATATATATATATATATATATATATATATATATATATATATATATATATATATATATATGTAGTGCTTTTTCTTCTTGGGAATGTGGTTCTTGATTAATTTAGGCAAAAATTGAATTTGTTAAAATTATATTTTCGGTCAATTTGGTGTTGGTTTATTACCATAAACGTTTCGACCACACTTGGTCTTCATCAGTATTATTTGCTTATTCTACGAACCATTACGTTATATAAATTATTTTATTCCATTAAGAATGCTATTACAGTTACATTTTCATTTGTGATAGTTATCTTTAAAAGGGGGGGGGGGGGGGGGGGGGGGGGGGGGGGGGGGGGTGGGGGGGGGGGGGGGGGTGGGGGGGGGGGGGGGGGGGGGGGGGGGGGGGGGGGGGGGGACTTACCTAAAAAGGGGATTTCATCCTAATTAATAGTTTAAAAACATTAACAGACAAAGCACTTTCAAACATTCACATTTTTGTCACTAAAAACAGATCAGAAACCATATTTGTTCTCTGCAGGACATACCTGTATAGAGTATCTAATGTTGAAAGTTTCTCTCTATCAATAAGACAAGTTGTAGATTGTTCCAAGGATACATCTGACAGATGCTCTCTTTTCTAGGATTATTATAGATTAATTTTGATTGGAAATTTCCAGAGGTTACAAAGCTTATGGGTACAAGTCTTTTAGATTTGTCGTTTACTGATTGGAAATTAATGCTGACATTTCACCAATCATCTTGATGGCTTCTTCAGAGCCTATTCCAAGAATTATATGCTTGGGGCTGTAGCATGAAGTTGAGTTTCGGCGAAAAGTCGCTTTTTTAATTAGAATTAGAAATTCGGAAGAATCGTATCATATTATAGATTGTCGTTATTTATTTTAAAAAGCTGAAGTAGGATAAAAAATTACAGTGAATTGCGAAATTAATTAATTTGTAGATTAATTAATTAATAAACTGAAATCACAATTTCGAGGGTACGCGTGGTACACTTTTCGAAAGGTAACAACGAAATATTGCTAGCTAGGGACCTATATTAAATAAATATTAAGATAAATGAATCATTTATCGCAGAGGAGGGAGATGTAACAACTTCTAATTTCCCTTGAAATCGTATTTTTAGTGTAGAAGGTTAGCGCTATTTATTATCATGCGGTATATTTTTTATCGGCTTTTTTTCTTACCAATTTCATTTTTGTGAACTAAATTAATACGATATATATATATATATATATATATATATATATATATATATATATATATATATATATACATATATATACATATATATATATATATATATATATATATATATATATATATATGTATATATATATATATATATATATATATATATATATATATATATATATATATATATATATATATATATATATGTATATATATATATATATACATATATATATATATATATATATATATATATATATACATATATATATATATATATATATATATATATATATATATATATATATATATATATATATATATATATATATACCAGTGTACAAGTATGAAATGCGGATTTTTTTTACTAAAAAAACATGTTAAATTCGGAAGAAAGATAAAAAGTGCTTTATTCAAAGTATGCTCTATTGCTTGTTATACATTTTTCGCATCTCTCGGGCAATTTGGGAATACCACGCCAGTAAAAATTATTCCCTTTTCCTGCGAACCATTCATTGAGCCATTTTTTCACATCCTAGTACGAACCAAATCGCAAGTGCGTGACCCATCGATGCAAACAAGTGAAATCGAAAGGAGTCAAGTCTGGTGAGTAAGCCGCATGGGGTAGAACTTCCCAGCTGAGTGTCACGAACTGGTTTTTGCCGTATGTGATGGAGCATTGTCATGAAGAAAAATGACTTTGTGTTGCCTCTTTCGGTATTCTGGCCTTTTTTCAAGCAGCGAACGGCTTAAATCGGTCAATTGTTGTTGGTAACGTTTAATATTAACCGTTTCCCAAGGTTTTAACAGCTCATAATAGACCACGCTCCTCCGGTCCCACCAAACACAGAGAATCGTCTTTCTGCCAAAGCGATTCGGTCTTGCGGTCGATGTGGATGGTGCACCTAAGTCTACCCATGATTTTTTTATGCTTGAGATTCTCAAAATAAATCCACTTTTCATTCCCTGTAACTATACGATGCAAAAAAACGACTTCCCTTTGTACCGAGCGAGCAAAATGTCACACGTGTTTTTGCGCTTTCCCATTTGCCTGTCGTTCAACTCATGCGGTACCCATCTACCGGTCTTCTAAATCTTTCCCATCTGTCGTAGCCGATTGGAAACAGCTTGTTGACTAACGCCCAATTGCTCGGCGAGTTGTTTTTGTGTTTGCGAATCATCTTCATCCAACAATGCTTGCAATTCCACATCTTCGTATTTTTTTGGCTTTTTTTTTTTTCCACGTTCCTTGTCTGCAACATCGAAGTCACCACTTTTGAAACGTCGAAACCATCGTTCACACGTATCTTGCGATGGAGCATGCTCACCATGGGCTTCTCGAAGTAATCGGTATTATTCAACAGCAGTTTTTTTTCAAATGAAAACAAAAAATTAATGCTCTCCGCGAATGCTTTTGTTCGGTATAAATTGAACAGAACAACACAACTCTATGCACACACTTTTCCAATTTTATCACTCGTGCGTGTCTGACACTTGCAGTGTCAAATCTTTATAGCACAAACTGCATTGGTGCACCATCTGTTGTCTGAAATCCGCATTTCATACTTGTACACCTGATATATATATATATATATACAGTAATACCCCGCTTTACGCGAGGGATACGTTCCGAAAAAAATCGCGTTAACTGAAATTCGCGTATATCGAGGTTTATGATTAAACATAGTCAAAATTTAATACAAAAAAATACAAATCATTTTAATCAATCACTTTAATTCTAAGAACACTTTATGCAATACATACTCTTATTTTTTACGGAAAAATACATCTATTGTCTTTTGGGTAACGTTTTGTTTACGTTCTTGTAAAATACGTTCATAACACCCAACACTGTTTTTAATTGTTTGACACACGGTCAAGACACGGTCATCATTATTGTCTATACTCTGCAATATGTCCAAACCTGAATAAATTTTTGAAAGTGCATTTTGTATTTCCCCTGAAGATAAAACTTTCTCTCTTCTACTTGTTCTTCCTCATCGTAGATAGGATTATTCTGTAAACTCGATCAGATCTTCATTGCTAATAGGATCGTCGTGCGTTGCTACAAGTTCTACGAGATCTTCTACCGTGACATCTTCAAGTTCAGACCCCTCAATCATTGCAGCAATGTCTTCAAGCACTTGTCTCTGCATCTGGACAATTCTTCTAGGTGCTTCCACTACATCTGGCCAAAGATTACGCCACACCCCATTCATACAACTCATTTTAACTTCCTTCCAAGCCTCTTCTATGTTGTGAATAGACTTCATAATGTTGTATGACTTCCACCACTCTCGCATAGACTGTCTTCCTTCCCCGTCAGTTTCATGAATTAGTTGGCTAAAAGTGCGGCGATGGTAATAAGCTTTGAAGTTTGCTATTGCTCCCTGGTCCATAGGTTGTAATATTGACGTAGTGTTTGGTGGAAGGAACTTTACGTACACTTTTAAGTCTCTGGGCGTATCAAGTGAGGTTGGATGTCCTGGGGCATTGTCTAAGAGTAATATAACTTTAGGTTCAAGCCCATTTCTGTCACAGTATGATTTGACTGATGGGCAAAAACTATTAGAATACCATTCTTGAAAAATTTCCCGTGTAACCCACGCCTTTCTGTTTGATCGCCACACAACTGGTAGACTTGTCTTGTCTGTGCCTCGCATTGCACGGGGTGTTTCTGAATGGTACACTAGTAAAGGTTTCAGTTTGAAATCACCAGTGGCATTACCACCCAGCAGAAGTGTTAGTCGATCTTTCGCAGCTTTGAAACCACTGGCTTGACGTTCTTCCTTAGAAATGAATGTTCGAGATGGCATTTTTTTCCAGTAAAGTGCGGTCTCATCAACATTGAAGATGAGACAAGCAGGAATTTTTCTCTCGTCTAACGAAGTCTTGAAACTTGTCTGGAAACTCAGCTGCAGCTTGAATGTCCGCGCTGGCCGCCTCGCCTGTTATGTGGATATTGTGAAGATTAGAACGCTGCTTGAACCGATGGAACCAGCCTCTGCTGGCAGCAAAAGTCGGAGTGGCACTCCCTTCTCCTTCTTTTGTTTTCAGCATCTCATACAAAGATTTTGCTTTTGTGCATATGAGATCTTGACTTAGTGGTGTGTTCTTCTTATTCAAATCTTCGATCCAGACTGACAGTAATTTCTCCATTCTTTCTAAGATAGATGATCTCGAACGAGAAAGTTTTGTTGCACTTATAGGTGTTGAACCTTCGCTGGAGATTTTAATTTTTTCCCGATTTTTATAAATCGTTCTCACAGTCGATTCTGAGAGTCCAAAATCTCTCCCAACAATTGTTGCTTTGCCTCCATTTTCCATTCTTCTTAACACTTTCATCTTCAATTCCAAAGTGACGCTTTTACGCTCTTTTTTCTTTACAGGCGGCATTTTTAACGTAGGGTTAAATTATGTATGTATGTATCTCCAATAAATATTAAAACAAAACTGCCAGCCGACCGAACTAACATTACGGAACAAATGAACACACGAAACGAACGAGGAAATCCCCATAGAACAAAGTCGAAGGACAGGGAATTCCCAATTCTTCAAAGAGAATATTCAGAGAAAGCGGGGATCCCCCCGCGACCATAGAGAAGTTAATGACTACATGAGCGCGAAATTTGAAATTCGCGTTATAGTGAAACCGCGCGTAACGGGGTCGCGCTAAGCGGGGGTATTACTGTATATATATATATATATATATATATATATATATATATATATATATATATATATATATATATATATATATATATATATAATTTATACATTTTAAGCTGTAAAAAGTAAAACTGCCGTAGAATAAATATATTACTCATTGAAAAGTGTTATGCTAAATAAAAGGACATAAAATAACTTTTAATCATAGTTTATCTATTTACAAAATAAAATAATTTAAAGAATATATATATATATATATATATATATATATATATATATATATATATTTGTAGTTATGTCACTCGATAAACCCATCTAAGCTGTAGATCTTCTTATTCATATACTTTGGAAAGTTTTAGAATTTCCAAATTACAGTCCTGACTTAACTTCGTGCTATTAGTATGTGTTTAGTACAGTAAATCGCTAAAAGGGCGGCGGTTTAATTCAGGTGCTGAAGTAGATTTTGCTGTCAAATAATGGTTTCACAAATAGCCGCATGAACTTTTCCAGTAAGGATCCAGAAATTATCTCACCAGTAATCTTAATGTTAAAAAACATTTCTCTTAATTCATCGAATAAAAATTATATTACAGCGTCTAGATCCGGGTTCTATCGAATAATCCTCATCATACCTATGATTTGAAGTATCGAGTTGTAATACTTAGATTCGGTTTTTTTCAGCGTAAGACAGATATATTTAGTATGTAGTTTAGAATGGCTGGTTTGCGAGGGCCGTATTGAGCAAGTCTGTTTACCTTTTTTTATTTTATTAGATAAAATTATGACATATTGCTTAAACCTAAATTTTACAAACACAAATATTATTTTGAATATACAAAAAAAGGACAACGTACAAATATTCCCGTTGTATAGTGTTATGATAAATTATCAAGGAATAAATGGTCCAAAACATAACAAGTCTCTTACTAACTGAAATAACCTAAAAACATTATCATTAAGCAGAAATCCGTTTTAGAAGGAATAACGAACATGCGCCTCTGGTTAATGCGACCGCTTAAAGTTAGAGGATCGTATTATAAATTAACGAGATATTTCGCATTGCCGATTAGATTAGTATGGTGAACTTTACTAATGTATGTAAATACATCTATTAGGTGCATAATTCGATAATTTAGACTTGGCTGACAATATATAGGCATTGTCAGTGACTGATGTTTCTCGTCGTATTTATATATGTATATGGTTTATATATATATATATATATATATATATATATATATATATATATATATATATATATATATATATATATATATATATATATATATATGTATATATATATGTATATATATGCACATATATATATATATATATATATATATATATATATATATATATATATATATATATATAAACTTGTTTGGTTTTTCTTGGATACTTAGGTTCTATAAGAAAATACAAACTAGTTGTTTATTTGACATTTTGCCGTATTTTTTTTTAAACATTTCCAAAAATATATATTTTTTTATTATTCATTCTAAAATTAGAAACACATGAATTATTTTGGTCTCAATAAGGACAGGTGCACACTGGGGGTAAAATAGTCTGGCGACTCTCTGCCGACTATCTACCAGTGTGAAAGACACTTGGAGGGCACGACAGTCTTGTCGCCACGCCTCTGCACACTACAAACAAGACAGTGGCGTACCTGGTAGGTAGCGAGATGGATCTTGTAGAAATTATTGCAGTTGTTCACCGAAAAAGGAGATTGGAGCATAGAAATAGAAAGTATTGGGTACACCCTATTTACAGCACCAGATTACTAAAAGAAAATTTTACACTTTGTATGATAATTTACGAGAGCATCCAGCTAAGTTTTTTTCTTACTTTCGGATGAGTGTAACATCGTTTGATGAATTAATAGTTAAAGTTAGGGGAGGTATAACGTACCAGAATACACCCTTCCGATTTTGTGTACCTGTAAAAGCGGAAGTTGCGGGAACATTAAAGTAAACGAGTTAAATGAATATTCCTTCCACAAAAAATGTTTTATTATTGTAAAGGTAGTAATTCAGAATTATCAAAGTCGTCAGTAACAGACCCATTTCAGCT
Organism: Pachyrhynchus sulphureomaculatus; assembly: GCA_019049505.1. Classification (NCBI taxonomy): domain Eukaryota; kingdom Metazoa; phylum Arthropoda; class Insecta; order Coleoptera; family Curculionidae; genus Pachyrhynchus; species Pachyrhynchus sulphureomaculatus. Next base: position 214,916,744 of record CM032447.1, on the reverse strand, counting down.
TCTCAGAAAGTTCCTTTGTATGAGAAAGTAGTAAAAATTTATAACGGTTTTGTTTACTCTTTTTAGTGTTGTTTTTTGGAGACAGCTGACTGACTCAGGTGCAGTTGCGCAGCGACTTCACGTTGGCTAGGCCCTTCTTGCAATAGGGCGATGACTTGTGTCTTTTCTTCCGGGGTGGTAATTCATTTTCCGATGATTTAATTAGTGAGCAGGTATAGCAGAGATGACGTTTCAAGTTCCGATATAGAAATGATAGGAAAATGCAGTTGCATGTGTTTTTATAGGGATGAACAGCGCGCAACGAGTATGTTGCTGAGCGAGCAAAGACTAAACCGTTTAAATCAGTTAAACTTTTTGGAAATCTAAATGTTTTTGGTATTGTTGGAAAGAGTAGAAAATCAGCATTCTAATGATACTAAATATAATACCACTGTTTGAAAATTAAATTCAAGGATCGGTGTTAAATGAAGCAAAAGAGTTTGTGTCGATTTTTTTGCTCACCAATATATATATATATATATATATATATATATATATATATATATATATATATATATATATATATATATATATATATAAGTATATATATGTATATATATATATATATATATATATATATATATATATATATATATATATATATATATATATATATATATATATATAGATATACATATATCCTTCTCATTGTCGAAAACAAATTCGGTTTCTATGGATATCAGTCTGATGTTTAGTAAATACGTACACAAACTTTGATGGTCCAAATTTTATTGTACGCTTTACAGTGACTTTTTGAAGAAGACCGGTAAAAATTGTGAATTTCGTAAAAGCGAATATTGATCGGTGATAAACTATCTCTTTTTGAAAGAACTGTTCGCTATACAAATTTGCGACGACATGCTTCTTAATACATTGAAAGAATAATATCCTTCCTATACTATTACCAAAAATTGTGTAGCAGATTTCAAAAGAGAATGAACCGACATCAGTGAGGAATACCATGCTGGAATACCTGTTTTTGTGTCTACTCGTGAGAATATTGAGGCTGTGCATGAAATGATTTGGAAAAATTGAAGAATTGGACTGAAACGTATAGCAGAGACTGATCATTTCATACGAACCTGTTTTTTACACTGTCCGTTCTGATTGGTGTATGAGAAAATTTTAAATGTCTGAACACTGACTAAAAATTGCTGAGAATCACAGCATCTTAGTTGATTTGAAGAAGATTTATTTAACTTTTTGAATCGAATAGAAACTACGAATATAACGTGAGTTCATCATTATGAAAGAACGGAACAGGAATTGGAAAGACGCTAGCTCTCTCGAGTCAAAGAAATTGCGCTTGCGGAAATCAACAGAAAAAATTCTTGCTGCTGCGTTTTGGGACAAGGATTGAATACTTTTTACAGATTATGTGGAATATTACAAAACAGTCATATTCTTCGGTCTCTTCCATTATTAACTAAACTCTGAGAAAAAGTATCTGAAATGGTTTTTGCAAGATAGTTCGTGTGCTCACAAATCGTTGTTTATTTTGCAAAAACTAAACGAATTTGACCTTGAATTGATTGACCATCCCACACATTTCCCTGATTTAGATTATTACTTATTCTCAAAACTGAAAATATGCTTAAAAAGACAGAAATTTTCATTGAAATGAAGAAGTAATAAAATGGTCGAAGAGTCGTTGCAAACCAAAATAACGACTTTTTTTTTCAAAGCTCCAGAGTAAGTTTATAAAGTTGAAAGGAAATTACGTGGGATAGACAATTTTTATTTTTTAAATTTGCTTGTTCTGTGTATGCTAAGCTAGAAGCTTTTTAATACTCTCTCGTGTGTGTATATATATATATATATATATATATATATATATATATATATATATATATATAAATACAGTACAATCCCGATTATAATCCGAATCGCGATTATCTAAAATCCGGCTTATCCGAAACAAACTGTTAAAAAGCAAATTGTATTACACATTAAACGAAAAAATCCCCATTATTCGAAACAGATGATGAGTAGTTTCCTTAACGCGTCGGGGACTCCCCGACGTCTAGAATTTCACCGCTGTCTATGTTTTGGTTAGTTGACGAGTGTTATAAGTTAGTCATTACGTCTATTATTATCGCAGAGGTAATACTTCCCTTTTAATAGATATTTTACAATATGAAGCGTCATAATAATAAGCGTAAACATGTTGTTATTACCTTAAAAGAGAAACTTGAAGCAATTCAACGTTTAGATAATGGTGAATTTCTTAAAAATATAGCGAATAATTTAGGTGTAGCCGTGAGTACTGTTTCATAGTGTAGAAAAAATCGCGAAAAAACCTGAAAAATGGTGTAGTGTTTTGTCATTTGCCCACACAGGCACGTAAAAGTATGAAAAGCGGTGAATACCAAAAATTGGATGATTCTTTATTTTTATGGTTTACACAGAATCGAGAACGTGGAATACCAATTTCAGGAACAATTTTAAAACATAAGTCAGTGAGTTTAAGCGAAGGGTTGCCGGTTATTGAAGCGCCTGTAAATTTGTCTGCAAGTGATGGATGGCTAGACAGGTGGAAAAAAAGACATGATGTACGTCAACTGAAAATTTGTGGAGAAAGATTGTCGGCTGATGTATCTGCTGTAAAAAAATTTGCAGAGAATTTCGAGCAGCTTATGAAAGAACATGGTTTACAACCAGACCAAATCTATAATTATGATGAAACAGGCTTGAACTACAAAATGTTGCCGTCAAATACCTTAGCTTCAAAAACGGAAACTAGACTACCTGGTTACAAACGTAGCAAAGAACGTATTACTGTTCTTGCATGCAGTAATGCTAACTCCCATTGTTATATATTCGTAAGTCAGCAAATCCACGAACCTTTGAGAATATTCGTCGCAATGCTGTTTTGTATAAAAATCAAAACAATGCCTGGATAAACGCGACTCTGTTTAAAGACTGATTTTTTGGAGATTTTTGCCCCAAAGTGAAACTTTTTTTAAAAGAACATGGATATCAAATGTATTCTGTTACTAGATAACGCTCCCACTCGCTCAAGTGCGGAGCAACTTGAAAGTGGGAAAATAAAAGCGATGTTTTTGCCTCCTGCTGTAACTTCTCTCATTCAGCCTATAGATAAGGGTGACTAACCAAGAATTAATTAAAAGTGTATGCAAAAATGCTAATAAAATAAACAGTGATGACGATGATGGTAACGAAGTAGAAGCTACTGACAATATTCCAGTAAAAATGTCACATTCAGAAGGACTAGAGGCCCTAGAAAAAGCGTTAACTTGTGTAGAACTACAAGAAAATGCAACTGCCGCGGACGTTTTGCTTATCAAACGTTAGCGAGACATTGCAGCCAAAAATAGAACTAACGCAAAGCGAGTGCAGTTAAAAATTACCTCATTTTTAAGACATCAAAGTTAAGACTGAAACTGTTTTATTTTCGATTTTCCGTACATATATATAAAATAAGTAAACTAATCGTTCTATTCTTTGTTTTAATAAATACCTATGTACGTAATAGCATATCGTATAAATGCTTTTAAGTCAATCTGCAATGTTGTATTCATTCTAAACTTCTATTTTATAAAAAAAAATCGGATTAACCGAAATTTCGATTATCTGAAATCACTTTGGTCCATATTATTTCGGATAATTGAGATTCTACTGTGCATATATATATATATATATATATATATATATATATATATATATATATATATATATATATATAAATATATATAATAAACTTCACCAAAAACCAAATATTTGAACAATGAAAGTGAAGATAACAGCCAGGAACTATTAATAGAAGGTGAAAGAATAGGAAAGCTACACCCATTCATATATTTAGGTCAAAAAATCGAAGTATCAAAAAATAATTTAAAGGCTAACTTGGATAGAAGAGTCTCGTTGGCTTGGTCTGCGTTCTAAAGGTTACAGTCTACGTGTAAATTGGACATTGCAAATACAATAAAACCCAGAGTGTTCGATCAATATGTATTGCCGGTATTAACAGATGGTACTGAACCGTGGGCTTTAAATAAAAGTATAATAAATAAACTTAGGTAACTCAAGAAGCAATGAAGAGGAGAATGCTAAATATTAGACTCCAAGATCGTATTCCTAATATCGAGATGCTAAGAAGATAAAAAGTGGCATATGTAAGAAACGAATCTATATATTAAGGTGGAATTAGGCGAGGCATATCACAAGGAAGAATGATAATAAATGGTCACGATGCCGACGTAGACCACAAACAAGATGGACGGACAACATAAAAAAATTAGCGGGACACGATTGGATGCCAAAAAAACAAATCTCATTGGAAGCAACTTAGGAAGGCTTACATCCGACTATGGATGGAATAAGCGAATGATGACAAAATTTCCAAGGCGCAAGTAAGTATTAGCAGATTACATTTATGGTCACAATGGATTTTGGCATTGAATGAAAAATTATCATGGAGCAACTAAATTTTGTTTAAAATTGGAAAACATGTCACTGAAACGTACGAGAAGTTCTTATGGTAATGAAGCTTTTAGTTGCCAAAATATTTTGAAGTGGTTTGTACGATTTCGTGACAGAGACAACACTGAAGACGACTGGCACCCGTTCCATTTTGTGACTAAGTATGCTGATGAAAATATTAAGCGAGTGACCGAAATCCTTCGAAACGACTGCTGTATGTGTGCGGGACTGATCATGATTGATAAAACGGCGCAGGCTAGCAAAGACTCGTTTCATGGCGCCAGGAATAAAAAGAGACAGTTAGGTCTTTCTTTTTGTTCAGGAAACTTCATGAGTGAACCTCTTTTTAGTGTTCCGTACGATCACTTCGGTATCTGTCCGTCTGTCTGTCTGTCACACCCGATTTTCTCCGAAACTATTTGATATAGAAAGTTAAAATTTGACACTAATATAGGAATTTGTGGCCTTATTAGAGTCGTGTAGTTTTGAAAGTTAAATTTTGATTTATGGGGAAGTAAAAAACAATTTTTTTACTAGGTCATCCAGTGGGGTATCAAATAAAAGCTTGTAAAAACACGAGTTCAAAAGTATATAATGTAATACTTGCGCACCCTTTTCTTTGTATTATTCGCTGTCTCTCCCCGTACTTCGAAAAGTACTGATGAAAAAGTTTTGAAAAAATTCTCTCTCCATAAGGTGTAGATTGAACGAAAAATATCACGGGTGCATTACCTTTAATAATTTATCTGGTATATAAAAAAAAATAAAAATTTCAAGGTCATCAATTTTTAGTCAAGATCGGAAAAAACTCATTGGGGGTGTGTTTTGTAAAGTCGTTGATTATTTTATACCTCCATAACAAAAGTATCTTTATGATTTGTAAAAGTTCATGTATGAGTTTCGGTTTTTCATTAACCTGAAATAAAACAAGTAAACAACTTCAATTATTTATTATTTCTTCACAATTTTTATATTAATTTTTAAGTAGTAATTTTCAAAACCCAAGCTGTTTCACTCTTAACAGTTGCCTTATTCGGTAGTTCAATAGCAACTTGATCACTATTTACTGACCATTTTAGTTCTCCAGTATTTCCTAATAATGTAACAGTGACATCATTATTTTTAAAAAGTTCCAATGGAGATTGCAAAATAACTATGCTGTCTTCAGGCCATTCTAAATCAATAGCGTATATTGCATTATCCCTTGTGGTGTACCTAAAATTACAGTTTGCACATTTGAAAGGTATTATAATATTATTCTTGAAGAGTATCCACTTTTTAACCTTAGGAATGCCTGCTGCTTAGCTGATTAAAATTTTTGTACGTAAAAGAAGGCACCTGATGAATAATACCATCACAAGCAATTATGCCTCTTTGATGATGCCAGTGATAAAGATAACCACACATTTCCTGTACACGATCTCTCTGTTTCAAACAAGCCAATATTAGTTAATTTTCAACCTTGTAATAAATTTAAACTAGTTGTTGTGGTACTCACTGTATATAACCACTACAACAAACACTTTATTTTTGAACTTGACGCGCGTTTCGCCAACCATGATAGCTTCATCAGGGGCGATGATTGACTAAAGCTAAACTACAAATCTATCTTATTTATACTTAGCTTAACATCTGAATTACTCAAGCTGAACTAATTACATAGGCGAGGTTATTAGTTCTGATTAAGTAACCAGCAGAGGGGACTATAAGGAACAGGCGCTCTGTCTTTACTTAAGGTAATTCTCTCGAGACAATCGGAACCGAAAGTATAGTCCGACAGTAAATACAAAAATTTTAAAATACTCAATGGCAGAGTATTTTATTTTTATCGGAGACTGTATTACTTCTGTTTTAAAATAAAAAGAAATATAACTCAATAAAAAATATCTTTTCATTATAATCAATTGCGACGCAAAGGCAAATTTGCAAAGGAAAAGCTCATCAATAAACGCAAAAAAAGTATTTCGGCAATGAATGACGCGAAAAAAATTAGCCTAACCTGTGTAGTGGTCGATGGATCGTTGAGTTAGATGAGATGAAATTTAAAGTGTTGTCTATGTAAAAAAGTCCTTTTACTAGAAAGGATTAATTCATCCTTTAGGTTGTAATTACAAATTACGTATCGTATAAAGAGTGCGTCATGAAAAAACTAATATTACCATCTTTAATGTGTTATTCCAGATCTTATGATTAAAAGAATTGCATCTAAATGTATAACTTTGGAAGATGTAAAAAGTTCTTAAGATAAATTATTATCTAGGCGAAAAGACAATGGTAGTAATTAATTACTTAAAAATAGTTTATAATACTTTGTTTGTTTATCATTAGTATCATTAATTATTTATTTACTTTCGTAAGAAAAGTTCTTAAGATATACACGAAACTATGCCTTTTTTTATACCTCACTGGCATATTGTATGTTAATTATGTGCACTTTAGTTATGAATATCTCGCTTCACAATCGGTCAAAAAAAATTTCTTTTTTGAATTAAATGAAAAACATTTAAATTAACATCATATTTCAGTTTCATCAAATTCTTAAGAAAAGTGGATTTACTAGCGAACTACCTTAAACTACTTTTACATTTTAAAATTTCTATACTTTCGTATACGTTCAACAACGTTGAGTATTTTCCAAAGGTATGGTATAGGTATGTGGATGATGTGTTCGCGATTTTTGATACAAAAAAGTAAATATAGATGATTTTGTTTCCAAATTAAATAGTCCATGTGATTCCATTAAATTTACTTACGAAATTGGGAACAAAGGATAATTAATTACCATTTCTAGATATTTTATTTATTAAAAATAATAACGAGTTAGAGTTTGATCTCTATAGAAAAGACACAGTAACAGATAGATATACTCCTAATGATTCATTTCATTGCAAACAACATAAATTAACCGCATTACATTTTTTAGTTTATCGTTTGGTCACTTTTCCTCTTAATGGAATAAACTTCAATAATAAAAGGAATCGTATTAGGAATATAATTAGAGTTAATGGTTATGACGATGACTTAATAAACAAGTTAATAAATACAAATAAGTTCAGGTTAAATATTCAGATTTTCACCTTTTTGACACGTGAAGCAAATAAGACCAAATATGTCTCCTTAGCATATATTCCGAAATATAGCAGGGAACTCAATAAGATATTTACTAAGGTAGGCCTCACCTTACTCTATAAGTCATCAAATAATTTGGGGAATATCTTAGGAAATCCCAAAGACAAGATTCATAATATTGAGAAACGCGGCATTTATGAAATTAGTTGTAATGATTGCGACAAAAAGTATGTTGAGCAGACTAGAAGATCAATTAAAACACGATTTAAAGAACATTTAGCCCATTTACAGTGCGGTAGAATATAGAGGTCTAGCATTGCCGAACATGTCCTTGAAGCTGATCATACTGTAACATTAGATAATCTAAGATTAATTAAAGATGTATCTGATAGGAGATTGTTGAACGCATACAAAAATATGGATATTACAAAATGTAAAAGTAGTTTAAATAAAGACTGATGGCCTATTCCTTACAGTCCCCATTACTGGTGGCTTGACCAGAACTGATGGCCTCATTTATTAGTTCCGCTTGAGTAATTTACAGGTTAGGCTAAGTATAAATAAGGTGGGTTTGTAGTTAAGCTTTAGTCAATCATCGCTCCTGATGAAGCTAACATGGTTAGCGAAACGATCGTCGAATGCAAAAATAAAGTGCTTGGTTTAATCATGATAAATACTGACTAGTGTCATTATGCCAAAGATTCCACATTCCCAACATAATTGTTTTGCCATAGTCACTTATTAGGGAGTTTTTAAGGCAGGTATCTTTGCCTTTGGTTTCCAGTGATGGTTACTTGATATGTCATTTTTTCTAGAGTTCTATAGGTTCTATAATCTTAAGTGATACTATGGATTCATTAAGCCGTAGATCTTATATGCCATTAAGGCAATATTTACATGCATGTTGCAGTAATTTTCTAGTCTTTCTAGCATACATAATTTAGATCTTCTATGACCATCTTAGTCTGCTTGTTCACTAAATCTTAAAGCTATCGAGCGAAGACGGGACCGGATGATCCCAGAAGTTCAGTGGTATCCACACACCTTAGCTAATATTGAAAATCTTTTTGTATCAATGCGACCAGGAGTTGTCGATTGTCAATTCCCAAGGTTACATCTGATAGATCCTCTCTCTCAAGTCTGTTACGTATTCTTGTTATTTATTTTGAATAGCTCATACAGGATCAAAAAATGAAATAAGATTTCTTCGATAATGAATCAGTTTATCGAATTACACTTTCGAGGTTTCGCGTGGTACATTTTTCGAAAAGTAACAAGAAGATATTACTAGCTAAGAGACCTATATTAAGTAAATCTTAAGTTAAATGAATCGGTTATTGCAGAAGAGGATATATTTTATACTAAAGAGGTGTAAGGCAGGGAGATACAATCTCTCCTAAGCTACTTATTACACCTCTAGAAGACGTATTTCGCCAACTAGATTGGACAAGGAAAGGCCTAAAGATAGATGATGTACAGGGTGAGTCAACGATAGAGTAAAGTTTATTATCTCATTGGCTTCGGGAATGACGAAAAAATGTTAAATAGAATAGTTTTAGAGAATGTTAAGGTAGGATAGTTTAAAATTATTTTGGAGTATACTTTGAGTATTTCAAAAAAGTGTGGCCGATATAACATATGTTTTTTTTTTAAATGGAACATCCTATTTTCTAATTTATTTTTAAATTCTGCGCAAAATTTTATAACCTTTTTATTAATAATCTTATATACCTAAACCTAGTACTTTTTCTAATATTTCAATTTTTTTAAAAAATTAATAGTTTTCAGTTTTGTAAAATATTCCCAGTAGCGCCCGTTGTTTCTGAAGGTGGAATACTCATAATTGGTACCTGCATTCTATAAAGATGAAAAAAAGATATACGTAAAGAAATTTGAGTTAGATGCTACAGGGTGTTCAAAATAAATTTATGAATTTCGACTATTTTAAATTTAAAAATCTCAAATTTTTTAAACGGTACACCCTGTATATTATTATTTTTTCTGATAGATTTTACAAAACCCTCCGACTTTTATTAAGTATATCATATACCTATTTCTAATAGTTTTCGATTTATTTTTGAATTTTTCAATTTTTACCCTTGTTTTTAATACACTTACGCTATTGTGAAAACATAAACAAATACACTCCTGGACAAAATTAACGCAACAATATATTAAATCATACAAATCTCTATAATGAATTAATTTTAATAATTTTTTATGAACATTGGTTACACTAAAAGTTAGAAAAAACTTATTCGAATACTTTAAAAGTGAATTAGCTATCAAATTTCTCTATAAGATTCGAATTAAAATTATTCTTAAGACCTAATAACAAAATCGTTGAAATTATGTAATAATGAAAAAAATAAACTGGGACACTAGTAGCAAAATTAATGGTGTAACTGGGACACTAGTAGCGTGTGTTGCCTCCTTTACTTCGGATGACAGCGTTTATGCGCCTAGGCATGCTTCTAATTAAATTTTGGATAAAATCTTGAGGAATTTGTTCCCATTCTGTGATAACTGCATTTTCAAGTTCCCTCAGGTTTCTAGGTGCAGGTATATGACGTTTCACATTTTTCTTAAGGTGATCCCATATATGTTCTATCGGATTCAGATCCGGGCTTTTCGGTGGCCATTGCATAATCGGTATATCAACTTAATTAAGATAATCGAGTACCTCCCTAGCCACGTGAGGTCGAGCGTTGTCTTGCATAAACATGAAATTGGGCACCACAAAATGGCCGAAAGGCATCACATGTTCTATTACAATATTCTCAAGATAGTAGTCAGCATTAATGGATCTCGTACGGGAACTAACTCTGTGCGAGCATCAAAGCAGATGCCACCCCAGAACATAACCTGGTTTTCGCCATACTCGCTCACGACCATCTGGATGTTTTAGACTAACCCTAGTTTCATCTGTGAAGAAAACTTATTTCCAATCATCCACAGACCACTTTTCGTGATGTCGAGCAAAACGTAACCTGGCAACTCTCTAGTAAGCAAGGGTGCAGTGGCTGATCTCCTACTGTTCAATCCAGCTTCATTTAACCGTCTTCTAACTGTTTTAGAAGAAATTGTGACATTGCAAACAGCTTCGAGTTTGTTTCTTATTATAGAACTAGTGACAGTCCTGTTTCTTAAAGAATATTGTTTTATAAAACGTTCATCTAGGTCGCTAGTGCATCGTTTTCGCCCTTGCCCTAGCCTTCTAGAATAAGTTCCTACTTCATTCAAGCGCCTTACCATACGACTTATTGTGGAACGATGTTTGCCTAACAAATTGGCAACATAACTCTGACAATATCCCTCGTCCAATAAAACTGAGGCTCGCACTACCTCGTGTTCAGTTAAATTCCTTGTTCGATTCATTTTTTTAATTCTTCGGGGTCAAGAATAAAACAGTCTACCACAAAAACGAATTACTTTGAAAAAGGGAACAATTTATAAGCTAACTTTTAAAGAAAATCTATCGCATTATTACAGAAAATTTTTTATCTTCTAAAAAATTCTTTAAACTGTAAATCTAAACGAATTGTTTTGATTTCTGTCATAAACAACGAAACAAAGTATGCATAGCATACTATTCAAATACTCGATAAACTTTAAAACTGACATAAGAAAAAGATAAATTAATTTTCAGATTGTTGCGTTAATTTTGTCCAGGAGTTTAGTTAATAATAATTTTAATATAGTTTAACTTATCTAATGATTAATTATTATGACGTAATAAATGTTCAAAAATATGCCCATCTACTTGAATACACATGTTTAGTCGTTTTACTATATTTTCTTTCACTTTCCTTAACATAAAGGGTGTTTTTGTCCTGCACGCATCCCGTATCCTATTTTCCATATCTACTGGTGTTGTAGGGGGATTCACATAAACACGATCTTTAATGTAGCCCCACAAAAAGAAGTCTAAAGGTATTAAGTCACATGATCGAGAGGGCCACTGAATGAATCCATCCCTGCCGATCCATTTTTGTGGATAACGATCGTTTAAAGTTTCCCGAACTTCCCGGTGATAATGAACAGGAGCTCCGTCTTGTTAAATCCACATTTGTTCCCTTTCAAAGTTATTAACTTCTTCAAGAAGCTGGGGTAATTCGTTTTGCAAAAAATTTAGATATCTATGCCCGTTAAGCGGTTCGCGGAAAAAATATGGATCAATAATTCGAAAATTTAATATTCCACACCATACATTAAGCGACCAATGGTTTTGGTTTTGAACTTCCCGGACCCAAAATGGATTAACTGTTGAATAATAATGTATGTTATGGCTGTTAGCTGCTCTATGACTGCGAAAAGTAGCTTCATTAGAAAACATTATTTTAGATAAAAAATTTGGATTGGCCTCTATTGCTTCATTCATGGTGGTACAAAAGTTTACTCGTCATTCGAAATCACGGTCTTGAAGTTCTTGGTGTAGTTCCATATGAAAGGGATGATACTTGTATTGTCGTATTTGTATTTTGTATCGTGGTGTGATTAGCCGTAGATTGGGATGTGTCAGATAAGTCAGCTAGTTGATGGCTGCTGACCTGGGGATTATCTTCAACATGAAGTAAAATCTCCACTTATTTTTCCTCATTGATAGCATTCTATTAGAAATAGGTATATGACATACTTAATAAAAGTTGGAGGATTTTGTAAAATCTATCAGAAAAAATAATAATATACAGGGTGTGCCACTTTAAAAATTTGAGATTTTTCAATTTTAAATAGTCGAAATGCATAAATTTATTTTGAACATCCTGTAGCATCTAACTCAAATTTCTTTACATATATCTTTTTTTTCATCTCTATAGAACGCTCGTACCAATTATGAGTATTCCACCTTCAGAAACAATGGCGCTACTGGCAATTTTTTACAAAACTGAAAACTAGTATTTTTAAAAAAAAATTGAAATATTAGCAAAACTACTAGGTTTAGGTATATACATTATTAATAAAAAAGTTATAAAATTTTACTCAGAATTTTAAAATAAATTAGAAAATAGGATGTTCCATTTACAAAAAGCATATGTTATATCGGCCACACTTTTTTAAAGTACCCTGTATACCCAAAAATAATTTTCAACTGTGCACCTTAACATTCCCTAAAACTATTGTATTTAACATTTTTTCGTCATTCTCGAAACAAATGAGATAACGAACTTTACTCTATCGTTACCCACCCTGTATATCTGAGTCATTTAAGGTTCGTAGATAATGTTATAGTCATCAGTAGTAATCCACATGAGTTACAAAAAATGATAACTGAGCTAAATTACCATTCAAAGACAATTGGTCTTAAAATGATTAAAAATAAGACAAAAATATTGACCAACACTAATAACAACATAGTTATAAATTTAGAAGGAATATCTCTCGAGATTGTTAGAAATATGTATACCTGGGGCAAAAAATTACTACGACGAGAGACGGTGTCTGGGATGAAATTTCAAAGAGAAAAATTAAGTTATATATTTAAAGATAAGGCTATCCAAAATAAGTTACAGGCCGAAGTTTACGACCGGTGCATCCTACCCGTGATTACATATGGCTCTGAAACTTGCACATTGAATAAAGCCGATATACAAAAACTAGCTTGGAGCCAGAGAGCACACGAAAGACAGATGATTGGAATAAATCTTGAGTATAGAAAAAGAAACAAGTGGATACGTGAGCAAACGATATTAAAGAATATTATAGAGCACGTAGCAGAACAAAAGTGGTAATGGGCTGGATATGTAGCACGCACTACCGATGATCGATGGACCAAGGGAACATTAAAATAGAGACCACGAGACCAGAAAGGGAGCGTAGGACGGCAGTAGGTAGCAGCTGCAAATAGATTGAGATGGAAATTCAAGGGGAAAGCCTACATCTAGCACTGGATGAAACTGAGCTCCTAGTGATAATGATAGTGATGATGAGATTACTAGCCAAGCTCTTATTTTAACATAAAAAAAGATATTAAGTTCAAATTTTAGGGACTTGTATGTTTCAAGGAAGTACAAAGATTTGGCCATAAAAATAAGTTATTATCTTTTTCAGTTTAGCCGGCAAGAAAATGCGCTTCGTTATTTTTTATTGTATCATTTTCGATTTCTACGGAAAAAACTAATCCTAAAATATGTATCGTGTCCTATACTTTAACAGTTTTCCAATAATGCATCCGTATTATATTTTTGATAGAAAACAAATGACGATTTGAACAAAATAACACTATTATTTATGCTTATATTAGAAAAATTGTTAAGGTGAATTACGTTCAATAGTTTTAATGGAATGGCATACGATGTGTTAAATATTTATATTATACAGAGAATTTAGAAAAATTTTTTATGTGTTTTCCTATAACGAAAATTAACAGTTTCTGAGATATCGGTAATTAAAGATTCTGCTGCATCTTACCTTTCATCCATGTGCCGATTATTAGATTTTAATGAATTCATTTGTTTTATGACGCTTTTAAAATTTCATAATTTAAATTTTTCTTTTGAAAGTCGTGGGTCGTAAACTAAGAGTGAATTATTCATTTACAAAATATTCTAACTTGTATAGCTTTAATTTTAATTAAAATTCCGGTTTTTAGTCGCAAGTCTCAAGTTGATATATTATTAGTATACGGAAAGGTACAAAAATCGAAGATAGACGAGAGCATTGTACCACAGTTTCAGGGCGGGATCTACCATGTAAATATTAATTTTGTTGGTTAGAAAATCATTTAGAACAAAAAATAACCGGTCAAGTGCAAGTTGAACTTGCACAATTAGTGTTCCGTACGTTGATTGTTTTTAAAATAAAAAATTTTGTTAGGATGGTATAAAATGATCAGTGACTTCACAAAACACACCCGAAATGAGTTTTCAACAAAGTTTGTTTCCAATCTTTACTGAAAACTGGTGGCCTTGAAATTTTGTTTTTTTTTATATACCAGATAGATTATTAAAGGTAATGATAATTGTCGTTCAATCTATACCCCGTGGAGAATATTCCAGGATTTTTTCAAAATTTTTTGATCAGTACTTTTCGAGATAAGGTAGGGGACAGCGATTTTTTCACGATTTTTTAAAAGTAATACGAAGAAAAGTGTGCGCAAGTATTACATTATATATATATATATATATATATATATATATATATATATATATATATATATATATATGTATATATATATATATATATAACATATATATATATATATATATATATATATATATATATATATATATTTACTCGTGTTTTCACAAGCTTTCATTTGACATCACACTCGATGAAAAATTTTTCACTTCCGATTTCACCCCTCAAAACGAATCTCTTAAGTCAAAATTTATGTTACGGTGATATAAAATGATCAGTGACTTCACAAAACACACCCCAAATAAGTTTTCAACAAAGTTTATTTCCAATCTTTACTGAAAATTGATGCTCTTGAAATTTCTGTTTTTTTTTATATACCAGATAAATTATTACAGGTAATGCACTCGTGATAATTTTCGTTCAATCTACACCCCGCCCCGTGGAGAATATTCCAGAATTTTTTCAAAATTTTTTGATAAGTACTTTCGGAGATAAGGCGGGTGGACAGCGATTTTTCGCGATTTTTTAAAAATAATACAAAGAAAAGTGCGCGCAAGTATTACATTATTATATATATATATATATATATATATATATATATATATATATATATATATATATATGTTTTACTCGTGTTTTCACAAGCTTTCATTTGACACCACACTCGATTACCTAGTAAAAAATTTTTTTTTTTTCACTTCCGATTTCACCCCCCAAAACTAACCCCTTAAGTCAAAATTTAACTTTCAAAACTACATGGCTCTGATGAGACCATCAATTCCTATATTACTACCAAATTTCAACTTTCTATGACAAATAGTTTCGGAGAAAATCGGGTGTGACAGGCAGACAGACAGACGGACAAACAGACAGACAGACAGACACCGAAGTGATCTTATAAGTGTTCCGTACGGAACACTAACAATAACTTAAATTTTTTATAATGATCTAAGAGGCAGAAATAGATTAAGGTGTGTCTCGATTAAACAGTTTCCATACGACAAATTGCTGGTAACTTAGGGACAGGTCGCGAAAGTTTAAGACAGATTTTACATAAACATAGTTTCCTCTTATAAAGTCCACCAACAGTTATGTGAGGATGAGTGCCTACGAGATTGGACTTTACAAACTGGTATCTTCAAGGAGAGCGTCAACACTCTAATTTAACATTGTTATTTTATTTTAGGAAAAATTCTGTTTCACTAACATGAGGATGGTTAAAAATTTTTTTCGAAGTCTTTAAATTCTGAACAATGTTTAATTTTTTTCGACAACAGAATCGTAAATTGAACGGTTACCTATTGCCGAATTCGCCCAAAGTATCATTAACAGGGCGGTACACCTGTCCATAATGCTACAGGAGTAGTTAATTATTTAAATTTAACATTTAGAAACTGTTGCATACGTAATAATTTTCCAATAAGATAACCGCTGAAGTTACTGGATCGCCTCTTGATTTCTTCTGCTGGAGTCATAGCAAAAAATCTGTATACAAGGGAACACCAGACAGTATTCACGCCCTTAGAAATAGAATTACTCAAGCCATTACCATATTACGCCACTTGAAATGGATTCTTCTCAAATTTCAAGAACGAGTTCATTTATGCCGAGAGGAAAATGGTCAATATTTTTAACTGTGGATAGAGTATAGGACATGATATATGCTTTAGAATTTTCCCGTAGAATTTAAAAATGGATGGTCTATAAGAACTAACGAAATAGTTGATTTTATGTTCTCCTAAACCAGAGATAATTTTCACTTGTTTTAACAGTCAAATTCTCTTATTTGACCCCTGTAAGTCCTTTAAAATAGTTTGATTAACTCTGCAACTTTTTAAAACGTATCTCGTGGACGGTTAAAGATTTTTCTGAAAATTTTATTATCATATTTTAAAGGATAACTTTGTAATTTCAAGTTTTTCATTTTATTACACACTTAAATTTAACTAAAATTTTATTAAAATTGATGTCTTTCTGAAAACTAGTTCCATATGTGACTTTTTTGATTCTCTATCCAAAAATCTCAAGTTTCCATTTAACCGGAATTGAAAAATTCTGATTTCCACTTATCATCTACTACACTCACTACATCTTTTAATTTTTAGATATTACAATATCACTCTCAGGAATCTGTTTCAAGAACAATAATTAATTTATGTAAATGGATTATTCTACAACCATGAGATTTGTAAGAAAATAAAACATAGTATCTATAAGGGGTTTAATAAAAGTAGCCAAGTTGATGGCGCAGATACATGGAAATAGAGAAAAACAATCAACGTAAAGATAATGGAAGTAGATATGTTTAGAATATGACTGGGAATATCTATGAAGAATAGAATACCTCTTTGATAAAGGATATTGAAACAAAGTAATAAGATGGTACGGTGATGGACCAAGCAAAATCGACTAAATCTCTAAAAAACAGATGTATGTCAGAATTTAAAAAAAAAAGATTATATTTACCATACGTTTCCATTAAGAGTGTCATTCTGAGCAGTCCATGGTTGACTTTCATAAATAGCTTCTCCATTAATACTCAACCATGTACCAAGTTGGGTAAGACGTTCCTCCAGCATCGGATTAATTATACCATCCTTCGTTGGACCAACATTAATTAGAATATTGCCTTAAACAAGTAATATTTTGGTATTTAATAGAAGAAACTATAAAATTTTTAAAAGAAATTTCTACATATATGAAACTATCCGTATGTATCTGTGTATACACATATATGCATGCATGTATGTATGTATGTATGTATGTATGTCCGAATATACCTGGAGAACGAATATTTTTTCGAGGACTTATTTTTAGATTTTATTTTAAACTTTCTTCTAAAATGTTTTTTTTTCGTGATATTTGCAACTTCAAATAGGATAATGTGTAGGTAAGAATCTATTTGAGTATTTTGGTTTATACCCGAAAGCGATTGATGTAGTTTTTACGTAATTATTTTTCGTATGTAGGTAACCTCTCCTGCAAGGTTTAAGTAGGTATTAGATTACAATTGGTTGGATATTAAGTACTTTAGAACACACATCTATTTTCTATTATATCTCACCTCCACAACTTACTGTCCTTGTAACCTTTGTCAAAAGATCTAGAGGAGTGAGGAAATCTGCCAAAACTGCATTTCTTCTATATCCCCAGGCACCTTTGTCAATTGTCATGGCATTTTCCCATTTTCTTGTTTGAAGGGAACCTTAAAGTAATAGTTATTCTATTAATTTTGTTTTTAATATACCTATTGTATGGGATATTTTGATTGAAAATAGTATCCATATAATTTAGAGGAAGAAAGTGTTACAACTACATATATTTTCTTAAATAGAGGGCGTATAATAGTATGTCTTTACTTGGGTGTTTAGTGCGTTTCTCTTCTGATTTTACGCCAATTTTTCTAGCGGTAATACTTAAAATTATTTTTAATATACTTTAAAACTTTCCAACCTCTACTTTATGGTTTTACCTGGATCATATCTATCATGGCAGGTAAAGAATCCTCCATGTTGACAAGTTGTTCCCTTACCCCACCTATCATTTGTTACGATTTCATCTTTTACTGGACTGTCATTATACAACCTGCAAAAAAAAATCCTAATTATTTCTTCAGCTTTAGATTAGAAATGAGACCTACTAACACTACAAGTGTTCCATTAACAAAAAATAGGAGAATAGCTGAAGGCGACTTTGAAGATTTTTCATCATTATCATTTAAGTTGGGAATGTGGAATCTTTGGCACAATGATACTACTCAGTATATATCACCACTACACCAAACACTTTATTTTTGCCCTCGACGCGCGTTTCGCTAACCATGTTAGCTTCATCAGGAGCGATGATTGACGAAAGCTAAACTACAAATCTACCCTATTTATACTTAGCCTAACCCTAGAATTACTCAAGCGGAACTAATGACATAGGCAAGGCCATCAGTTCCGGTCAAGTAGCCAGTAGAGGGGACTATAAGGAATAGGCCCTCTGTCTTTATTTAAACTACTGTTACATTTTATGATTTCCGTACTTTCGTATGCGTTCAACAATCTCCTATCAAATACATTTTTTATTAATCTTAGATTATCTAATGTTACAGTATGATCAGCTTCAAGGGTATGTTCGGCAATGCTAGACTTTTCTGTTCTATTGTATCTTAAGTGTGCTAAATGTTCTTTAAATTGTGTTTTAATTGACCTTTTAGTTTGCCCAACATACTTTTTGTCACAATCAATACAACTAATTTCATAAATTCCACTTTTCTCACAATTAGGAATCTTATCTTTGGGATTTCCTAAGATATTCCCCAGATTGTCTGATGACTTATAGACTAAGGTGAGGCCTACCTTATTAAATACCTTATTGAGTCCTTTGCTATATTTCGGATTATATGGTATGGAGACATATTTGGTGTTATTTTCTTCGCGTGTAAAAAAGGTGGAATTCTGAATATTAAACCTAAACTGGCTATGGCTAAATGTCTATTTATTAGCTTATTTACTAAGTCATCGTCATAACCATTAACTCTAGTTATATTTCTAATACGATTCCTTTCTTTATTAAAGTTTATTCTATTCAGAGGGAAAGTGACCAAACGATGAACTAAAAAATGTAATGAGGCTAATTTATGTTGTTTGCAATGAAATGAATCATTAGGTATATATCTATCTGTTACTGTGTCCTTCCTATAGATGTCAAATTCTAATCTATTATTATTTTTAATAATTAAAATATCTAGAAAAGGCAATTGTCCTTTGTTCTCAACTTCGTACGTGAATTTAATGGAATCATACCGGCTATTTAATTTAGAAACAAAATCATCAATATTTGCTTTCTTTGTATCAAAAATCGCGAAAATATCATCCACATACCTATACCATACCCTTGGGAAACATTCGAATTCTTGACTGGCTTCGATTTCAAACTTACTCATGAATAAATTGGCTATGAAAGGTGACAAGCAATTACCCATAGCTGTTCCTTCTTTCTGAACAAAAAATAGTTTGTTATATTGGAAATAATTTTGTTCCATACAAAGTTTAGATAATGTTGAGTATTTACGAATAATTTCGTCTTCAAAGTCATTCATTCTAAGTAATTCTTTGAGATATTGACACACTTGGGAACAAAGAACTAACATCAAAAGAAATTAAGACTTCACCTTCATTAAGAACAAGATTTTTTGTTTTATTAATGAATTCTAACGAATTCTTCACTGCGAAAGTATTTAATGGTAACTTCTCAAGTTGTTTTGATAACCATTTGGATATTAAATATGTGGGTGATCCGACCGATGAAACATCGGACCGGTGATCCGACCATCCATAATCGGATGTAAGCCTCCCCAAGTTGTCTCCTTTTTTGCTTTTTGCATCCAATCGTGTCCCGCTAATCTTTTTATGTCGTCCATCCACCTCATCTGTGGTCTACCTCGGCATCTTTTGTGTTATCTATGCCTCTGGGCGATATGTCCCGCCCAATTCCACTTAGTATACATATTCGTTGTATTACAGCTGTCACTTTTAATCTTCTTTGTATCTCGATCTTAAGAATACG
Organism: Pachyrhynchus sulphureomaculatus; assembly: GCA_019049505.1. NCBI lineage: Eukaryota > Metazoa > Arthropoda > Insecta > Coleoptera > Curculionidae > Pachyrhynchus > Pachyrhynchus sulphureomaculatus. The sequence continues at coordinate 214,896,563 of CM032447.1, read as the reverse complement.
ATCTTGGAGTCTAATATTTAGCATTCTCTCTCTATTGCTCTTTAGATTAACTGAAGTTTATTTATTATACTTTTAAAAGTTTTAAAGCCCACGTTTCAGTGTCATATGTTAATACCGGCAGTACATGTTGATCGAATACTTTGGCTTTTACTGTATTTGGGACGTCCAATTTAAATGTAGATTGTAACCTTCCGAACGCACACCAACCTAACGACACTCTTCTATCCAGGTCAGCCGTTAAATTATTTTTTGATATTTCGATTTTTTGTCCTAAATATAAGAATATTTGTATCTTCCATATTCTTTTACCTTCTATTAATAGTTCCTGGCTTTTATCTTCACTTTCGTTGTTCAAATATTTGGTTTTGGTGAAGTTGGTTTTTAGACCTATTTCTCGAGACAACATTTCTTGTAATTTTTCTTTTATGTTGGCGTTCAGAATGATATCATCTGCAAAGTTTAAGTGATTTAATCGTTCACCGTCCATTAGTATTCCTTTATTTTCGCACTTCAACGATTCGAACATATCTTCTAACGTGAACAGCTTTTGTTATATTGAGTCACCTTGTCTAATTCCATGAAGATTTTTACTTTATACTATTAAAAAACTACTGCTATTTCTTCTGTAGATAAACAAACTGTCACACTGACTTATTAACCAGACCATATTGTGAATCACTTCAATGCGTCTTGACCTAGTCCTAAATACTGCTTCAAAAGTTAGAAGAATTAATGATTTCATTAACTTTAGATAACTACTTAGCTATCCCAGTTCATATTACAAAGCAAGCATTTCATGCGAGGTGGTCAGCAGAACGAATGAGGCCAGCCTCTTCTCTACTAATCTCTGTTCTGTTACCCCTTGGTACGAATCTTCCGCTGAGAGCCTGTGCTTGGTGCCGATCGATGCCGTTGAAAAGTCGCGTCATGCGGTGTTGATGTATGTTGTTAATTGCCGAAAAGGTTTTTTATAGAAATTATTTTTTCTGTTTCATAGCTAGCCATAAGCTGCTGGATTCTCGGCTTAATTTAGGCAAACTTTTAAATAAATATAATTGTTGAGCCAAATAATTTCAATATTAAATAACAAACTAAACAATTGTATCTGAATATTTTTATCTATTAGTATTGTTAACGTAAATGATATGATTTGTAAAATCATCACGAGAAATTTATAATCTCTTCAAATCATGAAAACAAATAAACGCTTTTGTTATTGCTTTAGCATTGTTTCTTATCACCAATTGACTAAAGGGTATAATAGTTCATTGAGAATAATGGAAAAAAACTTTGTAGCTATGAAATATCTGGTGGATTTTGTTTACATATTACATATTATATATATTATATATACTGCTCAATTTTTTACATCAAAAACGGAATTTTCCACATTTAAATTTAACAGGCTGCATATTGACATACAGGTAATTTTTTGGACGTAAAATACGATAAAAAAAAATTTGCTAAGATTTGTTGTACGCTAAGCCCATAAAATCCAAAATCAAATCAGAAATTCGGTTCTTCGGTAATATCTCGAAAAATAAAACAGATATCAAAAATCTAATAGTACCACGTGAAAGAGCGGGAAATTTTACAAAGAAACCTTATATAGATTTTTTTTCTGGATTTGTGAATTTATTAAAAATTTGGATAGGTGATTCAGAAAGTGTAGCGCGCCAGGTTAATTGGAAAGACTACGCGCACCGCTCGAAGGTTAATCGATATTACTTGTTTACAAAGTATAAAAAGAAAGTTAAAAGGCAGCTTTTTGAAAAGGACACCTTCAGCTTTCCGATGGTACTAGCAGTTTTTATTTTTGTTGCTTTATAATTTGTGAAACGAAATTTTTGTTTGCATAATTTTAACGGGCATACAGCAAATCACAAATATTTAATAAAATATAGTATTGAAAAAAAAACCTTGTGCATTTATCATTATTATACCTTAAGTTTCAATATAAGAATAATTAAAAATACCCACATTGTCTGTGTTATTTAAAAATTGAGTTTTAAAATATGAAAATTTACTTGCTATAATGCGCCGCCCGCAATTTTAGGTTCAAAGCAATACAAAATGGTCAAAAAAAGTCAGACAATTTTTTTTAGTTACAGTTAAAAGTATACTTTCTCTTTTTTATATAATTTCGCTCTTAAAGAAGTGTTCATAATAAACATATTTTTTGCTTTTTATTAATCATGCATACGGAAAGATACTCATGTCAGACAAGCTTTTTTCCCCCCCCCCCCCCCCCCCGGCCCCCATTAAAACGATCAAGCTAAGAAAATCTCCAGGACCTAGAGGAATCTACCCGGAATTTATTAGATACGGTCCCCTGAAACGGACACAAATGCTAAAAAACCTATTTGAAAGATGTTTGAATAGCGAAAAGACCCCTATGGAGTGGAAAACATCGTATATTACAACAATACATAAAAAGGAACCAAAAGACAATCCAAAAAATTATCGAGGGATAGCAGTGATTCCAACAATTGCTAAATTATATTCACGGATTCTTAGAAACCTAATTGAAGAAGACATAAAAGAAAAACAACCGGAAGAACAGACTAGATTCAGAGCTGGACAGTCTACAATGGATTAATACCTTCGCTCAAAAATAGCGCTCGAAAAACGTATACGGAGAAATAGAGGAACACATATTGCACTAATTGACCTAGAAAAAGCGTACGACAGCGTACCTGTAGTACAACTATGGAAGGCAATGGAACATTTCGATATAAGACCTACCTTGATAACGCCACGAGAGAAAACTACAGAAATAATTCTGCTAAAATAAAAATCGATCGCACTTTAACAGAGGCATTTAATACTACCAAAGGTCTCAGACTCAACATAGCAAAATCAAAGTTTCGAATTGCCACGTGGAATGTTAGAAGTCTGTATGCTGCAGGAAAGTTCGACAATGTCATCAAAGAAGCATCAAGTCTGAGAGTTGGAGTAATGGGAATCAGTGAACTCCGCTGGCCGGATTCAGGAACATGCCAAAATGAACATGGCACACTATACTATTCCGGTAGCGGCCCTAATGACCCGCAACACCGCGCCCTGTAACTGACCGAATCATATTAATTCAGATGCAAGGACAGCCATTCAAGATCAATATAATACAAATTTATGCCCCAACATCCGATAAACGTTATGACCAGGAGGTCGATAACATGTACGAGCCACTTAATAAAGTCCTGGAAAAACTCGACAGTGACGACCTAACACTTGTACTCGGGGATTATAATGCTAAGATTGGACAAGGCCGACGATCTGATTTGGTCGGAGACTTTGGATTGGGTTCGAGCAATCACCGAGGTGACAGACTGTTTGAATTTTGCCAGGAAAATGACATGGTTATCACGAACACATGGTTTAAACTCCCCAAAAGACGTCTTTATACATGGATGTCGCCTGCTGAAATCAACGTCCAAGAACCCATTAGAAACCAGATAGACTACATTCTGGTTACCAAACGCTTCAGGAACAGTATAAAACGGGTAACAACATACCCTGGAGCAGATATTGGCTCGGATCACGTACCCTTGGTTGCCGATATAAAACTGAAGCTTAAATTGGTATGCAGAAAGCGACCATATAAATCACTAAACCTGGCAAAACCAGATCAGCAAGAAGTAAGAGAAATGGGGCAACGAGAACTCAACGATGAACTTGGCAAAGTGAATGAAAGTGATTTGACAGAAGTTGGGGTACTATGGGATAAGCTGAAAAATATACTGAACAGGACGTGTAATACGCACCTACAAACATCAGGAGAAGTCAAGAAAAAAAGGTGGATGACTGGCGATATCTTGATATGGATGGAGAGAAGAAGACCGGTCAAGAACAACAAGGAAGAATATAAAAGGCTACAGAAGATCATTAAGTCAGAAATCAAGAGAGCCAAGGAAGGCTGGATGAGAGAAATGTGCCGGGAAATGGAAGAATTGGAAATGAAATACGATAACTTTCGTAGCCATAAGAAACTTAAGGAGATTGCTGGTATCTACAAAAAACCACAAACAGCTACCCTGCTTGATTCAACAAATACACCTATAATGGATGAACCGGAAATCAGAGGCACATGGGAAAAATATATAAATGAACTATTTCATGACGATAGACCACCCTTACAGAATAATGAGGAAAATATGGAGGAAGGTCCAGAAATTCTTAACGAAGAAGTGCTTCACGCCATCCATATATCACCCAATGGAAAGTCTCCGGGTCCGGATCAGATTCCGACAGAGATATTGAAACTTGTAAGCGAGGGTAACATATCACAAATCACAAAATTATTTAACTTGATATATAACACTGGAGGATCCCAGATGACTGGCTCAGGTCGACCTTTGTGACTATTCCAAAAAAACCCAGACTTAAAAAATGTAGTGACTATCGCTTGATAAGTTTGATGAGTCATCTTTTAAAAACATTCTTGCGCATCATACATGCCAGAATTCGCAGGAAATGTGAATTTTATCTTGATGACGCTCAGATGGGTTTTAGGAATGCTTTCGGAACCTGTGAGGCTTTGTTTGGTATTAATGTCTTTCTCCAGAAGTGCCGAGATCAGCGTAAAGAGGTATTCGCCTGTTTCATAGATTACGAAAAAGGTGCTACACTCTAAATTGATATCAATGTTACGCGAAGTACAACTGGACAGTCGAGATATCCGTATAATTGAAAATCTGTACTGGGGACAAACAGCGGAAGTACGTATAGAAGGGATGACAACATCTAGCATCCAAATACAGCGAGGAGTCCGACAGGGTTGTATCCTCTCGCCTCTACTTTTCAACCTTTATTCGGACCGAATCTTCAAGGAGGCCCTCGAGAATGTGGACCATGGAGTTAGAGTAAATGGCGTACTACTTAACACAATTAGATATGCAGACGACACTGTCATCATATGTGATAAGATAGAGGGTCTTCAAGAACTGTTAAATAAAATCAGCACAGTTGGAACAGATCTTGGCCTTAACATTAATATCAGTAAGACGAAACTCATGATATTCAGCCGAGATCCACATAGAGACACTCATTTGTTTGTGAACAATTCTCAAATCGAACGGGTTGAGAGGTTCAGGTATTTGGGTAGCATCCTGACGGAACAATTAGACCCCGATATAGAGATAAAATGTCGCATCGAGACAGCCAGGAATCACTTCTGAGAACACTATTTTGTAATGACAACATAAATCTCAAGCTACGTCAACGCATGGTCAAGTGTTACATCTGGTCGGTTGTTTCGTACGGTGCAGAAAGCTGGACTCTCAAAGTAAGCACGATTAATCGTTTAGAGAGCTTTGAAATGTGGATTCATCGAAGAATGTTGCGTATTCCTTGGACTGACTTGGTAACAAACGAAGACGTTCTTAGGCGTGCAAGAACAGGAAGAGAGCAGCTTACAACAATAAAATGCCGCAAGATAGCTTATCTGGGTCACATCTTGCGGGGAGACAAGTATCGCTTGCTCCAGTTAATCATGAAGGGCAAAATTGAAGGAAGATGCGGTGTCGGCCGAAAACAGATGTCATGGCTTAACAACATCAGGTTATGGACCGGCATTCGCAAGGCAGGTGGTCTTTTTAGAATGGCAGAGAACAGGGACGCACTCTCCAGGGTGATCGCCAACGTTCGGGGGACCGGACAGGGCACTTGAAAAAAAAAAAAAAAAAAAGGTCTCAGACAGGGATGTTGCATGTCACCAACTCTATTTAAAATCTACTTAGACAGAGCCTCACAAGGATGATCAAATAAATGTGGGAATATGGGACTTAAGGTCGGAGACGACACATTATACAGTCTATATTTAGCTGATGATCAGGTTGTCGTGGCTGAAGATCAAGAGGAGTTAGGATACATGATTAGAAAACTCCAAGAAGAATACGAAAAAGCTGGGCTAAAGATGAACATGAGTAAATGCGAATACCTAGAAGTGGGTAATAATGAATGCAATAACCTACCATTAGAAGCGGAAGAAATATAAGGTGTAGAATAATGCAAATACTTAGGGATTTCCCTAAACAAGCGAGGAAATAGTAGAGATGAGATAAAAGAGAGAATAATCAAAGGTAGAAGCAAGGAACAGACAGTCGCAGATAAAATCAAAAGAAGACAATTGGCATGATTTGGATATAGCAAGAGAATGGATCAAAACAGATGGCCCAGAAGAACACTCGAGTGGATACCACCTGAAAGGAGAAAGAGAGGACGACCGAGAGGAAGTTGGCGAGAGGATGTGGAGTAGGCCATGAAGGCTAGAAACTTGGAGATGGATATGTGTTATGATAGAAGAAATTGAAAACTGGGGACGGAGAGGCAGCGTCAGCCGTAGATAATCCGTATAATAAAAAAATATATTTAAAGGTTGGAAATGAAAGATAAAAGTCTAAGCTTTATATAAAGTATTTATATTTCATTAAACATCCCGGTACAAAGAAAACAGTTATTGAAAACATAAAAATTCTAAATTATTCGAAGAAGTTGAATTACGTAATCTCTGGCCGTCGTATTGGTTCCGCTATTTTGAATTTTTCAAATCTGTCAAAGGATTCTTAATCAGCACCCTGAGAAACCCCTTAATAGCCAATTTCAAAATATTTGACGATATATAGAAACATTAATTTAATCATAAATGAGGTTGGAATCATGATTCCCACTATAACTGATGGGATTAAACCAGCAATTTTATTTTAAATATTTTTTTTACATTACCGTAAAACTAAAAAAAATTATTTGTATGCTACTTTTTTGTAAAATTTTCTGTTCCTTCACGTGGTGCTGTTAGTTTTTCGATATCTTTTTTATTTTTAGAGATATTTGCAAAAAAAATCAAATTTTTGTTTTTATTTTCGATTTTGTAGGCTTAGCGTACACTTTAGAGCAGCAAACTTTTTTTATCGCATTCTACGTCCAAAAAACTACCTGTATGCCAAAATGCAGCCTGTTAACATTTAATGAGAGCTTTTCGTCAAAATTTGCCTCTGACGAGTGGGCTATAAATAAATCAAGCTATTTGACTGTATAAACTACGAGTAATATTAATTTCCCATTTAATAAATAAAAAAGCAAAGGAAAACTTAACTAACCAGGCTAAAAACTCCGCAGATTTCCAATAAGTATCAGGGGCCTCCCAATCTCCATCGGACCATATAATGGATGGTTTATATGTATTAATCAATTCATAAAGTTCTGGTAAAGCTTTGGTACGTACAAAATCATCTGTTTGAAAATTACTAGAGTTGTCTGCCATATAAAGTGGATGAAACCATTCGTACAGCGAGTGGTAAAGACCGTATTTTAGATTTGCTTTCCTTACAGCTTCGCCCAATTCACCTAAATTAAAAAATTACAGAAATAATTAAATACAGGAATATATTTTTATTTCTTTTTCTTCTTGATTTGTACCTTAACTTTGTAAATTCACTTTTGTAAGGCAATGTTGTTCATCTTAAAAAACTTACCTACAAGATCTTTGTGTGGTCCAATATCTTTAGCATTCCAACTAAAAGAGTATTTTGAAGGCCAAAGTGTATAGCCCTCATGATGTTTGCTAGTTAGTACGACATATCTTAAAAATAAAAGAGGATCTTGTTCTATACAATTTTCATGCAGTTTTTTATTTACGTGTAGTTGCATTATATGCTCACATTTCGACTATATTTCAATAAAATTGGTGCAAAGAAAAAAATTATCTAGAAAATAATACAGAAAGGTGTAATATAGATGAGAAAATGTTCTTCTTTTCATCCTGCTCTCATCCACTTCATCTTTCCCTGTTCAGGGCCGATATTTTCCAATTTTTTCCTGTGATATTCTGGATGTCGTTTTGCCACCTTCTTTGAGATCTTCTCACACTCCTCTCACTCTCCCTTGGTCGCCATACTCTAAACTTGTAGGACCATCTATCGTTGTTCTCTCTCGCTACGTGGCCAGCCCATCTCCCCTTTAATTGAGTCGCTCTTTCCAGAGCATCCGTCGGCCGTATTCTTCTTCGAATTTCCTCATTTGGTATTCTATCTTTCAAACTTACTACAAGCATAGCTCTCTTCATTGGAAGCTGCGCCAGTCAAAGTCTGTTCATCGACTTCCGTGTTAGCGACATCGTTTGAAGACCGTACGTAAGAACTCGTGGTACACACGACTCGTACGTTCTCCTTTTAAGTTTTGCAGGGATATCTCGTGATCTGAAAATAAACCCGAGCTTACCAGAAGCTGCCCAACCATGACCCACTCTTCGAGAAATTTTTGCTGTTTGGTTCTCTTTTCATAGTACTGTTTCTTATCCGAGGTATATATATTCGGATATGTTCTATAACGGCCGATTTTCGATAGCAATCGTTATGTACTCTGGGCTTATTATCTTTGTCTTGCTTGATAGAGTTCTTCCAACATAGTTGTTAATTCATTGGGTGTAGAATATTAAGTTGTGTTCTGTCTATGTTAATCCCCTTATTTTGCAGGTCTTAAAAAACGTCCTTCAGTGCCAGTGTGAACAGTTTTGGCGAGATCGTATCTTCTTGACATTCTTCTATTTTTATCGGTATTTTTGGAGTCTTCATGTCTTCATTTACTACTATTTGGATGTACGCAGTGTCATAGATATGTTAAATAAGAGTCGAGTATCTGATGTCTATTCTAGTGTTGTCTAGGGCTCTTGAAACTGTCCACATTTCTATAGAATTAAAAGCTTTCTGGTAGTCTACAAAAGTCAAGTGTAAAGGTATATTATATCCGGGGCTATCACAATGAGCGTACGTAGTATCTGCAGGTGGTTTATTGTGCTGAATCTTTTTCGAAATCCAGCCTGTTCCGGAGGTTGATATAAATCCATCTTGTGCGTTAATCTATTAGTTATTATTTTTGTAAGTAACTTATATAAATGGGACAGTAGACTAACTGGACGATAATTTTCACCTTTTTTCCATATAATAACAATGTCAGCATTTTCCCATTTTTTTAATATTTTACTCAGTAATAGGCACTTGTTTAGTAATATTCGTACACTTTCTTTTAAGTTTTGGCCTCCCGTTTTTAAAATTTCTGTAGCAATACGATCTTCACCCGGGCTTCTTTTGACTTTTATGTACCGGAGGGCTGCTGTTATTTCGTCGTTATCTATTTCAGGGATTTCCTCTGAGCCTACATTTTTTATTTTCGATCTGGTGTCATAATTGTCTTGGAATTTTGGGCTATATAGTTGTTCATAAATCTTTTGCACTGCAGTTACTATCTCGTCTTTATTGGTGATTGTTATACCTTGTCTGTCTTCAAGTTTTGCTATTTTTGTTCTTCCTCTCGATAATTTTGTTATTTCCAATGGTGTTGTTAACAAGGTCTATATTGTAATCTCGTAAATCTTTTCTGATATTCCTATTTTATAGTTTTCAGAATTTCGATGTAATGCTCTTCTTATTTTTATTAACTTTTTTGGGTTGTTACTAATTTTGTTACCCATTCTTTTTGTTTTGTGCATATTTATTTTGTTATTGTTTGTAAGCTGTTTATATGTTCCGCGATCTCACCTATTTCCATATTTTCCAGTTCTTCCCTGTTTTTTAGTTTTCTTTCAATTGTAGCCTGAAATAATTTTTTGTTCTGTTTTAAGATCTCGGATGTTGAAAAAGGTTGGTTTTTTTTTAGTAGCTTTATTCGTTCCTATTTAGTTAAGTGTATAAATGAGTGACACTTTTAAATATTCATTATAATTCCTGCAACTGTACCACTTTTCGTTCCTCTGTTGATCACTTCTTACTCAAGCATAAACCTTCTCTTATTACATTTAGAGATTTCCCACGCTTTGATCATGAGTTTTTTCATAAAGATCTTTTAAATCTTCCTTTTCACATACTAGAGATGATGTTAAAAATAAGTTGGCGACTTTTAAGTGCACGCTTTACTAACGAAAAATCCCATTTGATCATACCATAATAATAAATTGTCTATGAAACTTTGGGACAAAGTTTTATCCAAATTCAATCAGTAGATCAGTGACGGCAGAAAATTGGACATAATATCGGTAGCTCCGGAACTATGTAACTATAGCGATACAAAACAAAAAGAAACAAAACCTTGAAACAAATTTTTGCAGAGATATTCCAAAAACTAATTGAAAGCTACTCAGGGATCTTGGTGTCTATTCTAAGGATATTCAATCAGACCCTAAACACTTAGGAAATGTAGATGACATAAGTAATGTTTTCGTTAAATCTGTTACAGCCATAGCCCCAGATATAAATATCATAAATTATTATTTACGCAATAAAAAAATAGGGTGTCGAATCGTTTCAGTTTAGATTTGTCAGAAGTAATCAAATCCACGCGACTTTATTTTCCATTAAATCACAGGCGTTTGGTACTAATGAGATTGGTTTCTCTATGCTATGTCTATGCTGCCTATATATCTTGCCTTTCATGTACACCTAGTGAATCGAAACTTTCATATTTTATAAAATGTGGAAAAGCTCCGTCTTAAGTTCCAGTTCCTGCTGAGCTAAAGGACCCCCATTTTGCCCACTCTCTCGAAGGTTTTGGAACGAGTTTTAAACACACAGAGTCGTATGTATCGAGTATGGTAAGTTCTATGACTTACAGCCGTCACTCGAGTCCGGCTTTCGTAAAAATTTCAGTTAGACCACAGCTTTTTCAGAAGTTATGGATAATGTCTTGGAGAAAACAAGCTCGGGTAAGCTTATAGCTTTGATTCTATGAAATAATCGAGATTCCAAGGTATTTGATAGGTTAAATCATCAATTATTCTCAGCGATTCTTTAACTTCTTGACTTTGACCAAAGGTTCGTCAGTTTCTAGAGAACTATCTATTTGGAAGAATCCAAACTGTAAAGATTACCACTACACTGGCATCACATGTGGGGTGCCTCAAAGATCCATTTTTGGTCCTCTTTTCTTACTTGATATACTTCGCGTCAGTCTTAGGCACGCTACTGTGTATTTATATGCAGAGAATACCCAGTTATATTTGTCACTTAAACCTGAATATATTGCTGAGTCAAATGATGAGTAAGTGACCTTACTCATTACAACAAAGCTCAATTGATCGCTGTGTGGAATTGAACCTTAACAAGTATCAAGTACTTCTTTTCGGGAGTGCACATTTTAGAAACCAATATCGAGGTTTACTCTGCATTAACTTAAACAATGAGATACTAGGTTATTCAACTGTTGCTAAAATTCTCATTTGGTTTGACATTGACTTAAGATTCTTTGAACACATTAATAATTGTGTAAGAAATGCTTTTGGATATAAACCTCAGAAAATTGTTATGCAACAGCCTGGTGCTGTCGCATTTTACTTTTTGTGACACTTTATATGGGGCATGCCTGCGTAAGATGCAAGACGCATCCAGATAATAAAACTGTTGTGTGCGCGTTATAGGTCGAGTAAGAAAATATGACAGGAGGGTGAGTGCCAAAATTAGGGAGATTGATTGGTTCAACATAAGAGGAAGAAGAATATTTCACAGTATTATCACATAATAAATTAATTTTTAAAAAATGTCCTCTACTGATCCCAAAAAATAAAGTTCAAATACGAGGCTCATGCATTGAATCTCAGGAACATATGTGCAATCACTCTAACGTCCTACCTCTGTATAAAAGATCATTTAATTATTAAATTTCTCAAGAATATAACAATCTCCCACCATATCTAAAATGTACCACCCCTCAAATATCAAAAAACGTGATACCTCCTTTAATACTGCTCAATGGGGCTTCCGGAGCTTCCGGGGCTTCAGTGCCACCTTGTTGTATATCAAATTTTTAATGAATGTTCCACAAGCAGAACTAATTTTTACACTTTCGATATGTTATGGTTGATCAATAATTGTTACTTTTTTAGTTATTAGTTCAGTATTATTGTTTAACAAATAACTAGGTTAAGTGAGAAAGCCTAGCTTCGACTATACCTTTTGTGTACTCTATGATCACAATAGAGAGCTTATTACTATTATTACTATTTTTGTTCTTCTCTCTCACATTTGGTCAATGTGGTGCATGTTTGGCTGCCGGGCCTAAGCCAAGTCAGCACAAACGCCATTACCACTGTGTATTAAGGAATGACCTGACAATGTTACATGTTTTCAAAATCACTGATTTCTGAATGTTTTTGTATATGTTTGTGTTGCATCCTAATTGTACTAGGTGTGGTGTAAGGCCTGTGGCTCATATGACGAGGGAGACGATGATGACTTTTTCTTGTTTCAGTAACCTTTTTATTTCTGTTGCAAGGTCTGTTGTATTATTATTATAATTATAATAATTTTTTCAACTGATTCAATTAACAAAACGTTTATTTATTCAAGGTTAACTTATGACCCTTAAGTTGAGGGTTTTATTTATTTTATTATACAATCTAAACAAAATACCATAATCAAATGCTACATTAATAAGTGTTTTCAATTTTCGAGGCTTACTTATTATTTTTTTAAGTGCATAGTAATTCACTGCAAGAGTAGCTCGTTTCAGGTTATGCCCGATCGCTGTAAGTACTTGTTACTCGGAAAATGCAGCTTTACACAGTTCATTCCAAAAGAACAAGATTCTCTATATAAAAGAGTTTTTGAAAAGGTTGGCGTGAGGAGTAATAAGCCGAACCTCACACAGAAGTGAAGCATTGGTGAGACATGTATTTCTAGGATGCACTGCTTTGGGATAACAAATAGTCTACTTCCATCGCCTACGACCCAAGAAACTATTTATAGGATAGACAAAAGTCACCAATTGTTTTTTGATGTTCCAATGAATTAAGATTTCTAGGAAATATAAATTCCAAAAAAAAGTAATATTCCAAGCTTCAAAGAGACTTTTTTTCTATGCATAAAACAAGATGTTGCCAAGATTTACTCATGCTGCTATAAAAGAAGACATAAGAAGATTAGCTGCATTTAATTAAATTTCTATATACTGCGTCCCAAAAAGTAGTGTGTGTGATCTGAAACAGATAACACACAATTCGGATTCCGCAAAGGCATGGGTACACGGCAAGCTTTATTCTTATTAAATGTCCTGGTCTAACGTTGTAAAGATATGAATGTATGTATGTTTTATAGATTGCAATAAGGCTTTCGACTCTATGATGCACGAGCAATTACGAAAAATTCTAGAAATAACAAATATAGACAAAAGAGATCTAAATATTATTAAAAATCTGTACTGAACTCAATCAGTTAAAGTTAAAATTGGGTGGGTGGCAATCTCTCACCACTTTTGTTCAATCTTTACTCTAATGCTGTGTTTAATGAAGTCATCTATGAATCCATTGAAAGAATAACAGTTAATGGAAGTACATACATCATGCCGAGGATACTGTTCTCTTAGCAAATAATACCTCCAACAACTGATCAGTCGAGTCATACCAGGCAACGAAATATTTGCATTAACTATGAATATAAGAAAAGCTAAGTGGGTGGTAATAATAAAGAAAAATCTACCACCAGAATCCCTCAAAATCAGGGACAACACCGTAAAACAGGTCTCCACATTTAAATATTTGGGAACCAATATAAATAACAAGTGGGACCCAAGAAAGGAAATATATTCCCGAATTGAATATGCCCGTGTAACATACATGAATATGAATAAATTTTTCCATCTCACAAATCTTAATCTCGAACTCCCAATGAGAATGGTGAGAGCATATGTATCAGGTGTACAAGTATGAAATGTTAAATTCGGAAGAATGATAAAAAGTGCTTTATTCAAAGTAAGTCCATCGCTTGTTATACATTTTTCCATCTTTCGGGCAATTTGTGAATCTTCTCCTTTTGCTGCGAACCATTCATCAAGCCTTTTTTCCCATCTTAGTATGAACCAAAGCGCTGCTCAGCAAGTGCGTAACCCATCGATGCAAACAAGTTGTAATCGGAAGAAGCCAAGTTTGGTGAGTAAGTCGCATGGGGTAGAACTTCCCACCTGAGTGCTTCCAACGTGTCGCGAACTAGTTTTGCCGTATGTGATGGAGCTTGTCATGAAGAAAAATCACTTTGTGTTGCCTCTTTCGGTATTCTGGCCTTTTTTCAAGCAGCGAATGGTTCAAATCGGTCAATTGTTTTTGGTAACGTTTAGTGTTAACCGTTTCCCCAGGTTTTAACAGCTCATAATAGACCACGCCTCTCTGGTCTCACCAAACACAGAGCATCGTCTTTCTGCAAAAGCGATTCGGTCTTGCGGTCGATGTGGATGGTGCGCCTGGGTTTACCCATGATTTTTTGCGCTTGGGATTCTCAAAATAAATCTACTTTTCATCCCCTGTAACTATACGATGCAAAAACGACTTCCTTTTGTACCGAGCGAGCAAAATGTTACACGTGTTTTTGCGCTTTTCCATTTGCCTGTCGTTTAACTCATGTGGTACCCATCTACTGGCTTCTGAATCTTTCCCATCTCTCGTAGCCAGTTGGAAACAGCTCGTTGGCTAACGCTGAATTGCTCGGCGAGTCGTTTTTGTGTTTGCGAAGCATCTTCGTCCAACAATGCTTGCAATTCCACATCTTCCTACTTTTTTGGCAGTTTTCCACGTTCCTTGTCTGCAACATCGAAGTCACCACTTTTGAAACGCCGAAACCATCGTTCACACGTATCTTGCGATGGAGCAACTAATCGGTATGATTCAACAGCAGTTTTAAAGCAGTTAAAAATTAATGCTGTCCGCGAATGCTCTTTGTTCGATATAAATTTCGATGTATTGAACACAACAACACAACACTATGCATACACTTTTCCAATTTATCACTCGTGCACGTCTGACATTTGTTGATGACACACCAAAACGGCGCAGTGTCAAATCTTTATAGCACAAACTGCATTGGTGCATCATCTGTTGTCTGAAATCCGCATTTTATACTTGTACACCTGGTATTCTCCGTGCTATTGTATGGATGTGCGTGCTAGACCCTTGATCCTGGCTTAGAGAAAAGACTGGACTCTTTTAAAATGCACATTTATAGACGCCTTCTTGGCATCTCCTGGTCACAAAAAATAAAAACACAGAAGTACTGGAAAGAATGAACCAAACGAAAGAACAACAATAAAAATAAGAAAAACTCAATACTTCGGATATATAATGAGGGGCCAAAATTGTTACGTCTAATGATTAAAGGCAAAATGATGGGTAAACGATCGATCGGAAAACGACAGAATTCTTAGCTGAAGGACATGATAAGGTGGTTTAGATGTGCTTCGAGTGATATTGATGAAAAATTTTCTGAAGAAATGGATCTTTGAAAACAAATGTGATTTTAGTGCTTTTCTCTAACTCTAGGCCCATGAGAAAACCAAATGCATATAATATAATATAATATTTAATTCAGAGATTAGATAAATCGTTGAACTTTTAATAGTGAGACTTACTTTGCTCCAGCTTTTACAAACAGTTCAGCCCACTGAGTAGCATTAAAGAATTCGGCGGTGAAATCTCTGGCAAATTCCTGATAGCTCCATCCGGGTGGATAATTTTTTTCTAAGAATTCCATAATTACTGGTGTATCTAAAAAATATAAATAAATATAGATTTTTTAAATATTAATAAGGTGTAATTGCTCTTGCTTTTACATTGCTAAAGAAAACGTGGCAAAATTTCTCAAACTTATTAATTCGAGAATTTATCCGTTCCACTTGTTCTATTACGTGTAGACTTTTGCTGACCTCTCACCAAGGACTTACTTGGCATTTTCAATGCTGACTCGCCAGAGCTAAATAGGAGCTTATATATGAACTGAGACTTGCTCATTGGTTGGTTATAGTTGGTTGCGACTCCTTAACCATTGTTTTAGTGGTTTCCATTGTTTTTGTTCCTGAGAGAACACAAATGAACAGAACGGACACCATTCACGGGGATATGGTAAGCCAGCTGACTAAAGATGTTCAATATAGAAACTGTTTAATATGTATAAATGACAATAATATGTTGTTCATAAGTTAAATTGATTAAAAAATAACCGGTCAAGTGCAAGTTGAAATTGCGCAATTAGTGTTTGTTACGGAGGTACAAAATGATCAATAACTTCACAAAACACACTCCAAATGAGTTTTCAGCAAAGTTTGTTTTCGATCTCTACTGAAAATTGATGACCTTGAATTTTTTGTTTTTTTATATATCAGATAAATTATTAAAAATAAAGGTAATGCATAATAATTTTCGTTCACTCTATACCCCGTGGAGAATATTTCAGAATTTTTTAAAAATTTTTTTGATCAGTACTTTTCGAGATAAAGGGGGGGCAACGATTTTTTCGCCATTTTTTAAAAAATAATACAAAGAAAAATGTGTGCAAGTATTACATTATATATATTTTTTGAACTCATGTTTTTACAAACTTTGATTTGACACCCCATTCGATGACCTAGTAAAAAATTTTTTATTTCCCTTTTTTTTATGGGTTTAGCACACGTGCTGCAGGGAAGTCCCTAAAGCGCTACAGGAGCGACACGTGTGCGGAAAAAGCGATTCAAGTTGTTTTGAATCGCTGTAAATTGTACTCGGTGGGAAACACAGTCCTGGGTAAACCATTCCAAAGGGATGATGTTCTCCATATAAAAAGACTGCTTGAAAAGCGTTGTACGAGGAGTAACAAGCTGAACCTCATACGGATGTGAAGTATCAGCGCGACGTGTACTTCTAACATGCACCGCTCTGGGAGGAATTAAGCGGGCTACATCCTTCGAATACTCTCCATGAAAATACTTATAAAATAGACTCAAGCCGCCAACCGTTCTTCGATGTTCCAGCGAATCAAGGCCGCCGGTCAGTTCTGGGTCTCCAATCAGACGAACAGCCCTTCTCTGAACAGAATCCAACAAATGCAGTGTATGTTTTGGAGCGGAGCCCCAAACATGGGAGCAATATTCCATAGTTGGTCGAATTTGAGCTTTGTAAAGAATTAACAGTTGTTGTGGAGTGTAAAGCTTTCTGGTTCGAAATAATATTCCCAACTTTTGAGAAGCTCTCCTTTCTATGCCTGCAACATGTTCATGCCAGGACATATTTGCTCCCAAATTAACGCCCAACAAATTGAGTGACGATGCTAGGGAAATGGAGTGCCCCGACATAACTATATCGGCTTCAGCAGCTTACGATTTCACCCCCCAAAACTAACCCCTTAAGTCAAAATTTAACTTTCAAAACTACACGGCTCTGATAAGGCCATCAATTCGTATATTTGTATAAAATTTCACCTTTCTATGTCCAATAGTTTCGGAGAAAATCGGGTGTGACTGACGTACATGCAGACAGACGGACAGAGTGATCTTATAACTGTTCCGTACGGAACACTAAAAACATCCCCGATGAAGGGATCAAAACATTTCAAAGCCTAGTTAACTATAAAAATACATTTTTCGTATTCACCTACCATGGACCGACCCTCCCCCACCCCAATAGAGACATTTTTTCTTCAAGAAGCTTCACCCCCGGTTGTCGATTAGGGACTTCTTATATAAGCAAATCTTTTTTCCTTAAGAAAGCCTTTTTTTTTAATTATCTACCTAGTTGTAACAATGACGTCTCCGTTGTCAAATCACTGTTGCTGTTCTAATACTTTTGTACGAATTATTGACGTTTTGCAGGCTGAAAAATAAGTGAAATAAATTTGAAGCATCGCATATTGAAAAATCTTTTCACTAAAGAGGGAACTAAACCAAAGGTTATTCATGAAAGAATATCCCAAGTCTACGACAATGGCAAATGTAGCCCTAAACAGTTTAAAAGCTGGAGTGTCCAAAACTATGGCTTCCAACACTGTGCATGAAGATTTAGGGATGACAAAAGTTTCTGTACGATGCTTCCCCAAACTCCTTATACAAAAGCAAAAATAGTCAAAGAAAGAAATTTCTCAGGAATATTTGATTTACTTGAACAGTACTACGAGTTTAATTGACTTCCTTCTTAAAAAAATCAGTTAATTTTATGAATAAATATTGTAGAATTTTGAGAACGATTTTAAAAGTAGACGATACATTTGGTGACGTCAAATAAATTCCAGAAAATTTATCTCTATTTGATAAAAGTACTTCTTTTCTAAATGGGTCAGATGGCATTTTAGACGTAAACTAATTGTGTCATGTGCTACATTTATGAGATTACTGTAAGCCAGTTTAGTGCAAATTGTTTTTGTGAAAATAATTTAGGATATTATAATTTGTTGACGTAATTTAATCAATTTCTATCTATGCAATTTAATGTAAATAACAAAAACAATGAAATGATGAAGCATTTAATTTGAAATATCATTTTATTATTGAAAGTGGTTTATTCATCAGTATTTGCATATTGTTAGTATTCTAGTGTTTATATATATAAATAATAAATTAAAATCTCTAAAACGCTTCAGGGGTAACGTGTCTGCGAGAATTTAGATTTACAGCGATTCACGTTGGTCTTGAATCGCTGGAAACTTTACTCAGTGGGAGTTCTAGGAAAATTCCGTTTCAAAGGGATACAGTTCTCCACTTAAAAAATTCTTGAAAAGAGTACGAGGGGTGACAACCACATACGGATAAGAAAAATTAGAGCGACGTGTGAGGAATTAGGCGGACTACATCCATCAAAATACTTGTAGAATAGACTAAAGTCACTGTTCTTTAACTTGCCAAGAGATCAGGATTGCTGGTGAGTTATAGGTGAACAGCTCTCATCTGAATAGAATCCAACAAATGCAGTGTATTTAGGTGCAGAACCCCAGACATGGAAGCAGTATTCCATCGTTAGTTGAATTTGAACTTTTTACAGAATTAACAGTTGTTGAGTGGAAAACTTTTTAGATCGAAATAATAATCCCAGCTTTTCAGAAATTCTTTTTTCTATGCATGCAACATCTTCAGGCCAATACAAACTTAACGGCGATACAGGAATAGAGAATCCCAACATGCCTATGTTGGGTTCAGAAACGTTAACTTTTCTAGAATAAACTGACGCCTCGGTTTTTGTGGCGTTAAATTATACTTAGTTACTGTTACCCCAAGATAGAATTTCTTCCATATGTTTATGTTAAACGACTTCATGCTGTCTGCGGATATTTGCACGAGTAGCCGATGTTCAAGCGTTCAAAGTAAATGAAGAAATAAGTGTACTATCATCTACAAAGCTGTAGATTGTATTCCTGGTTTGTTTGAGCAGATTGTTAATGTAAATGAGAAAGAGATTAGTCGACAGTATAGAGTCTAGAGGCACACCGGCATTGATAATGAAGATATTAGACAGAAATCTGTATCTGAGCAAAATACGAAAGCGATAAACAAAACTTTTTAGGCATATCATAAGACCGTAGCTTAGCCAATAATCCGTCATGCCAAACACGGGCGAATGCCTTGGATATATCAAGTACAACCTTTCGAGATGCTCCACAGTGTTTAATTGCGTTGTTCCAAGGATGTGTAATTGATGGTTGCCAATAATATTGAATCCTTCTAGATATTTTAGAAACTGCTGATTGAGAATCTTTTCTATAATTTTTGATATTATTAAAGGACTGTGTTGTGTAGTTATTTAGCAAGATTTTCTTGGTTTTGTTCAATATCAGCTGACGTGTAGCATACTTTCTGTAGGGTGAAAAGCCTACAGAAAACTGGTAGTAAAATACAAATAAAATTAATCTTTTTTACAAAAAAAATCTTTTCCGAAATCTACACTTCTAGATAGTCTAATACCGTATAAAAATTCAGTAAAATATCCACTATATACAATCATGGGTAAGATACACACTTACAAAAGAACACATAAAAGACCAAATAAAGAAGGCTCCGAATGCCAGTGGGCATGTAGGTAAGTCTCTGGTTGCTCTTGAGGAGTGCGACTGACCCTACTCGGCTGGATACATTCCGTTGCAATAAAGTCACAAAATACCTATGGGACAGTGGATGATGGTATACGGTTTGACTCAAGCTTGACAAAACCCACCACAATAAAGAAATTCTGCAAAAAATTTACTATCCTATCGTTGAATGGGTTTAAAATAATAATTTTCAAAAAAAAAAATAGAAGGAGTAATTATAATCGTATATATATATATATATATATATATATATATATATATATATATATATATATATATATATATATATATCTATATATATATATATTATATATATATATATATATATATATATATATATATATATATTTGGGTTTAACTGTACATATACACAAGTAATATATAACAATTATACAACTAAGTGTTGTGTTCCCATTCGCCTTCTCCAAACCTCTCTATCGTCCGCCATCTATTCGTCCGTCTCTCGTGACCTCATGGCCTGTCTCATATCTTCATTCGAGGATATACATGGTCGTCTCTTTTTTATTTCTTCCCGGTGGTTTCCATGTCCAGAGCCTTTTGGGCCCTCTTGTATCGTTCATTCTAAGTAGGCGTCCAAACCATTTTAATCCTCTATTTTATATTCTTTGTATAATTGTTTCTGTTGCTGCTGTTCTGTTGCGTATTTCTTAGTTTGTTATGTGTTGGAATTTGGACACTCCGGCGCTTCTTCTCTGGTAATCCATCTCTATCTTTGTTATTTTTCTTTTATCCTCTTCTTTCATTACCCACAGTTCACTACCATAGCTTAAAACCGATTCTACCATTGTTCTTCCAATTCTCTTTTTGTTTTGTGTAGTTTGTTGAGTTAAAAGCTTCTATGATTCTCCTGGCTTTTTGTATTTTATTCTGTATTTCCTTTTTACCTATACCAATTTTGTTATCAATCAGTACTCCTAGATATTTAAATTCCTTGACTTGTTTGACATGTGTATCGTTGATAATTAAGACATAAAATTCTATTTCCGAGTTCACAACCGTATCTCCGTCTTTGCAAGTCTCCTCCAGTCCCCATTCCTTGTAGTCTGTGTATAATCTCTTTAGTACATATTCCATATCGAATGCATCTTGTGTCATTATTACTTGGTCGTCCTACAAAGTTTAACGATAATAGATGTTTAGCACTAATGGGGATGCCCATGCTTTGGTAAGTGCGGTTCCATTTCTTTAGAGCGTTGTCTACAAATATATTAAATAAGATTGGTGAAAGGCAACACCCTTGTCTTAGACCTTTTGTAATATGGATAGCTTCCGAGAGATAGCGTCCTTGTTTCACATATCCTATATTTTCATTATATAACTCTTTTATTGTTGTTATCATCCCTTCTTTTATTCCTACTGTTCTTAAGACATGCCAAAGTTTATTTCTCGGTACACTATCGTATGCCTTCTTAAGATCTATAAAGGTCATATGTATTTTCTATCAATTGTTGTAAAGTAAACAAGTTGTCTATACACGACCGGCCCGGAGTAAATCCGTAGTTATAATCATGACTGAGAAAATATAAAAATGCAACATAGCCGTTTTGGATTTAGCACTCGAGTAGCGATCTTGTGATCCAAAGGGCCAATGTGGTATGTTGGCTTTTTCTGCACTTTGATCTTAAGGCTAAACTAATGTTTTTCAGGGCCAATCTTGAATTTTCATTGGATAATAATTTGGCGAAGAATAAAATTACACAAATAAAAATAATATTTTCCCGAAGTTAATATAAAATATATATATATATATATATATATATATATATATATATTATATATATATATATATATATATATATATATATATATATAAATATATATATATATATATATATATATATATATATATATATATATATATATATATATATATATATGTATATATATATATATATATATATATATATATATATATATATATATATATATATATATATATATATGTTTTCAACATGCAGGATGTAATACCAAGTTACTGATACTTTATTTTTTATTGTTTTAATTTGTAAAAGGAATTATAATAATAACGATCTTCTCTCAAAATTTGTTTAACTATTATTGTTGAATTGCTTATTTTAACGTTGTTTTACAAAATAAAATTAAGGAAATTAAAATAGCAGACGTTAATTAAAATTTAAACTTTAAATTTTTCGCTTTACTGTTAAGTGTCTTCCTCATCGATTTCAATCAGGACATGCAAAGTACTCCTTATGATAGCGTTCAGGAATTGCACCTTTGGTGCAGAAATTAATTAAGTCATTATATTTTTGCTTTGCCAGAGGCAAATCTTGTAGGTAGGCTAACGGGGCTTCAGTTAAGTCCCAACACAATTGTTTTGCTCCCCTCTCTTTCTTTTGTTTTTTATTCTCTCCCTTCTGTTCCATTCCTTCTTTATACTTTGTACATCTGCGTCTCTGTATTTCCTGTAGAAAATATAAAGTTGGAATCTCATCTGAAGCCAGCTCCATTTTTCCATTGTGTACAACGGCCTTTTTGGACCAACATATTCGTTGCACTGATAAAATTCTTAATTTCTCACCGTCCTCAGCCTCAATTTTAAACTTCTCTGAAAAGATCTTCCAGTCCCTACACTCATTTCTTTTAACAACTATTACTTCATAAGGGAAGGAATTATCGCGAGCATTGCTAACTATAGGGGGCCACTTACTCGGAGCTACTACGGTTTTTTTCTTCACCATTGCCTCTATGACTCCATATACTGAGTCAACAATCATCATTGAGTGGCCTACACTCAAAAAAATTTAGTGAAATTTTTTAAGAACTTTAAACTGCTTTACAAACTTGGTTAGCAGTACAAGTATAGTTTTTCTGCTGGCCTGCACAGTTTCCACAATACAGCGTAACTTCCTTCGTGTCCCTATTATCTAAGAGTACTAAATATTTTCACATGATACTACAAATTTCACTGCTCCTTCTGTGTCCATCAGTTTCACGCCACATATAGCAGTAAGTCAACCTAATGCCACTCTCAAAAACTGAAAGATTATACATAGCGTATTTTCTTGCCTAGAAAAAGAGCATACTTTTCCCGTGGGAAATATTCAGTACCCAAATCTCGTATACAGATAGGCCCTAGCCAAAAAACTGCAAATTGGTCCTTTTGGCGAAACGCAATCGATATAAAGTTTGAGGAGTCATGGGCGGCGTATCGACTGCTTACTTCGGGATATCGAAAGACGAAGGTTGTAAGACATTGTATGATACGGGTCGGAGCATTAGAGGACTACTCCCTACCACAGAAAAAGATCAGTTCAATTAAACCGTCTTTATAGAAAGATGTGATGTATAGATGGATCTAAATGTAAAAAAGGCACAGGAGCAAATGCGTGCTACCTACAGATAATAACAAGACAGTCAACGTTCCTGAGTCATACATACATACGTCTAACTTTCAGACAGAAATGTACCATTCTCATGTGTTATTGAGAAATGGGGAAATGAAAGAACACGAGAATCGTATATATTTGCTCGGATGGTAGATTTGGCCCTAACGTCCTTTAAGCAGGTAAACTCACAACTTTTAAACGAGTACCAAAAATTGTTGTCAAACTTATCGGGTAGAAACAATCTACTATCTGATTGGATTTTAAACATATGGATATCCATAGAAATGAGGCGGTTGACACACTGGGTAAGCAAAGGTCTTTAATGGGCTCCACGGGATGTGAATGCAATATGGGCGCAGCGAGAATTGCAGATCTGGAGGGTTAAAAATGTATACTAGGCAGCGATGAGACCGTAAAAGCATCAACTCAGTATTGAAATTAGGCAGGAAAGAACTAACGACGGTAATAGGCATCCTTACGAGACACTAGTACCTGAAGGAGTACTTCACTCGGTTTTCGTCAAAGAGCGAATATAAAATGCAAATTGTTTTCAATGTGTAGTCAAAAATGTTTGGCAGTATTTTATAAAACATCCTATAATAAAACTAGATATCAGAAAAGTTTCTGGCATTGATGAAATACATCTCATCATACTAAAAAAATAATCATAATAGTAAAAATAATAAGTTCCATGATTTAAAAGCTTAAAGAAATAGGATTACTATTTATAGAACTTTTTTTCGCCACAAATAATCTTCTCTAAAACTATCTGTACCAGCTTTTACCTGAGAAACGTTGTTATAACATTACTTACGTCTAATGATCCAGCGGTACCAAAACCATTCATGGTTAAAACTAGGAACAGAAAATACACCCCAATGAATAAAAATTCCTATTTTTGCTTTGTCGTACCAATCTGGAAGAGGTCGATTATCCAAACTGTCCCAATTTGGTTCATATTTTGCACTAGCTCTTGCCAAAAGTATAAGCAATCCACAAAACAATAAAAATAAGCTCTTACTCATTTCCATTGTATTTTTAGGTGAAACTAACCTAACGGAAGCACTCGTTTATTTACAAATTTTCTGGCCTTATGTAAATCATTCGTTTATATTTCAATTATTTATAGTAATAAGAAATATGTTATCTATATCCTTGTGCCATAAGTAATTTTCTAGTGTGAGGTGTTCTTAACAATTATATTTCGAGT
The DNA here is from genome assembly GCA_019049505.1 of Pachyrhynchus sulphureomaculatus. NCBI lineage: Eukaryota > Metazoa > Arthropoda > Insecta > Coleoptera > Curculionidae > Pachyrhynchus > Pachyrhynchus sulphureomaculatus. Next base: position 214,872,189 of record CM032447.1, on the reverse strand, counting down.
TTTATTAATACAATAAAGCAAATACCACTGCCACTTAAATGGACAGCCTAAACAATACTTAAAGATAAATATATTCAAGTTAAAAATATGTTTATTATAATGCATGGTTGTAAACTGGGTTTTTTTTTCCCAATAACCCACATTTAGGGCCCGGATGTAGTTAGCACCCTGGTCTCTTCCAAACTACTTTAATACGACGACACGATATCCCATTTAAAAAAAGTTAATGTGGTATAAATAGATAAATTAATAATTAATTTTTGATAATAATTTTATTTTATTTTTCGTTCCTCAAACTTGAAACAATAGGTACTTAAATAGCATTTCGTAGATTGTTGATTTCCGTTAAAGGTTTCTCGAGCAATCATTTGTCAATATGGATTTTAAGTAAAAACTACGAATTCCAACATTATTTTTGCCTTTTGATTGAATTTTTACTATATTAATATGGCTTATGAATGAAATGACTCGTATCTATATGTTGGTAATGAAGTTGATACTGTTGCCTGTAATTATTTTTTACACATATAAGTCGAAGTTTAAAAAGAAAATAGCACACAGGCCAATTACAATGGTTTAAATAACTTATTTCAATCGATGCACTCTATTAAATTCTTTAAATGAGTTTTCTCTATCAGTTTTTGGATACGTCGTGAGCACTGCCGCTTGATTATTTTCAGTGGTATCAATAAATGAAGTCAAGAGAAAGAGAAAAAAAAAAGTCACATTATGCAGAAGGGAATCCAATCTAGAGCTTCGCAGATGACCGTACGCTTATCTCTTCATTCACTTTGAATGCTTGGACATTGGTTACTCAGACGAATATCCGCAGACAGCAGCAAGTCCTTCAACTTAACAAAGACCTGGAAGAAACTATCTTGGGGTGACAGTAACCAAGAGGAATTTAACGCTACAAAAACCCAGGCGGCAGTTTTTTTAAAAAAATTAACATTGCTGAACCCGATATAGTTATGTCGGGGCACTCCATTCCTCTAACATCGTCACGCAATTTGTTGGGTGTTAATTTGGGAGCAAATATGTCGTGGTATAAACATGTTGCAGGCATAGCAAGAAGAGCTTCTTAAAAGTTGGAAATATTATTTCGAACCAGAAAGCTTTACACTCTACAACAACTGTTAATTTTTCGACCAACTATGAAATACTGCTACCATGTTTGGGGCTCCGCTCCCAAACATACACTGCATTTGTTGGATTTTATTCAGAGAAGGGCTGTTCGTCTGATTGGAGATACGGAACTGACCGGCGACCTTGATTCGCTGGAACATCGAAGAACGGTTGGCGGCTTGAGTCTATTCTACAAGTATTTTTATGGAATGTGTTTGAAGGATATAGCCCGCTTAATTCCTCCCAGAGCGGTGCGTGTTAGAAATACACGTCGCTCTAATACTTTACATCCGTATGAGCTTCAGTTTGTTACTCCTCGTACAACGCTTTTCAAGCAGTCTTTTATATGGAGAACATCATCCCTTTGGGATAATTTGCCCAGGACTGTGTTTCCCACTGAGTAACATTTACAGCGATTCAAGAATGTGAATCGCTTTTTCCGCACACGTGTCGCTCCTGTAGCGCTTTAGAAACTTCCCTGTAGCACGTGTGCTAGACCCCTAAAAAAAATATGCTTTCATAAACATAGATCAACAGAAAAAACCTTCCATAAATATTAGGAAAAACTCATTTGAACATTGTGGAGAATATTCGGTGATATATCCAAACCATTAAACCTAGTTCCTCATGAGTGATAGTGTATACTGTGTCCTCCACCCTTTTTTGTCTACGATTAAGATCTGGTAGAAAGAGATCCAATCTATATCTTCCCTGATTGCGTTTGTTTCTTCATTTGCCTTAAATACTCGAACACCAGCTGTCCATGCAAATATCTGCGGACAGCAGTAAATATGTTGTCTAGGGATGACAGTAACCAAGTAGAATTTAACGCTACCCATGTAACAGAGTACAATATAAAAAATAATTACGTGGATAATCCTGGATCCATTTATAACCATCACGACACCACATAGATAATATGTGAAATATATGTATATACTACATAGAAATATGTAGGAAAATTCACATATCTATATAAAGTTCCATTTTTTACAGGAATATTTCATATTCAAAAGTTGTAAATTTTATTTTTCTATGGTGTGTAACCCAACACAGGAATGAAAAAAATTAAATTAATAATAACATTGAAGCTGGCACTTACCACAAAATTATACATAAACTTATATTAGTCTTATCTATTTCAATAATACCAAACCTTTTTTCAAATTTTCAATACATCCTGAAATAAAAAATTTTGCATTACTATTCAAGAGGAAAATGTGGACATTTGATAAATAGCTTCGAAGATACTTTGTTTGAAGTACAAACCCACCATTTCTACGTCTACGCAGACTACTAAATAAATTTAAACCAAATAATAGTAACAAACTTACCTTCTTAAGGTAGAGAAGTCTATGTCTATGTATAAATATATTGAGACTCCACTATTCATCAAGTCCTAACAGCACCAGTAAGACTACATAAGTTACACTTAAATTTTTCTTTTACTGTCGAATAAAATTGCCGCGGACTGACATAAATACAAAGTATGGGATAAAGTACCGTTGCATCTTACATATTATTTCGGGTAGTTACATAAAAAATACTAAAATGTAAAAACTTGATGTAATTTTATCTAACATTATGTTACGTGGATATATGTAACATGACGTTATGACAGCTTTAACAGTGGTTTTATACATTTTTCTTGGTAAAAATAAATATTTGTTTAAAATTTCATGGCCAATTTTAATATAGTTTTACACTAATTTTTTTAGAGTATATCTAAATAGTTAAAGCTAAATATTGCAGTATAATTAATATAACTTCTTTAGGAAACTTCAATCCTGGTCAAGATCACAATCGGACGTCATTAATTCTGACCTAAAGTCTAGTAACCTGTAATACCCAACATAGTAACTAATTTAAATTCACCTTTTTACTTCTCTTACTCTTCACTTCTTAGGGTCCCTAGATCACGAGTAATATAGTTTCTTGTTTTCACCGGTCTGTCAGTCTGTCTGCCCGACATGCCTGGCATAATAACTCTCTCACAAAAAGAGATATTGATTTTAAATTTAGCACACATAGAATACTTGAAGTAAGAATGAGAACAAATTTTAAGCATAAATATTTACAGACAAACTTACAAGTTAAACAAGTGAAGGAGGTACCTCATTTCTTCACTTTTCGTATATGCCAAATCATATGCCTTTTTCTTTGTCTTTGCGTCGAGTTATCTGAAAATTGTTTTATTTTTTCATAATTTTTAATTAGTTTTTTCGTCAAATATATAAAGTTAAAGCGGTGAAGGAGAAAGGTTGTTTCCTATATGTCTTTTTCTCACTTCTTGCAGCTCAGAATATGGCCGAGTAGTTTGTTTACAGTGAGCGACTAAAAAACAGTTTTGTGAATAAATGAAAATTTCACGTGAAGGTTTTTGTTGGATGATTTTTTACGATTTTAGTAAAGGCCTAATTCAACAATAATGCTTCAAATCGCTTCGTTCAACTTTTGGTAATGAATCTCTATCTGAAAAACCAATTTGGTGTGCAGAATTTTGTCATGGTCGTGCCTCCGTCAGTGATGAATTTTGTAAAGGTTAAACAAAATCGGTTGTTGTTCCAAAAAACATTGATGCTGTGCGCAACGTGATTGAACACGACCGGCATGTGACTTACCGTGAGATAGAGGCATCCTTAAGCATATCGAAGACTGCAGTACATTCGATTTTGCGTGAATATTTAGCTGTGAAAATGATCTGTTCCCGATGGATTCCTCATAATTTGACCGAAACTCAAAAACAGGCTTGTGTCAATTAGTGTAAGCAAAGCTCAAAAAATTCTTCCAAGGTCATGCAAAATCCAAATACAACATCGTAACAGGAGACGAAACTTGGATATATTCGTACGAGCCGGAAACTAGGCAACAATCAACTATTTGGGTGTTCCAAGATGAACCAAATTCAACAAAAGTGGTTTGTTCGCGAAGCACTTCCAAGAAAATGATCGCTCGTTTCTTTGGTTAAACTAGACACGTTGCAACCATTACCTTAAAGGATCCAAGAACAGTTATTACTGAACGGTATGTAACAATTTGTTTGCCAGAAGTCTATTTATTTATTTTTATTTATTTATTTTGACGGACAAGCCAATCACAATAGTAATATAAAAACAAAATTACAGTAGTAATATAAAAACAAAATAATGTTAAAACACAATGCACATATACAATTCATAACGTGAAAAAGGAGAAAAAAAAAACAAGCAATACAACAGTTTAACACCTCAGATCCCGATCGCGTTTACAAGCTTTTTAAATTCGCTGACACTACAACTGAAGGGATCAAGGCTGTATGTATTAAATAATCGGCACATTCTCGTGAGAGGACTGTAATAGCCATAATTAGCACTGTGAAATGGAATACTGAACAGTACACTGCCACGAGTCCTATGAACAGTATTGAGTTGGACGCTCTCCAAAAGTGGTGGACAGGAAATAAAGTCATTCAAGAGTTTATATAGGAATAAAACATCTGCAAGATCCCTACGCTTCTCCAAAGTAGCCACACCAAAAGCGTTCATAATCACCCCATAGTCAATATAAAAAGTTGCATCCTTATAAATATTTATTCCAGCTTTAAAACCTAAAGTTCGTAGAAATTTACACGGCACTGACTCAATCTCAGCAATATGGCACTGGTAAGATGGTGACCACACTATCGAAGCATACTCCAAACAAGAGCGGACTATCGAAAAATACAACACTCTAAACGTGCTAGCCGACAATTGCTTACTATATCTGGTAACAAAACCAAGATTTCTGAGACTCAGTCTCAGAATATTATTAATATGGCCACGAAAATTAAGTTGACTGTCCAAAAGCACACACAAGTCACGAATCTCCGACACCGACTCAAGCAGGGCGCCGTTCAAACCATATCAATGACGCTCAATATTCCGCTTCCTACTAAGGGAAATGCAGAAACACTTTTTAACATTTAGACTTAAGCCATTTCTTTCTGACCAGTGATAGAGTCGATTCAGATCTTCCTGCAGACGCGTAACATCGTTTACACTTTCTATTCCTCTGTACAATTTGAGGTCATCCGCAAATAAAAGATATTCGAAATGGCTGAACATCTCACCAATATCATTAATGAACAAATTAAATAGGAGAGGCCCATAGTGTGAACCCTGCGGGACACCTGAACATACCGATATGTTTCTTGAAATATGGTATACGTATACACTGGCATACCTCTCTCAAACGCGCCCAACAGATACTGCTTGTAACTTAGTAAGTTTGTGACTATGGATCTTCCCCGAGAAAAGCCGTGTTGCTCGTATCTCACAAAGTTCCTACAAATCCATGAAAGTTGATCCGCGACAAGCTTATCAAAGAGCTTCGTCATAGCCGACTGAACACAAATACCTCTGTAATTGGTTATATCCTCACGATTTCCCGATTTATAAATGGGTGTCAAAAAGCTAGTCTTCCAATATTGCGGAAAAACGTAGGAGTCCAATGACAAATAGAAGATATAGTGTAGTGATCTGCTCAGGGAAAAAACACGTTGTCTCAGGAATTAGGCAATGAGACCCTCACAACGTTCACGTCCAGTACGTTATCAATATTACATGCTGAAAAGTCACTGTTCTCTCTCACATAACTAGCCGAAAAATGACGCGCGAACAAATCCACGATGCCATTGCCACCATTAGCAAGTGAATCCATCAAAAACATACCTACCATGTGGATAAGAAGTACACCTTCAGGAATTGTTAACGTGTCTCCAAAAAAAACGCAGGGTTGACTCTTAAGTCATTGTCAACTCTAGACAAATATTCTTTATAGCAAACTGATTGAAGACGTTTACATCTATCACGCAATAAAGAAAACTCTTGGTATGAGGTGAATAAACCGTTTTGTTTATACTTTTTGTGCGCAATTTTCTTTTGCATAACCAGTGTTTGTAAGTCTGCAGAGAACCACGTTGGAAAATTTGTTGTTTTAAAGCGTTTAACCGGTACGAAGTTGGCAATGACATCATATAAAATATTGTAAAAATTCTCGACAAACATTTATATCAGTTTCATTGCAAACCGACTCCTATGAAACATAGGCTAAAAATTCATTGATTAATTGAAAATTGCAATTCTTAAAATCGTAGTATAGTATGTCACATTTCAAACTATTGTTGCCAACATAGATGGGAATCGATATTTCATATGCAATATGGTGCTGAGAAAGATTTAAAATACACTCAATGGCAACAGAAACATTGACCTCTTGATTGTTACAAAACACAAGATCAAGAATATAATTTAGTTGTCTCATATTGAGATATCCATAGCACGTACATATAATATTCGCCGAAGGAGGACACGGGACACTGCACACTTAAACCATCGTCCCCATCCAACCAGACAGCATCAGGCAAGTTATAATCACCACAAATGAGAACCTCGCTATTATTAAATCGTTCTATTAATTCAATCACAGCGTTACCATGCTCATTATATACCTGCATCGAGGACAGTGGGGGGAAGTACACCGCACCAATTACAATCTTTTGACTACCGCATGTCACATAAACAAAAACATGTTCCACAATATGTTCGCTAACGTTAATTGCAGTAGAACTGAGATTTCTATGAATTGCTACCAAAACACCACCACCCCTTAACTTGCCACTCGCATCACTATCCCTGTCACGTCTGTACACGCAATATTGCCCCAAGCCCAATTCCGCATCCCCATATTCTGCTGTCAGCCATGTTTCGACCAGTATTATAATCTCATAGGTACAGAGTGCTGTGGTATGTCTCAAATCACCGATAGAATTAGGAAAAACAGCTGAAAATGTCGCATCATTCTTCATCATGACAATGCCAGGTCTTACACAGCACGCCAAACAATTAATTATTTGACGAAGATAAACATCGAATTAATGCCTCATTGCCCGTGTTCACCTGATTTATCGCCTAACGATTCTTTTTGTTCCCGAATGTCAAAAAAAAAATGCGTGGACAGCGATTTTCATCACCTCAAGAAGCTGCTGAATCGTTCCAAAACCATGTTTTTGAGGTTCCAACTCGCATGTTGTAAAAGATAGCCCTCGTATGCCGAGCCTTGGTTTGAAGCATAGGTATACTTTTCAATATTATGTTATTGATTTCACACCATAAGGTGAGAAAGTATCGATTAGTTACAATTATTCGCTAGTGAAAAAATCAAATTCCGTATTTATTTTCAAATTTATATTTACAAAAGAGGTATTTTTATATAATTTTGGTAAAAACTAAGAAGAATAAAAATCTTAGTTTTCCAATAAACAATTTTATTTTTGTTTCAAAAAGACTAGTTATTAATTGTAAACCTACAATACTTATGAAGTAATTTTTAATACCCAGGCCGTTTCACTATTAACAGTAGCTTTATCAGGTAATTGTATTTCAACTTGGTTGTTATTCAACAGCCATTTTAATTTTCCGCTATTACCCAAGAGAGTAACAGCAGTATCAGCCCTTTTAAAGAGGTCCACTACAGATCCTAAAATAACCGTATTCTCTTGAGGCCATTCTAAATCAATGGCATATACAGCATTATCCTTGGTGGTATACCTAGAATAAAAAAAAATTGTAGTTAACTCAGTATTTCCCTAGAAAATATAAGCAAATAAGCATTAAATTTGACTTGAGTCACAATTATGCCTAAAACTAGAAACTGAAAACAGAGAAAAAATTTTTAGTGGTCATTCTGTTAATAACATCACACACATTACGAACTATTTCGGTTGAGAGTAAAAATAAAAAACCGGTCAAGTGCAAGTTGAACTTGCGCAATTAGTGTTCCGTACGTTGATTGCTTTTAAAATAAAAAAAATGTTGTAACGGAGGTATAAAATGATCAGTGACTTCACAAAACACACCCCAAATGAGTTTTCAACAAAGTTCGTTTCCAATCTTTACTGAAAATTGATGACCTTAAAATTTTTGTTTTTTTATATACCAGATAAATTATTAAAGGTAATGCACTCGTGATAATTTTCGTTCAATCTACACCCCGTGGAGAATATTCCAGAATTTTTTCAAAATTTTTTGATAAGTACTTTTCGAGATAAGGCGTGTGGCCACCGTTTTTTTAAAAATAATACAAAGAAAAGTGCGCGTAAGTATTACATTATATATATATTTTTTACTCGTGTTTTCACAAGCTTTCATTTGACACCACACTCGATTACCTAGTAAAAAATTTTTTTTTTTTACTTCCGATTTCACCCCCCAAAACTAACCCCTTAAGTCAAAATTTAACTTTCAAAACTACATGACTCTGATGAGGCCATCAATTCCTATATTATTACCAAATTTCAACTTTCTACGAGAAATAGTTTCGGAGAACATCGGGTGTGACAGACAGACGGACAGACAGACACCGAAATCATCTTATAAGTGTTCCGTACGGAACACTAAAAACGACAACATGAGTTCTATCACAGCGATACAAGATATATTGAAAGAGCTTCTAACCATCTCGTCCGCTAGATACATGTAGCAACATCTAGTTATGTATAATATGTTCCCTAAAGCAAGAAAAATTCCTAAAACACTAAGAATAACTCTACGATGTTATTTGGCAACCAACATTGGAAAAAGGTGCTGTGACGCCCAAAACTTGTAAAGTATCGTACCAATAATTTCATAGCGGTGACTTTAATCCTTCGGATCGTAACGTTCTGTACAACGCCAGTCCACACCTGGCAAAAATGACATGGATTTTCTTTGCAATAGGAAGTCGTTCCTCCCGCAGAATATTCTTCGGATATGTCTTCGTATGATTTCTATTTATTTCGGTCGCTACGTATCATCTTTTACTAGTATCTCAAATGTCCATGCAAATATTCGTAAACAGGATGAAGGTGTACATCTTAACGAAGTCTTGGAAGAAACTCTGTCTTAGAGTGCCAGTAGCCAAGCGAGGCTAAATACAGAGCCGATTTTTCTAAAAACATAGGCATGTTGAAAGACTCTGTTCTATTAGCAACGTCTCTCAAGGTGCTAAACGTTAACTTGGGAACAAATATGTCTGAAGAGGTTCTCATGTTGCATTCACAGCAAGTCAAACACTTGGAATATTATCTCTTACTAGAAAGCTTCTTCACAACGGATTCGAATTCTATATTCTATATGACACACACTTCAATTCGACGGTCTATCCAATAATGCTCCTATGTATTCGGCATCCCAAACCTACCCTCCATTTATTATAGAATATATCATCGAACTCGACATACTGCCTAAACTGCGCAAGATTTGGCACTACAAATCTGCTAAATGGGACGATCTCATGGAATATTTTCGAACTTTCCCTTGGTTAGACGTTTGTTTTCGATCTGACGACTCATTTGACTGCGCTAGGGAGGTTTCCGATGTTATTCTGGCTGGTATGGAAGCTTACATCCCTTTTTCGAAGAAATGCCCTTCCAACGGCAAGCCTTGATTTGACCGAAAATGCAAAGAAGCTGTTGCTTCTAAACATCTTGCCTACTGACAATGGCGTGAAAATCATAACACCATAAATCTTAACACCTTTGTTCGTGCCCGGAACAGATGCAAAGAAATTATCTACGAAACCAAGGAGGCACACAATCAACGAATTAGAAATAAACTTCTCGCTTGTCCCAACAATTCCAGGTCCTTTTGGTCAGCCGCTAAGGCAGTTAGTCAAAATTTCACCAAATCCACCATACCACCACTCACACGGCCAGATAATTCTATTGCAACGACACAAAAAAAATAAAATTACTAAATATAGTTAGCATTTCGATGCCTCAATATTATTGCAGTACCTAATTAATATAAAGTGAATTGATCTGAATCACTTTACGACCTTACGATAACTTCTATCGCATAAAAACGTAAAATGTTCCAGATTAATCGGAATGGTGTCAACTGAATTTTTTTTTTAAAGAAAAATATGTAAACAAAACATAAAGCAAAATTTTTAATGATACCTACAATTTAACCATAAACTTTTCTGATAAAGCATCCTGTATATCGGGCTTTTTTAGAACCGCGATTGAAATTATAAGAGTTTCAAAATTCTCTTCTCTCTTCATTATTAAAGGTATATATGGGTAATGTTTCGCAAAGTGACTTATATTAGTAACTACTACAACTTAGGGTACCACCTGGATGTTTTTTCCAAAACTAATTTTAAATCACATCTGTAAATTGAGTATATATAAATAGTATTTTCTTACCATACGTTTCTATTGATAGTATCATTTTGAGAAGTCCATGGTTGACTTTCATAAATGGCTTCTCCATTAATATCCAACCATTTACCTAGTTGAGTTAGACGCTCTTCGAAAATTGGACTAATTATACCATCTTTCGTTGGACCCACATTAATCAAAAGATTCCCTTGAAAATATATAGAAGCATATTATTTTTTTAAATAATTTCATACATGTAGATAAAGAAATACATCTTTGACAGAAATTTTATGTAGCCCAATCGTCAGAGGTAAATTTTGACGAAAAGTTCTAATTAAATGTTAACAAGCCGCATTTTGGCATACAGGTAGTTTTTTTGGACGTAGAATATGGTTTAAAAAAAATTTACTGCTCTAAAATGTATGCAAAATCGAAAATAAAATGAAAAATTCGTTTTTTCGCAAATATCTCGAAAAAGAAAAAAGATATCAGAAAACTAGTAGCACCACGTGAAAGAATAGGAAATTTTACAAAAATATAGTATATAGATTTTTTTTTTTTAGTTTTAGGGTAATTTAAAGAAAATATTTAAAATAAAATGGCTGGTTTAACCCCGTCAGTGGTAGTGGGAATGATGCTTCCAACCTAATTTATGTTTAAATTAACGTTTCTGTATACCGCAAAATATTTTGAAATTGTTTATTAAGGGGTTTTTTGGGGTGCTGATTAAAAATCCAATGATTTAAAAAAATTAAAAATGGCGGATCTAGTATGGTGACCAAAGAGTACATAATTCAGTTAATTCTCTAATTTTCTTTTTAAAGTGTCTACTGTACGTCGAGCTCTTCTACTAGAGTTATATGTTTCAAAAAATTAAAAATTACACTATATATATATATATATATATATATATATATGTATATATATATATATATATATATATATATATATATATATATATATATATATATATATGTATATATATATATATATATATATATATATATATATATATATATATATATATAACAAATAAAGAGAGAGAAAGCAAAAGTTGCCGTATCTAACAAAATCCTAAGTTATGAAACTAGTTGGGGAACTCGGCAAAAGCGGGCATCAACAGATGTTCATACTTATACATATGTATTGTATTGTATATATATATATATATATATGTATATATATATACATATATATATATATATATATATATATATATATATATATATATATATATATATATATATTTTAGTAATCTTTAAGTTATTTTTAAGAGTTAACTTCATTAAAAACACTTTTGTACGTTACCTGTCTTAACAATGTATTTTCAGATTATTATAACAGTATGTTTCACTTAAAAGTCTATATTTATTTCTTATAATAATATTATAATTAATTTATTGTGACTTCTTTGATAATTTTTAAAATGTCGAGACGTAAAATGTAGCACACTTAAAAACAACAATTAAAAATAGTTTGCTTCACTAAACAGCAATTAACACTTAATTACACTTAAAGTTAATTATTTTTCATTTAAGAGTATTAACAATATATAGTATACAAAATACGTGAGCGTCACAGATGAAAAAAAAAAAAACAGATCGGTCTGGTGGTGCCACGCGTGCGTTTCTTCTCCGATCGCCATTAACAAAATTCCTTCGAGTGATTTAAAATTTTTATGTTTTCAATAACGGTTGTCTTTGTACCTGGATATTTAAATGAAATACTTTATACTTAAAGCTTAGACTTTTGTCTTTCATCACCTTTAAATATTTTTTTTTATTTTAACTGTAAGTTATATGATTAATAATAAGCAAAAAATACGTTTACATTAACACTTTTTTAAGGCCAAAATTACAAGAAAATAGAAAGTTTTTTTAATAGTCCGACTTTTTTTGACCATTTCGTATTGTTTTGAAAGGTAATTTGCCGGCGGCGCACTACAGCAGACAAATCTTCATATTTTTAAAACTCAATTTTTAAATAACACAGACAATGTGGTATTTTTAACTATTCTTATATTGTAACTTAAGGTAAATTAATGATATGTGCACAAGGATTTTTTTTTCAATATTGTATTTTAGTAAATATTTGTAATTTACTGTACCCCGTTAAAATCATGCAAACAAAAATTTCGCCCTGAGTTTTAAGGTTTCCCGCTTTGTCACGTGATACTATTAGTTTTTCGATGCCTTTTTTATTTTTCGAGATATTACCGAAAAACCAAATTTTTTATTTTATTTTGGATTGTGTGGGACTAGCGTACATCAAATTTTAACAAACTTTTTTTTATACTACGTCCAAAAAACTACCTGTGTGCCAGAAGGCAGTCTGTTAACATTTAATGAAAGCTCAAAACCTCTTGCGACTAAGCTAATAATGAAAACAAATGTTAAACTTTACAGAAGAATTTCTCAGCTTTGTACTGTATTTATGTGTATTTTTTTTGAAAGTTTTTTAATCAGAACATACTATAAAGAAAAAATGAATGCAATGTAAAACTGCCAAATTCTTACGTATAGTTTAAAACTCATTTTCAATGCCAAATTAAACTCAAAATTGGCACAAACTTATCGACACAAAATAACATGAATATGCATGTATGTAGACCCTCTCCTCATCACAGGAGCGGAGGTTCCCATTTTCAATAATAACTCTACCCTATACAATTGTTCTTTCATTACCTCCACAACTAATAGTTCTTGCTAGGGTAGTAAGAAGTTCTATTGGAGTAAGATATTCATCCAACTTGGCATTTCTTCTAAATCCCCAAGATTTCTTATCAAGGGTCATAGCATTCTCCCATTTCTTTTCCTGTAGGATTCCTTAAAAATAAATATTATTTATTTATTATTACATTTAGATTTCAGTGATTATTTTATCGTTTTACTTTCCTTTTTAAAATTTATATATAAAAATATGTGTGAATAGATATTAAAAAAGAGTTGTAAATTGTAAAGTGAACATTATAAAAGATTTGCAGTAGAGTAAGAACAAATTCTGAATTTCAAATAAATCTAGAGCTCCACTCTACAGATAATCAGGAATTTTGTCTTTTCAAAAAATCATATACTAAACTAGCTAAACTCTTATTTTAACATAAAAAATGTATTAAGTTCAAATTTTCGAAATTTATACGGATGAAATACATTTTACCTTAAACATAAGAGACTTTCACTTCCACCACCACCCTATATCATTTGTAAAAAAAACGAATCCTAAAACATATCTCATATCGTTTCTTCTCTTTCACACTTTTTGAAAAATTGAAATATATATATATATATATATATACATATATATATATATATATATATATATATATATATATATATATATATATATATATACATATACATATATATATATATATATATATATATATATATATATATATATATATATATATATATAGATATATATGTATATATATATATATATATATATATATATATATATATATATATATATATATATATATATATATATATAGATATATGTATATATATATATATATATATATATATATATATATATATATATATGTATATATATATATATATATATATATATATATATATATATATATATATATATATATATATATATACATATACATATATATATATATATATATATATATATATATATATATATATATATATATAGATATATATGTATATATATATATATATATATATATATATATATATAAACATAAAAGAATATTCCATACAAATAGAATTATTACGCCATTCTAAACAAAAAATGTCTTTCGTAAACTTCCAGAACGAGTTCAATTATGTCGGAATAGTTAATGTTTTGAACATTGAATCTACTATTAAGGTATAGAACATAGCAAATGTTTTAGGATTAGTTTTTCTGTAGAATTCAAAAGTTATATAATATACAGGGTGTTCCATAAGACATAACGAACTTGATTTATTTTCTTGCTAACCCGAACATCACTGAGTTTAACGATTAAATTCTGCACTTATTTGAACTATATAAGTCCCTTAATTTTGAATTTTTTATGTTATAATAAAAGCTTGGCGAGTAATCTCGTAGTATGACTTTGAAGCATCTGATGGTATTTCGCATAACGATTCAGTTAATAAGAACAGGCTTTTCAAACCAAGCAAAATAGATCAACATCAAAATTGATAAGGGTTGAGGTTCTTCAGGCGTCACCAATGCTTTTGGTTTGATTAAATAATTATGTTCCAGCTATACCAACCTTTTATTTAGTTGATCTACAATTATTTGCTAACACATGGGAAAAATAGATGATAAATTGGAAGACCAAATTAAATTCAGATAAAGCCAAAGCTACTCTTCTAAACCGAAATTTAAATTTTATGACACAAAGTTAAAGCTCTGCAATAGATGAATCGATTGGTTACATAATATCAAATATATTGCCATCCACTTTCAAAAGAAAATTACGTGGAATTGGCCTGTAGCCTTTTAAAATACGCACATATGAAGCTTTCGGTAATTTATTCCAACAAACAACAAAGAAGTAAATTTATCTTAAAAACTAAAAATATTTGCCATTGCTTTGCTTGAACGGTATTTTTTCCCATTAAAAAATGGTGTTTAATCAACACACCAAATTCGATTTTTTCCATCGTTTAGAAAATATCAAAAGTAACTTCACTAAAACCACTGTAACTTGTAAACTAATCGTCAAATGTCATGAAATTTTGACAAGTATCGTTTGAAAGTTGGTACTTCCACCGACATCTATGTGTCAGACCAAAATTCTTTAGCCTACGTGTTAAGTCCAAATTATCTAAAGACTTCAACCATAAACAATCCCCAATCCAAAAATTACATTTTTTCTTCTTCTTTAAGTGCCATATCCGATACGGGCTTAGGCAACCTTCTTGCCTTTGCCTGTGGGTTTTGCCTTTTTTTTAAGTGTTCCATAGACAACAGGGACCTACAGTTTAATGCCGGTTCTGAATAGCCAAAGTGAGAGGGCTTTACTAGGTATGATACTATGGGTGGTTTATCACTGCCTTCCCGAGAGAGGCGATCGCCACGTTTTTTTTTAAAATTAGATTCGAACTGGGATCTCTGGCGTAGAAGGCAGACACCTTACCCACTACGGTATGGCCGCTTCTAAAAAAGCTAGTACTGAGTAAATGTATAAATAACAAACCATATCCACTTTCATGTGCTGAGGGGAAAAAATACAGCCAGAATCCAAGAATGGCTTGAGAAGTCTTATGATATATCGATGGTTCAGTGAACTTAAATTCGGTCGTACAAGCACCGATGAGACACCATATTCCTGACGTCCAGTCATTCAAAAAAACACAAAAAAATCCACCATGTTTTTCAGAATAACCGCAAAGCGAAAGGGAGAGATATAGCTGATACGGTGAAGATATCAACAGAATTCGTGTGGCATATATTGCATGAATATTTGCATATGAAATGCCGCACTCTCACGACTGATAAAAAATAGCAACATGTCGAAAAGTCAGAACGCTGTTTGGCACTATTTCGCCATAATCCAATTCGTAACAATGGACGAAACATAGATCCACCACTACACGTTTGAGTCCAAAAGGCGGTCCGCAGGGTTGCTGGGTCCGCATGAAAGCCGACCGAAGCCTCCAAAAACATAAACTTCAATTGAAAAGGTTTTGGCAAGTATTTTTTGGAATATGCATGAAATAATACTAAACAGCTATAAATCCTAAGGATCATAAGGATCTTGGGCTAAAAGAAATTAAAGCTCCCATGGTATGTGGCTAATCATCTGAAAATTTTAATTCCTGTAGGAACTGCAATGATTATTGTTGCTGATGTAAAATAAGCCCGTGTGTCTACGTCTATACCTACAGTAAATATGTGGTGAGCTCAAACGATAAATCCTAAAAGACCAATTGCTATTATAGCATAAATTATACCTAATACACCGAAAGATTCTTTTTTTCTTCTTTCTTGGCTAATAATATGAGAGATTATGCCAAATCCTGGTAAAATTAAAATATAAACTTCTGGATGACCAAAGAATCAAAAAAGATGTTGATATAAAATTGGGTCTCCGGGTCAAAGAAAGAAGTATTAATATTTCGATCAGTTAATAATATAGTAATAGCTCCGGCTAATACTGGAAGACAAAGTAATAGTAGGATAGTTGTAATTTTTACGGCTCATACAAACAAGGGGGTACGATCTAGAGATATGCCTCTTGGTCGTATGGTAATTACAGTAGAGATAAAATTAATTGCTCCTAAAATTGAGGATACACCTGCTATATGTAGTCTAAAAATAGCCAAGTCAACACAGGCTCCTTCATGTGTAATATTAGATGATAATGGAGGATATACTGTTCAGCCAGTCCCTGCTCCTTTATCTACAACTCTTCTTGGCGAACAATCACCTGAGACTGTTACGTTTCTTTATTGGATCGTTCAAAAGGTGAAATCAAGACAAAAATACCGCGTGTAGCAAAGAGAAAGTGTCATTTCACCAAGATAATGCACCAGCTCACAATTCCATAAAATCGATGGTGAAATTGGACCAGGTTGGGCTATGAATTGCTTCCTCATCCACCGTATTCACCAGATCTAGCCCCTAGCGATTATTACCTCTTTCCAGATTTGAAAAGGCTCCAGGGAAAGAGATTTGGCTCAAATTGCACTATATGAGTTGTGCAAATGTGGGAAGATCGCTGGAATAAGTGTAGCGTTGTTGAAGTAAAAATTTAAAAATTACCTGGGTCATATCTGTCTGAGCAAGTATAAAAGTCTCCATGGTGACATGGTATTCCTTTACCCCATCTATCATTTGCTACAACTTCGTCCTTGACTGGACTCTCGTTATATAACCTAAAAAAATGCATAATCTGATTTTAAATTTTTAATGTTCCCTTACCTAAACCAACCATTCTTAAAAATTATTGCTACCCCAGTAGCTTTTATTACTTACAATAAATACGAGAATCAGCAGGTCGGTTAAAGCTTCTTACTTAAGCAAGGCCTTTGCTTTGATAAAGTCTAAGCCATTTCGAAAGAGCATACTAATTTCCAATAGGAAATAAAATTATTATTAATTGAAAAATAAGAGAATTCTTATCGCAGAGTTGCTTTCTGCTCTCTCTTAATTAATTTATATCCATCAGATATACTAAAATTTACACAAAACAGTCGTTACTTGTTTGTCGACGACATAGTAATTACTTCTGTGTCGAGACAATCATACACCACTGTTTCAAGGATAAAACGAAATAATAATAAGCACTTGGAAAAAGGATGTTCAATTTCAAAATAAAATTAAAGCCCAATAAAAAGCATGGGATGACCTTAAACAAGTTCGTAAGGCTGTCGCTAACTAAAGTGAACCCATTGACTATACGACTATTAGGTGGTTGCATTGGTTGTTTACAAGTAGATGGCTATGTCTGCATATGCTATATGCTGTTTCGTATATCAACTTAACCTAAAATTTAGTCAACAAAAATCACCGGTTGTGTGCATTGGTATTTCTTTATAACTGAACTAAAATGGAACGTGATAACTTTTAAATTTTTCCGATGTGTTCGTCCACATTACTTTTCTTTGCTCTGTGAGCAAAGAAAGAAAAGTGTCTTGTGCGTAGAGTAACGGGTGATAAAAAACGGGTATACTTCGATAACTTAAAATACAGAAAATCATTAGCTGATTGATGGACAATCATCATCATCGACTTCAAAGTGCAAAAAGTCGAGACGCCTGAAAACCTCCACGATTGACGAAATTGTGAAAAAAATTCACAATAACTTATTGCTTTGCTCGATATTTGTCAACAATTGACCAAAAACACACATTCGAATGAGCATTTCTTTAGAGTGTTGAAATTTACTTAAACATTCTAGGGAATTTCTTCGGCGTTTCATAATAGTAAATGAAAGGTGGATGGATCATTACACGCCAAAGGCGAAGGAGTAGTCGAAACCGTGTGTGGCAGCAGGAGAAAGTGCGCCCAATAAAGCAAAAACAGTTCCATTTGCAGGAAAAGTTATGCCTGCGGCTTTTTTGGGATTCTAATGCTATTGTGCTCATAGACTACTTGGAGATAGGTATAACCATCACCGGGAAGTATTATGCTTTACTACTGGACCAATTCTTGGGTACTATTCAGACGAAACGTCCATATCTTCCAAAAAAAAGTACTTTTTCATCATGACAAAGCGCATTCACTTACATGAATAACTGACTTATTTTTAAGACTTCCTTCTTTTAAATTGTTTTCAGAGAAAGTTTTAAGAAACAACGAATCTTTAATAATTGAAATCCTGTTTCTGTACATCTCTGTACACAATAACTATCAAATGTTTTGAGTGATAAAAAGGATAATGACATTGTTTTTTAGCAGCAACACTTACTGAAGAGATTTAAAGCTTAAACTCGATCAAGTTGTCATGGAAACTCGGAGTTATCCAACTAACTTTTAATTAGGACATTGCTGTGTCGCATAATATATATATATATATATATATATATATATATATATATATATATATATATATATATATGTATATATATATATATATATATATATATATATATACATATATATATATATATATATATATATATATATATATATATATATATATATATATATATATATATATATATATATATATGCCGGCAAACTCACAAGAAATTCAAATAGACAATAAAACCATCGACAATGTCACAGAATATATATATTTGGGCAAAGCATTTCGCCTTGACAAAGATGGACAACAGGCTGAGATAAAGAAAAGAACGAAACTGGTATGGTCCGCCTTTGGAAGACTTAGTTTTATACTGGGATCAAGAAGCATTGCCTAACACCTAAAGACAAAGGTGCTCAATGAGTGGGTCTTGCCGGTCTTAACATAAGGTGCAGAAAACTAGAGTTTTACTAGAACCCAACTACAGCGGCTAACAGTCACTCAAAGAGCCTTGGAGAGAGCGATGTTGCATACTAATGGACAGAAGAACAATGCAAGGAACAGAGGCCGTAGGTGTCCTGGAGAAAGCAGCAAGTCTCAAGTGGAGCTGGGTAGGACATATGGTAACGGCACATGATGACAGGTAGACGACGAATTTATTGCAGTGGAGACTGTGGCCTTTAAGCGAAGCAGAGGCAGACCACCTAAAAGAGGGTCCAATGACATTAAGATGACTGCTGAACTATCGTAGATGAGGGAGAGAGAAAATCGAGTACGTTGGAAGTTTATGAGTGATGCCTATGTCAGAGAGTATACCGAAAACGGTTAAGAAGAAGAATATATATATATATATATATATATATATATATATATATATATATATATATATATATATGTATATATATATATATATATATATATATATATATATATATATATATATATATATATATATATATATATATATATATAATATATATATATATATATATATATATATATATATATATATATATATATACATATATATATACTACCGTCAGAAACTATTTGTCACCTAGTTGTTTCAATCCCAAGTCAACAAAAAAACCCAGATAATATTTTTTTTTTAATTTTAATGAATTATTATTATTTTCACATTATTTACAGTCTAGAAAATCAGAAAGATATTCATGACATTCCAGGATTTTTTTCATCTATGTGAGCTCCTTTGTTTTTAATTACCGCTTTAGAGAGTTTCAGCATTCTGTCCAGTAGTTTCTTCAGAGTTTGTTCGGTTATTTTAATCCATTCTGCTTGTAAAAGTTCCCACAAGTGATTTTCTGATGTTGGATTGAGTTTTCGAACACACCTGCCCAAATGGTCCCACAGCAATTCGATGGGATTCAAGTCGGGTGATTATGGAGGCCAAGTCATCACTTCCAGGACTTCATCGGATTTCTATTGGTCCAAAAGTTCTCTAATTTGTTTAACAGAATGTTTAGGGTCGTTGTCATGCTGAAAAATAAATTTCTTCTAAAAAATATCTCTTCCAGAAGGAAGCATTTGAATTAGCAAAATTTCTTGATACTGTTCTTTTCTCATGATTCCTTCTATCGTAAAGATTATTTCAACTTTACCGTTGCCAAAACAACCCTAAACCATTACTGAACCTCCACCATATTTTACTGTAGGCAACTGACAGGCTTCCAACATCCTTTCTCCAGCTGACTGCCGCACGTCAACTCATCGATTGGAACTGAAAAATTTCGAATTTAGATTCGTCGCTCCAAAGAACGAAATTGTTCTGATGTCCAATTTTCATGTTCTCATGCCCATTCTAATCGTTTACGTTTATTCACTTACCTAAGAAGTGATTTCCTCACTGCAACTTTCCCGTGTAGTCCACCTTCTGCTAACCTGTTCTTCACGGTTCTCTCGCTGATGGGGATGGGCCGCTCCAGGTTTACTTGAGCCGTGATTTCTAGTGCGGTTAGGCGGCGATTACGTCTGCTGGACATTGTTATAGCTCTGTCTTCAGCGGAAGTCGTTTTTGAAGGCCTTCCTGAACATTTTTGGTTGGGAATTCCATGTTCTTGCATTTCTGCAAACCACTACTACCTGTATAGGTGGTCAGGTCATATATACTTAAATAAAAGTATACCGACCTGCCGGGTTTGATACCCGATACCTTCTGCACTGCAAGCAAGTACTACGCCACGGAGCCATAGGTCGCTATATATATATATATATATATATATATATATATATATATATATATATATATATATATATATATATATATATTTATATATATGTTTATATATATATATATATATATATATATATATATATATATATATATATATATATATAAATGTATATCACCAAAGCAACATTTTTATAACAATATTTAAAAATCAGCATTTAAATGCTTGGAATGGGTTGAATAGTTTTAAAATTCGAAAACAGTTTTTCATTTTAACGATTTAATTAAAAATGAGTCGTCGGGAATTGTACTGTACAGCGTAATAACTGTAAATGGCCGCTCTGTTACGTTAAACCGTCAATTGCGAAATTAGACTAGCTTTAAATATAAACATTCTAGTAAATTGTTAAAGGTATCAGTTTATTAATATGTTTCAACGTTTTTTCTACACTAAATGGGGAATCATTTACTTTAGAAAAAAAAATAATTACCAGGCCAGAAACTCTGTGGAGTTCCAGTAAGTATCAGGAGCATCCCAGTCTCCGTCAGACCATATAACTGATGGTTTGTAAGTGTTAATCAGTTCGTACATTTCTGGTAAAATTTTATTCCTTGGAAAATCTTGAGTCGTAAAGCCATTTGATTGATCAGCAAGATATACTGGGTTATACCATTCAAACAGTGAATGGTACGTTCCAAATTTAAGATTTGCGTTTCTTACAGCTTCAGCTAGGTCTCCTAAAAATGTATTGGGGCAAAATAACAACAATAATATTAATTAAAATTTGTTGGGTCCTGGTTTGCGTTATTAATAATGCTTGCTTTCATTTTTTAAGTTTAAAATCTAACTAGGATTAACTAAAATACGTTGCGCCATATTTGCTCTGATGAAACTAATATTTTGGTAGGTTTGACATAAGCGCCAGTTAACTGACATTTTTAGTTTTTTTTGTATGCCAGTGTCACAAAGTGAACATAGTATAACTCTTTCCCCAAATCGAAGCAAATATTCCACTGAGGGACTCAAAAACTTATTTTTTAATGGGGGTAAAATTGATGTTAAATTACATAGGCCAACAAAATTTGGCCAAACCTTTTACCCAGAAACCAGAATATACTTTTCCCAAGATTTTTGACGCGCTGGATTCGAAACCGGGTCAGAATTTTTTTGATGGCTCCGGTTTTCAACCTAAAAATGCGAAAATCACGGTTTTTCGACATATTTGAGGTTATGGTACATCGAAAAGTAATTTTTTTTATCAAACCATTAATGGGGTCCGAAAGAACTACTCTTCCTCTTCAAAACGCATTTAGATTTGTGGGGATATCTTTTTACATCTTTGAGAAATCGTATGTTGAAATTAAATATTTCGACTTATTTCTCGATTTTTGGAAAAGCATCGAATAAATACAATTCTTTAACGCGATAACTTTTGTAACGATTATTAAATTATGGTGAAGGATGTTTCAAATTAGACTTATTTTGAGTTTAATAAACAAATAGAAAAATTAATGAGTCGAAGAATTGTATTTATTTGATGCCTTTCATTTTCCAAAAATCGAGAAATAAGTCTAACTACTTAAATTCAACATACGATTTCTCAAAGATAAAAAAAGATATCCAGACAAATCCAAATACGGAAGGAAGAGTAGTTCTCTTGGACCCCATCAATGGTTTCATTAAAAAAAATTACCTTTCGATGTAACATAACCTCAAATATCTGGAAAAACCGCAATTTTCAAACTATTAGGTTAGAATATCTCGAAAACCGGAGCCATCAGAGAAATTTTGACCTCGAATTCGAATTTAGCGCGTCAAAGACCTTTGGAAAAGTATATTTTGATTTCTGAGTAAAAAATTTGTCGGCCTGTAAACCCTGCAAACATTCCAAACCCTACATATGGTTAGCGTTTGTAGGTTTGAATAATTTAACATTTATTTTTTCGCGCTTAAAAAACGTTAGTTATCAAGTGCCTTGGAATGGTACTTACTTGGAATTTTAAAAAATATTTCTAATACTCTTAAAACCAATCAAAGGATAATATCGTAAATATGTCACTGTATCAGAGTTTTTCAGAAGTTTTATATGGAGAGTTACGTTGAAAGTGCTGTGTCAAAATGCTTTAAAATACTTGAATTTTGAAAAAAAGTGTTGTTTATTTGGGTCTTGATTTAGGTTTTCATTGTTATTTTAAAATTTACCCAAACACTTTTAAAAACTTACCTAAAAGATCTCGGTGTGGGCCAATATCTTTTGCGTTCCAACTGAAAGAGTATTTGGAAGGCCAAAGGGTATAACCCTCATGATGCTTGCTAGTTAGTACGACGTACCTTATAAAATAAAAGAGGAAAAATAATATAAATAGACAGCAGTAAGACTTGTTAGATAATAACGAATATAATGAATCTTAATAACTACCAAGGAAAATATATTTTATAGGATGCCCGATGTAGCATCCCGAACTCTTTGGGATCTAACAGAACATTAAAACATACGAAAAAAAATGGTTAACAATTTAACATTTGCGAGAGTCTAAAGTTAATTTTTTTATAATTTTTTATAAATAATAAGTAAAACTTGATCACACTTGTTTCTCAATATACCACTACTATTTTTAAGATGTAAAATATGTTAATAACTGGGGAATAATTTAAAAACAAAATATGATTTTTCCAAGAAATAATTAATAATTTTTACTTAAAAAGGTATTTCCTGTCCTGATATTAGCACACTATCATTTGACATTACCGTTTTTTTTTCTGTTTTTGATAAGAGTTCAAAACTACCAATAATTTAGATTATATATATAATAATTTGCAAGTTATCCCACAAGAACTATAGTAAGTACATTTTTGACTAAATAAAAGTCCTGAAATTCTTACCTCGAAAATATATTTATTAGTTTTTTTTTTCAATTTATTTACATCCTAAAATTCTACAGGACAGGAAACCGGACATTGATGAGAAATATTAACAAATTGCACCCCTTGATAATGATACGTAAAACTAACTTAAAGAGTTGTTGAAGAAATCTTTTTTTTTTTAACAAAGCGTAGATTTTTTTTGCAAAATTCGATTTTATTCATCAATATAGTCTCTTTTAAAAGCGATACAATCAGTCCAATACTTTTCTAATCTTTCTTTGCCTTCAAAATACGGCTCAGTTTCGGCGATAACTTCTTCATTGAAGCCAAATCTCTTTCCCGCGAGCATTTCTTTAAAATCTGCGAATAGATAATAGTCGCTGGGGGGCAAATCTGGAGAATATGGTGAATGAAAAAGCAATTCGAACTTCAATTCATTGTTCGTTTGGGACCATTTATTTGCGATTTCTGCCTTCAAACGCACCAATAACTTTATATAATATTCACTATTGATGGTTTTTCTCTTCTCAGCATGATCGATGAAAATTATTCCCTGCCGATTTGATTCCGGTATGTTGTGGTGGATCCATATTTCATCTGTTGTCACATAATGCGTGAAAAAATCCTTTTTATTGCACTTAAACCGGTCCAAACAGCGCTTAGTATTATTAACACCTTGTTGTTTTTTGTCCATTGTGAACAAATGCGGACCCATTTCGAACAGAGCTTACTCATGCCCAAATGTTCATGTAATATATGATCAACACGTTCTTTTGATATCTTTAGGGTGTCAGCTATCTCATGCAATTTCACTTTACAGTCATCTAAAACAATTATATGGATTTTTTTTTATATTTTCCGGTATAACCACCTCATTTGGGCGTCCAGAGCGTTCAGCATCATTTGTATCTGTACGATCGCTTTAAAGTCAGCATACCAGTAAATGATGAGTAATTTTTCAGGGGCAATGTCCCCGTAACACTTATCAAGCTTTGCTTGAACGGTATTTTTTCCCATCAAAATTATTTAATCCACACATTTTTATTTGATAATATGAATTGAAGAACCATGTAAGTTGTGTTTATAGAAATTTATTGTAATAATTGTGATTTCATAAGTATTTCAGACAAATGTTGAAAAGGTAATGTAAAAGAATTTTGCCGAATTTTCAACAAGCACTTGCACTCTAGCCTTGCACTCATTTTTTTTAAAAATTTATAATCGTGCAATTTGTTTAACAGTTTTATTTTACGGTTTAAATAACAATTTTGCTAATCAAGGTCATTAATATTTCGAAAACCAATAATAAACGTCTTTTTATTCGAGATAAATTTTAGAATTTAAATGAGAACATGATTAGATATTTAGCGATAAATTTTCTTTGTTTTTTTCAAAGCCCAACACACTCCACCCTTAATATAATAACAAAAATATTTTGATTCTCTTTCTTATCAATTTAAGTACTGATAGGCTCGTGAATATATAGAAAAAACCCTTTAAGTTTGCTATAAATTTTGAGGTGTATAGTAACAATAACAAAAATACACTTAGTCTCTTCCGTTTCTCTGTTTATTGGAAACTAATTTACTTCACTCTATATATATATATATATATATATATATATATATATATATATATATATATATATATATATATATACAGTCCCTGGCCAAATTATTAGACGCACTGCAAGATTTCATGTAAAATATTAATTACCGAGTGATATTGTACCGTTTTATTATTTTAAATTGATTTGTTTTTTATTTTTATATTATCCAATCAATTACCTATTTATTTGACATAAATAAAACAGCATTAATTTAGAAAAGCATAAGTTTATTAAGTTTTAAAGAAAAGTGAAATTAATGTTAGTAAAAGTCAATATTTAGTTGAGCCACCTTTAGCCGCTATCAAAGCTTTAATTCTGCGCGGCATGCTATCAATGCAAGATTGTACTGTCTCCTGCATTTGAGGATGATGATTCCACACATGAATAATCTTTTCTAGGAGCTGGGTTTTGTTGGTAATCACATCTTTAGCCACTTCTCTTTTCATCAGCTCCCACACATTTTCAATGGGGCTATTACCCGGCCAATCCAACAGAGGGATATTTTTTTCTGCCAAAAAAGCTTTAACAGACCGAGCAGGGTGGCAGGGAGCTCCATCTTGCATGAAAGTGAATGGTTCCCCATTTGGAAACCATTCTCTGAGCTGCGGAATCAACCGATTTTGTAATACTTCTTTGTACTGATCTTGCCTCATTATTCCTTTGATGACGTACAGACGTCCAGTGCCCTTGCCGCTGATGACTGACCAAATCATTACTTTGGTGGGATGTTTAACCGTCGGGACGACACAATCAGGATGAAACTTTTCTCCATGACGACGACGCACATACTGAGCTTTATTCTGCAAAATTTCGAATGTGCTTTCGTCACTGAAGCAGACCTGTCAAAAATAGGAAAAATATATAAACTTCCATGTTTATTTGCTTTATTTAACTGAAAATGATAATACTGTATCAATTATTGATTAAATTGCTGTATCTTACCGATCTCCAGAAGTCAACATCTTTGTCTTGCCATTGTTTGGCCCACTTCAGGCTTTCATTGCAGCTGTTAACTTGGGCTTCCTGGCGGGGCGACAGGCCTTAAAATCTAATTCTTTCAATTTTCTTCGAACAGTGCGCTCAGAAGCATTTACGCTAGCATCCTGGAGTTGTGATTTTATTACCTTTGTGGTAGCAAATCTGTTTCCTACACAAATTTTCTTCAAACATCTCTCTGACCGTGGAGTGAAAATTGGTTTTGTACCGCATCTTTTCTTTCTTTTCGGGCTTAATTCCTTCCCTGACTCAATTTTCTTTTTTAATGCGTCGTACACTAGCTTCAGAAACCTCCAATCTTCGTGATATTTCTCGGTTTGTAAATGTTTTCGCAATCACAAGGGCCTTCACTTCAGCTTTTTTACGTGGTGAAAGATCGCCTTTTTACCCATAATGAAAATAGTCCAATTACTTTTTTAAAATACTGCATACAAAATAAACTAATAACTGAGTAGTATGAAACTGTTAAACAAACAATCACAGTCCATAAAGCCACAGAAACACGTCCGTACCTGATACAGGTTTGTAGTTGTTTACGTTCATATATCACTTTGTCAACACAGTGTTGCCATATGTTAAAAATAAATACAAATATGTAGTCTACAACAATTCTTTTAAATAAAAATCAATAATATTGTAGTTTAAATATACCATTATTGCATAAAAACTCTTAAGAAACATAAAATTACTAAAAAAAATACAGTGCGTCTAATAATTTGGCCAGGGACTGTATATATATATATATATATATATATATATATATATATATATATATATATATATATATATATATATATATATACATTTTTATACCGCCGAGTTTTGGTAACCAGGGCGAAATTTATAAAATTTTAGGAATTCCTTCCATAATGTTAGACAACATTCTACGCAATACTTTATATATGTTTTACCATTTTGTAATATAATTTTCTACCAAAGCAAAATTGATTTTTTCAACAATTGGTGAATAAAGTTTCTACACACTATTGTATAAAGTTTATGGTATTAGTGTTTCTATGTACTTCACTAGAATTTAATACTGTGCACTCTCTACAACAAATATTGTCTTGAAGGTCTGTAAAAACTGAACAAGTACGATCTTCCTTTTTCAGTGTACTGGTTTTGATATAAAGGAAAAGGAACAGCACGTTCTGATATTTACTTTACAAAAAATCAACCTACGCAAATAGATATTTAAATACTAACTCATAGACTCATCCTTTTCAAAAATTATTTGTCCTTAACTCATCACTATTTAGAATTGTATCAATATATGGTCAAAAATTGATATTATTTGAATTAAAGAGACTGATCAGTAATCTCCCAAATTATAATAAGAATTTGCCAGTAAATCATGTACATACATGGAACGACAAAGAAAAGAGCTGAATACTTAAAAGATCCAACAATTGCACAACTTTAAACACTTAAACCTGGAACTGCTTTCGATCATAAGATGGAATTCCTTTACAAACTGAAGATATTTATAAAATCCCTTGTTCTTGTAATGCGATGCATGTGGAAGAAACTGGAAAATCTATATCCACTAAAATTAAAGAATAGTAGAGATGTAAGGAAAATAATATCAACACTTATCAATGTAAGAGGAACCAAAGTTCTTGTTTGAATCTCCAATTTCTATAAACGAACGAACATTAATAGCATTAATAAACGTGTTATTGTCTACATCACCCACTGGTTTCTGCACTGAGCCACGGTCCCTATATAAATGCATGGTTCGTGCCTTTCCAGACTTATTCAGTATTCTAGTCTCGAAAAGTAAGAAGTCTTAAGATGCATATTTCAGCTGTATAAAAACCATCGCAAATCGTTTCAATTTGACACGGCCTAATCTCAAGGAGTATGATCTCTTAAAGATCTTGTTATTAAAGAAGTTACGATGAACAATTTCGACAATCTTGAAAGTAATACTGAAAAATTCATTATGACAGAAGCTATATTTTATTAGAGGACCAAACTATTATAAAATAGATTTTTAAGAATTTACTTACTTTGCTCCAGCCTTTGCAAATAATTCTGCCCATTGCGTAGCATTGAAAAATTCAGCAGTGAAGTCTCTTGCAAATTCCTGGTAACTCCATCCAGGAGGAAAATTATTTGCTATGTAATCTTCAATTTCTTCGGTTCCTAAAATAGAGTTATATTATCTACTTAACGTAAGCAATATTCATAACATATTGTAATAGTCATTTTTTCTTAAATTTTAAGATCATATTACGACACTGTTTTTCTTCCTGTCATTTATATTTTATTACATGTATACATTTATTGCAGTGATTTCAATTTTTGAGCAGTATAGCTCGAAACAATGTTTTAAATTTTTGAGCAGTTTAATTTAAACCGGCAGTGTGTAACGCGTATTGCTGACTTGACTTATTTAGTTCGCATTGAATGCATCGAGATTTGCATGCCGGGAAATGACCCAAGGACACGGGACAAAGATATTTAAGCAGTCATTTCGAATTTTGAAAGGCTTTTTCCACCATGAAGCAGTAACGGCTTTGTTCCGCCAGTAGGTCATAGTGGCTTTCTTTTCCAGCACGCCAGAGTGTTTTTTTTCTCAGTGACGTAGTAGTGCAGTAACGGTTTCTAGCTCTCAAGTTTAAGGCCTTTTCTTTTCTTGAAATATCCTGCTCATCCTCAGGCATTTCGGGTCAAAATGTGTTTAACTAGGCAAATGAAACTAGAATGGTACTGGCTGAGACAATATTTTTATGAGAATCTTACCAGGAGAGGCCAAGTAACTTATGGAAAACTCACGAGGAGAAACCAATCAGTAAGTCATTAGCACACCAGTCTAAATATCTCACTTCCTGTCCACAAGTGAGTTTCCAACGACTACTCAAACACGTGTAACTCGCGGAATTAATTTCACAAACTTTTAATATCGTGTTTTATCAAGCCTTTTATTAAAAACTTAGTAATTCTGATTCAAAGACTCTATGTAATAGTGTACACTCTTCTAGCTTAAGGGGTTTTTATTTAGTAGAAGTAATTTTTAAGAGTGTAATAAAGTTAGGAATTTTTATTTTGTTAATGATATACCCTTCTTTATTTAAATGTGTAGCGTTTCACTGGACTACCCGTTTTATCTTTCAGGACGCAACGGTTGTACCATATTAAAATTTCTTTCAACAACTACATAACTCTTCAGTATTTTCTTTTTATTCTAAAATGAATGGTGCCCAAAATCTGTACATCCAATTTTTAAACAACTATAGAGACTATTTTCAAAAGGCGTACAAAAATTACCTCGATCTCTAGGTACTCTACTAGTAAAAAACGAGCTAGCTGATCTCTTAATTCTGTCCTCTATTAGTATTAATATCCACTCAATCCATTCTCAAAATTAAGGTATACATAAGGCGCCAATAACGGCTTCTATTTAATAAATAAAATATTTATTAAAAATAAAGAAAGTTGGAGCTATACAAAATAACGCTGCAACGAGACGTTATAAAATTGCGCCTCAACGTGCCGGGCATAATATAACTTTAAAACTGATACAACAGCATTCTTTCTATTCCGAAACTTTCTAACGAAACCCGTACATACTAAAACATATTTTTTTATAATTTTTTTTTGTTTTAGGTAAAATGGACTTTGGTATATATGTATATAAACGGGAAGTAATATTTCGTGGCCAAATATAGGTAAGATTTTTAAAACTGTATCTCAGAAATAATCAAAATGGCTTTAGTAAGAAAAAATCAACAAGAAATCTCCAAACCCATTCCAGATATTTTTGGAACAAAGCACTTGAATGTTATAGACAATCTTGAGTTGTTATACCTGACATACATATACCCTCTTTGGTGAATGTTGTCTAAGTTACTCGTTTATGGTATGATCTTAACGATCTGCAGGAAAAGACAACTTTGCAAACGACCGTACGATTACTTCTTCATTCATTCTGAACGCTTGAACATCGGCTACTCATGCAAATATCCGCAGACAGCAGGAAGTCGTTCTACTTAACGCTACCGACAATTTTTCCTAAAAAGATAACTTTGCTGACGCCGACATAGTTATGTCGGGACATTCCATTCCTCTAGCATCGCCACTCAATTGGCTGGGTGTTAATTTATGAGCAAATATGTCTTGGCATAAACATGTTGTATGTATATCAAAGAGAACTTCTCAAAAGCTAGGAATATTATTTCGAATTAGAAAGCTTTACATTCCACATCAACTGTTAATTTTCTACAAAGTTCAAATTCGACTAACAATGGAATACTGCTCCCATGTTTGGGGTTCTGCTCCCAAACATACAATGCATTTGTTGGGTTCTATCCAGAAGAGGAAGTGTTGGAGATCCAGCACTCTCCAGAAACCTTGATACCTTGGAACATCGAAGAATGGTTGGCGACTTGAGGCTATTCTACAAGTATTTTTATGAAAAAGTGTTCAATGGATGTAGTCCGCTTAATTCCTCGTAGCTTGTCCCTCCTCGTACATCCCTTTTCAAGCAGTCTTTTATATGGAGAACATCATTCCTTTGGAATGATTTTCCCAGGACTGCTCTCCACGAGTACACTTGACAACGATACAAGACCAATGTGAATCGCTTTTTCCGCATACACCTCGCTCTTGTAGCGTTTTAGGGATTTCCTTATAGCTCGTGTGTTACGCTCATAAAAAATAATCTGAAAGGTTTTGTTTTTGGCTTGAATTTTCTCAGAGGTTGTTCCTTCCATATACTAGCTGGTGGCTTCTACTAAAACTGTATCCCAGAAATGACTCCCACCCTTTTTTTTCTTTCCACTAACAATGTGTTGGAACAAAACTAAAAATTCGTCTTAATGACACTACGTTTCCTGGTCCATTTGCTAGGAGCACATATGTAGTGGCATGTTTGTGTTGTATGCATCCGTATCTGAATCAGTCTGTCACTGATGGTACAACCATCTGCAAAAATTCTTATATATGGAGAACTTCATTCCTTTAAAATGACCTGTGTTTCTAACCGATTACAACCTATCGCGATTCAATATCAACGGAGATCGCTACTTCCACGGCGCTATTTTAACGTTTTCCCGATAGCGCGTGTAAGAGTTTTTTTTATGAACATAGTACACGTGCGTGAGGAGCTGAAGTTCTCCATATAAAACACTGCTTGAAAGGGATTCTGAGAGAAGTGACAAACTGAACTTCATATAGATGGGAAGTGTTAGCGCGACGTGTATTTCTAGCATGTACCGCTCTAGAAGGAATTAAGCGGGCTACATCCATCAAACACTTTCTAAATACTTGTAGACTCAAGTCGACAACCGTTCTTCGATGTTCCAAGGAGACAAGCTTGCTGGTGAGTTCTGGGTCTCCAATCAGGCGAACAGTTATCTTCGGAATAGAATACAACAAATATACACTACATTTGGGAGCAGAGCTCCAAACGTGAGAGCAGTATTCCATCGTTGATCAAATTTGAGCTTTGTACAGGGTGAGTCAACGATTGTAGAGTTCATTATCTCATTTGTTTAGGAAATGACGAAAAAATGTTAAATACAATGTTAAGGTGCACAGTTTTAAAATTATTTTTGAGTATACAGGGTACTTCAAAAAAGGGTGGCCGATATAACATATGTTTTTTAAATGGAATTTTCTAATGTATTTTTAAATTCTGCGTAAAATTTTATAACTTTTTTATTAATAATGTTATATACCTAAACCTAGTAGTTCTTCTAATATTTCAATTTCAGTTTTGTAAAAAATGGCCAGTAGTGCCATTGTTTCTGAAGGTAGAATACTCATAATTGGTACAAGCGTTCTATAGAGATGAAAAAAAAACGATATATGTAAAGAAATTTTCAAAATAAATTTATGCTACGACTATTTTAAATTGAAAAATCTCAAATTTTTTAAATGGCACACCCTGTATATTATTATTTTTTCTGATAGATTTTATAAAACCCTCCAACTTTTATTAAGTATGTCATATACCTATTTCTAATAGTTTTCAATTTATTTTGAATTTTTCAATTTTTAGTCTTGTTTTTAATACACTTACGTTATAACATCATAGTTGCGAAGACAAAACCAAAATGTAGGCATTGTCAAATTTTGACATGTCTATTAAGCAAGTAAAAATAGTTTAATTTGTTGTAGTAAGTGACGACGTATAAAGGTAATAGTTATGGATTTTCCTAAAAATTGTCTTTTAGCAATAAGGCTTTACGGAGCGAACTACCCTAATAGACGTGTACCATCTAGAAAATTTTTTCAGTGCTTAATGGCACGGTTTGATGGTAGTGGTAGCGTTAAGTATACGAAACGGAAAATAGTAAACTAGAATGCTACCAATGAGGAAAAAGAAATGGAGATTTTACTTCATGTTGAAGATAATCCCCATATCAGCAGCTATCAACTAGCTGACTTATCTGACACATCCCAATCTACGGCTAATCACACCACGAGAAAATACAAGTATCATCCCTTTCATATGGGACTACACCAGGAACTTCATGACCGTGATTTTGAACGACGAGTAAACTTTTGTACCACCATGAATGGAGCAATAGAGGCCGATGCAAATTTTTTATCCAAAATAATGTTTTCTCATGCAGCTACTTTTCGCAGTAGTGGAGCAGTTAACAGCCATAACATGCATTATTATTCAACATTAGCAGGAAGTTCAAAACCAAAAACCATTGATCGCCTAATGTATGGTGTGGAATATTAAATTTTCGAATTATTGTGCCATATTTTTTCCGTGAACCGCTTAACGGTCCTAGATATCTAAATTTTTTGCAAAACGCATTACCCCAGCTTTTTGAAGAAGTTGATAACTTTGAAACGGAACAAATGTGGATTCAACAAGAAGAAGCTCGTGTTCATTACCACCGGGAAGTTCGGGAATTTTTAACGGATCGTTACCCACAAAAATAGATCGGTAGGGATGGATTCATTCAGTGGTCCACTTGATCATGTGACTTAACTCCTTTAGACTTCTTTTTGTGGGGCTACATTAAAGATCATGTTTATGGGAATCCCCCTACAACACCAGTAGATATGGAAAATAGGATACGGGATGCGTGCAGGACAATAACGCCCTTTATGTTAAGGAAAGTGAAGGAAAATGTAATAAAACGACTAAACATGTGTATTCAAGTAGACGGGCATATTTTTGAACATTTATTACGTCATAATAATTAATCATTAGGTAAGTTAAACTATATTAAAATTATTATTAACTATTTGTTTATGTTTTCACAATAGCGTAAGTGTATTAAAAACAAGAATAAAAATTGAAAAACTCAAAATAAATCCAAAACTATTAGAAATAGGTATATGATCTACTTAATAAAAGTTGGAGGGTTTTGTAAAATCTATCAGAAAAAATAATAATATACAGAATGTGCCATTTAAAAAATTTGAGATTTTTCAATTTAAAATAGTCGAAATGCAAAATTTATTTTGAACACCCTGTAGCATCTAACTCAAATTTCTTTACATATATCTTTTTTTTTCATCTCTATAAAACGCTCGTACCAATTATGAGTATTCCACCTTCAGAGACAATGGTGCTACTGTCAATTTTTTACAAGTATTTTTGTTAAAAAAATTGAAATATTAGAATGTTATATACCTAACTATAGTAGTAGTTTAGGTGTATAACATTATTAATAAAAAAAGTTATAACATTTTGCGCAGAATTTAAAAATAAATTAGAAAATTTAAAAAAACATGTTATATCGGCCACACTTTGTGGAAGTACCCTGTATACTCAAAAATAATTTTAAACTGTGCACCTTAACATTTCCTAAAACTATTGTATTTAACATTTTTTCGTCATTTCCGAAACAAATGAGATAATGAACTTTACTCTATCGTTGACTCACCCTATACAGAATTAGCAGTTGTTGTGGAGTGTAAAGTTTCCAGTTCGAAATAATTTGCTCCCAAATTAACGCTGAGCTAGAGGCATGAAGTGCCCCAACATATGTTGGGTTCAGCAACGTGAACTGTTTTAGAAAAAACTGCGGCCTGGGTTTTTGTAGAGTACTTGGTTATTGTCACTCCAAGATAGAATTTCTTCCAGGTCTTTGTTAAATTGAACTACTTTCTGGTATCTGCGGACATTTGTATGAATAGGTGATATTCGAGCGTTTAAAGTGAACAAAGAAATAAAAGTACAGTCTTCTGTAAAGCTGTAGATTTGATTACTGGTCATTTCCAACAGAACATTGATGTAAATAAGAAAGAGAGTAGGAGACCGTAGAGAGTAGGAGAGAGTAAAAAAAAGTGACTACGGGAGTGATACTTGTTCATTTGTGTTAGCTGTCATTTTTTTCAATTTTCTTCGCTATGAAAAAGAATCTAAATTATTGAACTCAATAAAAAGATGACAAAACAGCAATAAATGTGGTGAAAAATTCATTCTATTTTTTAATACCATATTAGCTAGAGTTTTAAATTAAGTAAAGTTAAACGTGGTAACACAATATACGTTTGTGAAGGTCTTTATGAGTTCGATGCAACTTATCGCAACTTCTGTACTACTTCTCGTCTCTGTGCTTCAATCATTGAAGGACAAGCTGGACGTTTAGCTTACTGGTGCCTAATAATTACACATTAGGTTTTACTACAGAAATGTATTTTTGGGAGTATTTTCTCTATTTACGCAGATAAAAAGTTACACCTGGAAAGTTCTATGCGCAATAAGTTGAGCCGAAGTGCATTAAAATTCGAAGACTCTTATCGTTTTCATACTCTTCGCCATATTTTTAAGGAATATGAGTATTTAAGGATATAAGTAAGGGCGTCCCAAGAATATCGGAATTTAACTTTAAGAATACGTTTGTAATAAATTAATTTTTGATCGGAGTATTTGGTAAACACACGTTAATTAGGAGGTGATATCAGGTTATTTAATTTTAAATGCTGTAAATTTTAGTAGGTATATAAATATAGAAATCCGCCTCCAATTCCAACGTATCATGTGAAAAGTAGGAGTTATAGCAATATAATATTACAGTAATTTTACATTTGGGGATTAGTAAAGTAATAATTTGTTTCCTAATTTTTAGCAATAATGCCTTTTTGTTTCAATTTTATTAATTTTATTTATTTATTTAGAGACAACTTGAGTTAAGTTTTAGGGAAGACGTTATCAGCTCTTTCTTAATCACTATTTACGAGTATATGCCATGTGCGATCATCATCATCGCCATGATTCATAAAAATATAGTTTCTTTTATCGTTTAAACATCAATGTTGCCAATTGAAATGAATTTAATTACAAAAACGAATAACAAACAGTTTCATATCTAACATAAACACTTGAATTTTAATGAGGACATAATTACTTACTTTGTAAAATTCTTCCTGTAAAGTTTTTAATTCAATAATATCCAGACACGTTACTTCAACCAAAATACTTCAATATTTGAAGTGTTTTGGTTATAATAATAATAATATAATAATAAACAATTTTATTCAAAGTATGCAATATACAGTGAATAGGACAGAGTGCAGCTGAACAAAGATAAGAGAAAAAAAAACTTAATTTAAGTCAAGCAAAATATATGTCATTCTGTCTTTACACTTGCGCCTAGGCAGCAACACACTAACACATGCACAACCAAATAATAATAATAATGCACAACCAAATTATATGATGCACAACCAAATAACAAACAAAAAAAAATGTTATGTCAGTTACAGAAAGCCATGATTTAAGATTAGAAAACTTACATTCTTAGGAACAAGTAAATTCTTCAATTATTCTGCAATAACAAATGCTTTAGGTACTTTTTGAAACATTTGACTGATTTAGATTTCAGAATGTCCGGTAGGTTTTAACTAAATTGTAAGTAAAAGCCCTTTCAAATATGCCTGTTTTATGAAGTAGGGACGTAAGTAAGCCTCTGCTTCTTATATTTATATTATGAACGTCAGTCTTGAACGGAATTTTTTTAACAAGATACGTAGGTGACTTTGTGCAGATAATTTTATGAAACACGGTACAACAATGCAAATATCGTCTTGACTTCATGTCAATCCATTTAGCTTCCTTCAGTGTATAAGTAACTGGATTTCATTTCTTTATACCGTAGCTAAACCGTAAACAATAATTCTGAATTTTTTGAATTCTTTTTGTATCTTCTGCAGTCAAACAGGAGCCATAAAAAACATCACAGTGGTTAAATATAGATAAAATGATAGAATCGCAAAGCATGAGTTTTAATTGAGTATTAAATAAATGTCTTGAGTTATAAAGACACCTAAGTAGACCCACTGCCCTCTTAATGCAAGCCGACACGTGTTTTTTAAATCTTGAAGTTAAATCCAAAATTTAGCCAAGATTTTCTGCCTCAGATTTAAGAGGTATGCTTTCATTAGAAATATTAACTTCAACTAGTAAAGTGAGTCTCTTTACAACAATTGGTCTACCGAACAACATTGCGACACATTTGTTGGGATTAAGTTTCAAATGATGTTTCTCCGAAACTCTCTGTATAACCTCCACAAATATTATAATTAAATAAAATTATAATTTTATAAAATTATTCATTGGACTATGTAATTTTCAAAAATTAATACGCCGCCATTGACACTACCACGAAGAAACATTCGAATGTCTGAATAAAAAAAAGATGTAGTTTTCCAAGTAAATTAAAGAGAAACGATATACTCATCGATAAAATATCAAAGACAATGCCTGTTTTTTACGTTTTCAAGGGTACTGCAAAAATACATGTTTTTCATGAAATATTACAAAATGGTAATGCAAACTCGTGTTTCAATGACGTTGCTGAAGATTGGTGCCAATTAGTTTTTATTTTACTTAGCTTAATTAGAGAAAAAATAGTTATATTTTATACTAAGTCTGTCATATCCAATTAAATATTAATTAAAAAATTGTCAAGAAGCAGCAAATTGTTTATTACTTATTTTGAAACATGGAAATGATTTACTAGTTTACTGATTGCAAAAGTATTTTTCCTTGTAAATCTAGGAGTATATATCTGATGCTCAGTGGCATTATTGATGCTTACTGTACAATAGTTAAATGATTTTATATATATATATATATATATATATATATATATATATATATATATATATATATATGTATATATATATATATATATATATATATATATATATATATATATATATATATATATATATCGCGTATTCTATTTACAGTGGTGCATGTTTGT
Organism: Pachyrhynchus sulphureomaculatus; assembly: GCA_019049505.1. Classification (NCBI taxonomy): domain Eukaryota; kingdom Metazoa; phylum Arthropoda; class Insecta; order Coleoptera; family Curculionidae; genus Pachyrhynchus; species Pachyrhynchus sulphureomaculatus. The sequence goes on along the minus strand of CM032447.1, from coordinate 214,834,619 downwards.
ATCAAGACTATACAAATGCGCTCCTTAATAAGTAATAAAAAAGTCAACCCTAATGATTTACAGTTTCGCCTTTGGTTACATCAATGGGCGTTACAGTGAGAGTTCCGCTTCAATTTGGGCCAGTTTCTAATGGGCGTTGTTTTTCTGTTAATTACGATCTTTATATTTACACAACTACATAATGAGTTATTTTGTATCCAACGTAAACACTTGAAGCTTAATGACAACAACAGTGTCTAGACGCTCTACTTAAAGATGA
>CM032447.1:214801860-214831860 GCA_019049505.1 Pachyrhynchus sulphureomaculatus | reverse complement strand
TGCAAAACCGGATATATTAGGAAACTACTTAAAACTAGCTTTTTATTACTTCTAATCATAATGACTTCTGAAACGGCAGTTCGTTAGGAATATCATGCCAAGAAAGTAATCAGTAAAGTATGGTAGTTTCCCCAAATATTCTCTTACAAACACGTCGTTCTTAAATAAGTACCGTTTAGAAATAACTTAATCTAAGCTCTACAAGTCGATATTTTAAATAACGGGTACCTAATGGTAAAATATTATTCAGAAAAAAAATTTATGAAAAGTAGAGCTTCAGAGATATTTATAACCAAAACCTAGAATTTCCCTCTACAGAATGTAGAGAGAAATGGAATATTAAAAAAAAAGCACAATTTTCAGATTCCTCGCCACTGAAAACCCTGTGGAAGAGAGTTTATAATACTATATATTAGAAACAACCCCTCAAATTTCCTCTTCTACCAAACTATTATATGTTTTGTTTAACTATAAATAAATGCAAATAAAAAAATAACCCAGATTTTAGATTTCCTAGATTATATATATAAATATATAAATATATAGGGTTATCCAATGCTGGCATCTGTATGGCATCACTTAATAATTCATGTTTGACGCGTCTATTCCTGTATCTATTTTGACATTTGCGTAGCTGAATGAAACGAAAGACCAACCGTTAAAATAATTTAAACTTGCTACGAAAATAAGCGTACTAATTCGTGAGTTTTGGATCAACATAAGCTACCAACGGCATGGATAATTTGAAGGTTGATGTTTTGCTCATGTTTCTGTGAAGTTCCTTCAAACATACTTATATCATTTGACTAATTGCCTGCAACAAATCTAACGGTCAACGTTACCAAATTGAATACTTTCAGTGAAGTGGTAAATATCCGGGATCTATTAAATTTACTGCTTTCCATAGTTTTATTTGACATCCCTGCTTCATATATAGAAGAATAGTAAGATAGGCTCGAATGTGGTTAGGGGAGGGAGGAGGTAGTAAAAAAATGAAGTAGCTAAAGAAATATTTAATTATAAAATTATAAACAGGAAAAAAAGAAAAATCCAGCTTAATATTTAATTATATCATGTTCAGTGCCACCGACATAATCCAAATTTAATATGATTGGTTCAACAGAATTTTATAGAGTAATGTAGAAACTTTCAACTTTAATGATATGATTTACAACGTTTTTCAGCTTTCCACGAGGATTTTATTTACAACCTTCCTCATTAATAATATAACATTTGGACTTAAGGTTGACCTTGTATTTTCCGCTTTTATTTGTGACTTAATTTGATGCCATACATGTTCTAAAAAGTTAAAAATACTGTAATATGACGGCTTATATCTTAAAATATTATGACACATATCTTTTGCTATAATGTCGCAAGTGTCTTTATTGATATTAAATTAAGTGAGTACCTGTACCATACAAATTTTTTTTATATTTCTTGTCGAAATGGACGAGTATATCATTCGCTAATATAAATCCTTGTGTTTAAGATTTGGAGGTGTCTAAATTTGGTATTTGCCGACTAAGATAACTCGCACTATCAAAGACGATAACACTATTTTCTGAAACATATTTTATAAACCAGTTTTTAAACCAGCTTTCGAAATGCTATTTTTTAGCATCTATATGGATTAGGACACATGCTCTCCTAATACATATATATATATATATATATATATATATATATATATATATATACAGTGTGTCCCAAAAAGTTTTATACAAATGGAGAAAAAGTTTATCTTACAAAAAAATTTATTCTTGATAAACATTTCTATATCACATAAAAATCCATGATCAAGCATCAAAAGTTTAAAATATTTAATGGTATATAAGGAAAATAAAAAATATTATTATTTATATTAACACAAATTTATTATGGATGTAATTGTTGCAAAGCAGATTAGGTTATAACATTTTTAATAAAAATATGATACGATCAACAACAATCAACTAGTTTTTAATTAATTTCGTTTTCCTTTATTTAATAAATCAACCGACAATTATTGACGTGTTTACTGGAGTTTCTTTGAATTTTTAACTAGTAAGGCCACAAATCTAAACATGAGCATAATTTTTTAGTTTCTTTTAACATTTTCATTTAATATTTTGTTCGGTATTTAAATTTAAACACACTTTACTCTTCATTATAAATCATTATTTTTTATTATCCCCGTATACCATCAAATATTTTAAACATTTGATGCTCGATTATAGATTCTCATGTGATGCAGAATTTTTTATCAGGAATAAATTTTTTTGTAATATGTAAGATAAACTTTTTCTCCTTTGTATAAAACTCTCTGAGACACACTGTATATATATATATATATATATATATATATTATATATATATATATATATATATATATATATATATATATATTCGTTGTTCTAATTATGCCAATACCATTGTTATATCATGTCATTACTAACTAAAAATGTAGGATAGATAAAACGGCGATTTGATAAAAACTACCATTTCGCCGCAATTTGGCACGCATATAATTAGCTCACTTTATTTTAATATTGGACACAATAAAGAGATAAATGTAACAAATCTACTTTTATTGATATGATATGTCCAAAATAAGCTTAGGTAAACCTAAATCTTTGTTAAATTTAATTTCCTATAAGAATTATTTATTATAACATTATATATATATATATATATATATATATATATATATATATATATATATGTATATATATATGTATATATATATTATATATATATATATATATATATATATATATATATATATATATATGTATGTATATATATATATATATATATATATATATATATATATATATATATATATATATATATATATATATATATATATATATATATATATATATATATATGAAACAAGCTCTATGCTGTCCACAACGTAAATGTAGCCATCCGTAAAGATGATTAAATGTTATGTTTTTTCCTGTACTATTGTACGAAGTAGAACCGTGGACAGTCTCGAACGGTATACTTAGACGCTTGGAGGCCTTTGAAATGTAGAGCTTACCGACGGATGTTAAAAATCAAGTGAGCTGACCGAATAACCAATAAATTAGTTTTACAGTCCTTAAATACGAGTAAAACAATAGAAATAGTAAGTACAATAAAGAGAAGAAAACTTGAATACCTAGGAAACGTAATGAGAAACCCTAAAAAGTATGACACCTTACACCTAATAATTCAAGGCAAAATACAAGGAAAAAAAAGTGTCGTGAGAAGGACGACTTCATGGCTCAAAAACCTGAGGCAATATTTGGAAAAAAACAAGCTAGCAACTATTCCGAGCAGCGGTAAATAAAACCAAGATAGTCAGTATGTTAGCCAACATGAGAATCAACAGCCGGTTGCAATCACGGCACAAGAAGAAGGGAAAGAGGTTGTACTGGATGGGAAATAGCCGTAGAGAGTTCGTTCCAAAGGAATAAAAACTTTAATGTAAAAGACTTCTTGAAAAGGGAAATACCAGAGAAGTGACAAAGTAAACCTCATACGGATGTGGTGTATAAGTTTAGCATCTCTGGGAGAAATCCAAGGTGCTACATTCATCCAATACTTCCCATAAGAACAGTAAGAACTAATAGAGAAAAATAAGAAATAACAGACCTATCTCACCAATTTTTTTTCGAGTCCTGGTAAGGTTTGGGTTATCAACAAGGCAAGCTACGTAGAAATTCTTTAACCTTTTCAAACTTCAAAATACTTTTGTTAAAAAAACTCTCTCTCTGTTTATAACGACAGGAAAATATATACACATATATATATATATATATATATATATATATATATATATATATATATATATATATATATACGAGGGCTGGTTTGAAAAGTCCGTGCAAAAATGAAAACTACTTATGTGTTTGGGGTAAACCTTTTTTATTTTTCGACATAGTCTCCTTTTAGGCTTATACACTTCGTCCAACGATGTTCTAGTTTGTTGATCCCTTCCGAATAATAGGATTTGTCCAAGTCTGCAAAATATCCATTAGTGTCTGCAATCACCTCCTCGTTTGAATAAAATCTTTGTCCCCCCAGCCATTTCTTCAAATTGGGGAACAAATAGTAGTTCGAGGGAGCCAAGTCTGGAGAAGAGGGGGGATGTGAAACGAGTTGGAATCCTATTTCCATTAATTTTGCGACCACAACTGCTGAGGTGTGTGCTGGTGCGTTGTCGTGATGAAAAAGGACTTTCTTGTGGGCCAATCGCGGGCGTTTTTCTTGCAGCTCGGTTTTCAAACGGTCCAATAACGATGAATAATATTCGCCTGTAATAGTTTTACCCTTTTCCAGATAGTCGATGAGGATTATCCCTTGCGAATCCCAAAAGACAGTCGCCATAACCTTTCCGGCCAAAGGAACGGTCTTCGCCTTTTTTGGTGCAGATTCCCCCTTGGTAACCCATTGTTTAGATTGTTGTTTGGTCTCAGGAGTATAGTAATGCATCCATGTTTCATCCACAGTGACGAAACGACGCTTAAAGTCCTCCGGATTCTTCTGGAACAGCTGCAAACCATCCTTGCAACACTTCACACGATTCCGTTTTTGGTCAAGCGTGAGCAATCGCGGCACCCATCTTGCGGATAGCTTTCTCATGTCCAAATGTTTATGCAAAATATTATGTACCCGTTCAGTCGAGATGCCCACAGCACTAGCAATCTCACGCACCTTAACTCTTCTAGCATCCATCACCATATCATGGATTTGATCAATGATTTCTGGAGTCGTAACCTCCACAGGCCGTCCAGAACGTTCAGCGTCACTTGTGCCCATATGGCCAGTCCGAAAATTTTGAAACCACTTATAAACTGTTCTAATCGAAGGTGCAGAGTCACCATAATGTTTATCAAGCTTCTCTTTAGTCTCCTGAGGCGTTTTGCCTTTAATAAAGTAATGTTTAATCACCACACGAAATTCTTTTTCGTCCATTTCTTGAAAATCACCGACTTCCTTGATTCACACGAATGCCAAACACAAAGAAATAGACCAATATGGCTGACACTTGGTGTGCGTTCATTCAAGAGTTGCTACTAACTAAACATGACCTCGATACGCGCCGGTGGTGCCATCTCTCGGACTTTGCACGGACTTTTCAAACCAGCCTCGTATATATATATATAAATAATATAATATTTGAATATTATAAGCAAGTTAAATTCAATATAGGTTTAGGTTTACTAACGCTTATTTTGGACAGTTTCACATGAATAAAAGTAGGTTTGTTACATTTAACTCTTCATTATGTCCAATATCAAAATAAAGAGAGAGTAAAACCTACACTAAGTCAAAACCAACGTGAATCACTATTTCTGTCCTTGTTGTAGCAATTTAAAGATTTCCCTGCTGGACGTATCCTGTACCCAATAAAAATAAAAGGAAAATGTTATGTCACAATGATGATTTGTTGAATTTAATACCCAAGTTTTGGATATTTCCAGCATATTTAAGAGGAACACATGCCACCATAAAATATTAACATTTTTACTTTGACACCAAAATTTATGTTGTACCTAACAAACAAGTAGAAAAGAAATTAAATAATATTCAAAAGTCAGTCAACTAAATACAATAAATAAAATATAAGATAACATTTTTGATCAAATATAAAAAGTATTTTCACTGTACTATATATACATATAACCTATATATATATATATAATATATATATATATATATATATATATATATATATTTATATATATATATATATATATATATATATATATATATATATATATATATATATATATATATGTATATATATATATATATATATATATATATATATATATATATATATATATATATATATATATATATATATATATATATATATATATATATATATATATATATATATATACATATATATATGCTAAAAATTATTTTTATGACTTACATTTTTTTATTAGCTTTAATGTGAGCTCTCCATGAAAATACAAGTAGTTACAATCTCTTTTATATTCATAATAAATTGACAAAAATACTTTGGATTTATATTTACCTCAAATAAATTTCAATAAAAAACTTACCTTCTTTCCAGTCTTTCCAGAACCACTCAGATTTAAAACTAGGCACAGAAAACACTCCCCAATGTAAAAAAATTCCTATTTTTGCTTTATCATACCAAGCAGGAAGAGGTCTTTTGTCTAAACTACTCCAATTTGGATCATATTTAGCACAAACACTATTAAAATATATTAGAAGACAGAATAACGCTAACTGAACACATTTTATTGTTAACATGATTGAATAATAACAGTCTGCTATAAATTAACGTATGATGTGAGGTTGACCAAGCTATTTAGTTTATCATCGTTTGTATACTGTATAACTTTGTCTGCTTTGTTGTTATTTAAATACTAATAACATACGTGTTTAATGGCATTCTAAGCAGTTTTTGTTATTAATAAATTAACGAATTAATATTAATTAGTATCGAAATTTGTTAGCGTCCATGAAAAATTTATAGTGGTTTATGTGACAATGACCTTCAGTAAGTTTTGCCCTTGTAATAAAAGTACGGGATGTTCAACAATAATCGACAATTCAGGCTTAGATTAGAGATCATCAGTATGGGTTTGGTAAACAAGGCGCAACATAGGTTCTAACTTATGTCATACATATTGAGAACAAAACAATTCCATATATCGGAGTATCTCGAGCGGGTGCACTTGATATGTCCAAAGTACTCGCCCGTGTTTAGCATGACGAATTGTTATCTAAGCTACGCTTTATGTCATATATGAAAAGTTTTGTTTATAGCTGTCGAGCTTCTTCAGAGAGCGTTCTTTACATTTGACAGTTGACATATTTTTCTTCAGTTTCTTCACTATCAACGGCGGTGTGCCCCAACGCTCGATACTGTCTCCTACTCACTCTGTATTTTACATTATCGATCTGCTGGGAAACACCAGGAGTGCAACCTCCAACTTTACTGATAACATTCCGCTTATTTCTTCATTTAAGCTCAAACATCGGCTACCCATGCAAATATCCAGAGAGAGCAGGAAGTTTTTAACTGAAGAAAGATCCTGAAGAAATTTTATCTTGAGGTGACAGTAACCAAGTAAAATTTAATGCTACTAAAACCTAGGCAGCTTTAAAAAAAGTTAACGTTGTAGAGCCCAACATAATTATGTCGGGACACTCCATTCTACTTGCTTCGTCACTCAACTTACTGGGTGTTAGCTAGGGGTAAATATGTCTTGGAATAATTATGTTGCATCCACAATACAGAGTACTTCTCAAAAGGATATTATTTCTTACTAGAAAGCTGTTAACTGTTAATCTTGTACAAAGCTCAAATTCGACTAACGAAGGTATACTGCTCCCATGTTTAGGTCCCAAACATACCTTGCATTTGTTAGATTCTATTCTAAAAAAAAAACTATTGGTCTAGTTGAAAACCGGGAACTTTAGAGTTGATTGCTCAGGACTGTGTACAATGTGCAGCCATTCAAGGACAATGTGACTTGCTTTTCCACGCACGCGCCACTTCTGTAGTACTTTATGAATTTCCCGCAAACAGATATACCGTACCAATAAAAAAAATCAATTGCCAAATTAGAACATATCATATTTCACTCCCTTTCACTGCTTCTCGGTTAGCCTACAGGAAGATGACCTTGTTCGGCATCGCGAACGTAACAAGAAGAGTAACAGGAATTTTAAAAACATTTTTTAAAACATATTAATAACGAATAAACCTCTGCTCCTATCGGGAAAATCATACTGTACTGCTAAACCCATAAGCCATAGAACATTTAAACAGAAGTACTGCCAAGTCGGGTAATGAGACCTATACTAGCAGCTCCATTTTTGTATTATTGTGAATTCAAAAAGTAACATTCCCACGATCTCATCATGTACAATCCTACACGTAGTTAGAAATGTATGTAATAGGTACAATTTTAGTAAACACCATTTTTCTGATTTTCGGGGTGTTTCCATCCTATTCTTCCGATGCCAAGTTTCGTGGTTTTAGCTTAAGAGTTATTGTAGATAAATTGAAACTCACTCATATAACTTTTAATATTATTAGGATTCTTACATAGTAGGACATAAAAAAATCTTTTTACTTACTATAAGCTCAAACTAACCTTCCGGTACATATGTGTATTTGCAATAGGAATTGTCTTAGAAATTATCTACAATTGTGACGAAACTGTAAAGTTTGAAGTGAGTTAATACATTTTACATCGTGCCATCTATATCATAGTTGATTGACTATGTTACAGATTTTTATATCCTTGCTACAGATACTGAATTCTTGTTCATCAATTTCGACGTTGAGTTTATCTTATGTTTTTAGGAATTATAATTAAGAATAATTCTGGAATTATTTAATTTTCTGGTCGATGTTTTATGACGTTTATTCCTAATATCTTTTTTTCGGAAAAAAAAAACAATAAAATATTTTTGTTTAAAACGTATTTTTCTGAAATCACCAGATTTTTAAGTAAAAAAGAGCAAAAACTACGAATAAGTGCCAACACATATTTTCTTATTGGCATAATAATACCGATTGATAAAATATTTGTTATAGAAAATGAAATCTTTTTAGTGTTTAGTACGGAACACTTTATAAGAGCACTTCGGTGTCTGTCTGTCTGTCACACCCGATTTTCTCCAAAACAATTTAACATAGAAAGTTGAAATTTGGCACTAATATAGGAATTGACGGCCTCATCAGAGCCGTGTAGTTTTGGAAGTTAAATTTTGACTTAAGGGGTTAGTTATGGGGGGGGGGGGGGTGAAATCGGAAGTTAAAAAAATGTTTTTTACTAGCTTATAAAACACAATTTCAAATATATTGCGAGAAATCGCTGCCCCGTCCTTTATTTCGAAAAGTTTTGATCAAAAAATTTTGAAAAAATTCTGGAATATCCTCCCCAGGATGAAGATTAAACGAAAATTATCACACCTTTAATAATTATCTGGTATATATATAAAAAAAAAAATCAAGGTCATCAGTTTTCAGTAAGATCAAAAACAAAAATTTATTGAAAACTGTGTGAAGTGTGAAGATCAATTTATATCTCCGTAACAAGAATTATTATTATGTTAAAAGCAATCACATATGAAACACTAATTGCGCAAGTCCGACTTCTACTTGGTAGGTTATTTTATTTGGACATGTTGTCCGGCAGTTTTCTTGATTCAGTTTCTGTTCGTCTTATCGCGCAGAGTCTGGGGCAATCTTACCGGGAGTAAACAGGAATGGTTTGTGTTCCCGAATTCCAAAGAAAACATTCTGTATTACAGTTAAGTGTGCAATATTTGAAGATGTAGAGGTTATTGGTGCGTATAAGAAATGTCAGGTTTAAATAGTTATTGTATGTTATTTTAATTAGTGGATAATCGTTTTTTAAAATACTGAACTTCACATATACTTAGTTTTTCTTTGCAGTGTAAGTTTGTTATTACGCAAAATAATGAACTGTTAATTTCCAGTACGGCAACAGTACAACAATCCAGGTTATAGTCAAAATTCGACTTAAATTTTTTTTTGACGTGTCTTTTTACAACAATCATTGGCATACCTGCCTAAAAAGCATAAATCTTCCTGGTCGTTTTTCTGATTAGTCACAATGAGCAGCCATTTATTATACTTTTTCAATTATTTTGGAAATAATCATATGCAGTCTGTCAAGTCAGAACGTGACCGCTCGTATTCTTGAAAAAATATATTTCGAAAATATTTTTGGCCATCAATGTATTCTTCTTTTGGTGTGCTAGCAACGGCGCAATGACCTGAGCAAGTTGTCCAATCGCCTCTTGCATCAATAATCGCCTGGCATCTTGTTGCCGGCGAGATTTTCTGCATTCTCTGCAAATGTTTCGAATCTCGAGTGACAACTGAGTCAAAGTCCTCAGAGTCTTTCCTCTGAGCTTTGTCTTCACAAGGGACCTAACGTTTTCAATAAGGTTGGGGTCCGGTGATTGTGAGGGCCACTCTAGGATCTTATCATGGGCCCAAGCGAACCGACGTGATTTTCGTTCAGCAAAATTTTCTTCAAAGTGCTTCGACATTTGACATCATGAGCATGAAGATGTCGTCGAATGGTCTCAAGGGATACATTCAAACCCGATTTTCTTAATTTTGCCGCTCCTTGACGCAGCATCAATTTCGGGTCCCGTGAATACATAGACACGTTTTTCGACTTTTTCGAAGTGACTTGCCTACTGAGCCACGTTTTGGCAAGTCATCGACTTTTTTCGTCTTGTTAAAATGATTTACCCACTTCTTCACAAACGATACCGACTTTTTAATAAATTTAACTGCTGCGGAATGTGTCATTTTAGGCCCCTTTGGATGGAAACAAAGAAAGACTGCCTCGAACTGACGCGCAAACAATTCTCATTTTGGATTTTACCTGATTTAGCGAAAGTTCGGAATCGACTGGTACTTTTAGTAAAATGCGTCGTAGACAAAGGTTAATTCTACCAAAAATGAATTATCGCGGACATGTTCTTACTTGACAGACTGTAACAGTTTAGATATATTAAACCTTTTTGATAATAGCCTATATAAATGGAAGAAAATTTAAAATAGACCCACATTACTTTAAAACACAAATAATTTTATTTTTCTCTTACAGTAACATTATACAATATGTAAAGTTAAATAGTGTTTAGGTAGTAATTTTTAATACCCATGCTGTTTCACTTTTTACAGTAGCCTTATCGGGTAATTGTATTTCAACTTGGTTTTTGTTTAATAGCCATTTCAATTTTCCTGTATTTCCCAACAATGTCACAGAAGTATCAGCTTTTTGGAACAAATTTACTACTGAGCCCAAAATAACGGTATTTTCATTGGGCCACTCCAAGTCAATCGCGTATACAGCGTTATCTCTTGTTGTGTACCTAAAAAAACCTTTGATAAATAAAACACTTGAAAATACATAATGGTTTAACGGACGAGTAGTGTTAACTTTTCACTTAATGTCTTTCCACAGATTTTGTATTTTCTTTTTTTTCAGAGATACGATTAGTTGATCATAATGACGGTGATAGTTGTATCACAGTAAACCCAATATAGTAGTAAAACTCAGGGGTAACCGTAAAAGAAAATCAGGTCTCAGTTTTCAAGAGGTCATGAGGCAGTCTACCATGTTAAAAAAGGGACCAGCAAGAGATTTTAAATATAAATAATGCTACTATGCAAAATGTTATTATTCAAAACCATAGGTATTTTACAAATGTTTGAAAATTTTTGATTTAATGAAATGTCAAGTTACAGCAGCATATAAAAAAAAAACAAAAAGAATGGAGCGCTTTGTTAGAAAAGAGATGAAAACAAGTGAGAAACTTGACAGGAAGACATTTTCGGAATAAATGTTGCAAACAAAAGTTTTAGCATTTTATCAAGGGAACTGAATAGGCATATCAGATTTTGGGTCCAACGCTTTGTTGGGACACTATAAGGGCCAAAAGTGAAAACTAAAAGTGAACCCAAATTTTTAAATACATATTTAAATTCAGCAAGAAATTTTATGTCCTAATACAAATTTTATGTCCTAATACAAATTGAATGTTTCTAAGCCTGATTGGGCCTCATTGTAAATACAATAAAATCCGACTCTTATAAAGTAACTGAATACGCATAGTTTATACAAAAATAAGTCTTTGCAATTGGTCAATTGGTGACGCGTTTGGTTGCTGCAAGCCAAATCTTTGCTCTATAATCAAAAAAAGTCATAAAAGAAACGATTTCTTACGCAATTGTTATTCTTTAATTAAATGACTTGCTTTTCAAGATCTTTAGGGAAGAAGAAGAAACATACTCCCAGCTTACCTTTTGAATTATTTTTACAATTGTCAACGGTACAACAATAACCTCATATCCCCATGATTATATAAATTGTTTGTTAACCTTCTCGATTCTCTTCACTTACAAACGTTTTTAATTCTCTTTTTATACAAACTTTGTCTTTCATCTGTCTTTAAATTTATAGATAGATTTCGAGATCAGCTGTAAACATTGAGCGACCATATTGAAAGAGAGACTCGTCGACGCACGCGCCGTCAAAATCTAGTCACCAACTTGGAGCTCACTTTTGCTACTGTATTGAGTTTACTGTGGTTGTACTGTACTTCTTTCTTGTTCATTAGCTTCAACAGTTTTGGTGATAGAACCACAGTTATTTTTATCAAATCGCATATTTTATTTTGCATGTTTTGAATAATTTTCAGGTTCAAAAACGTTTTACTTAATTCATCAACTTTTAAGGAAAACTGAAATTCCATAAAATTCCAAATAAAACAATTTCTCGCTCGTTGCAGACTCTCTGGACTACTCTGTTTAGGTAATTTTCTAGATTTCAGAACATTACAACGAGTACATACTATGATTGATCCATAAATACATGGAAGCTTAAATTTTAATTATTTCAAACCAGGTTAGTCAAAATTTTTTTTGAAAAGTTATTTTAGGCTGCACAACACTTTGTTTTTATTAATATGATATTTTACTTTAATAAAAGAACAATCTAGAAAGAAAAAGGTAGCCTACCTAGGTTATCTTACCGCACAACCTACGGAATTATATAGGAAAGAAAACATTATTAATTAAACAAATCAAGAACCGTCCTCAGTTGATCTAAAAAAAGCATTCAGTGGAGTATTAAAAGATGTGTTACAAATTTTACGAAGTCATGACTTCAACAACAACTGCATTAATGTGATAGAACTGCTCAATAAAAACAATAGGGCATGTATAAAGACACAGCCAGGACTAACTGAAGAAGTACCAATATTATCTGGAATTCGACAAGGCCATAGCATGAGTCCAATACTTTTTAATTTAATAATGGAGAAAATAACAAATACTATCAATAAGGTCAATAGCAGATACAAAATAGGACGAAAAACTCTAAAAATATTGTGGTTTGCTAATGATGCAATATTAACAGCAGAAAATGATGATGAGAGGCGAAGGGACTAATTTAAGTACCCCGAGGGTGAGAGGTGAGGGGAACTACCGATAAGATACATCATAGGTGAGAGGCGATGACTTTAATAAAGCACCCCGAGGGTGCAAAGCGTTGGAACTCACCATAATTCAGCATTCTGTGAATGGAAGGACTGGACTAATTGGGGATCTTTCAAGATCCTGACGTAATAGGTCAATTCTGTTGACATATTTGCTTTCAGAGACCCAAAATACGTATGGATATGGTGGTCTGCTCGTTTTTTGCATTAGATTATGTTATGGTTATAGTTTAACATTTAAGTTTCTTCTATTAGGTTATGTTAGGTTTAGAGTTCTTAGTGTAAAGTTCCTAGTGTAAGATTCTTGCATTAGCTTATGTTAAGTTTAAAGTTCTTGGTGTAAAGTTCTTAGTGCAAGTTTCTTGCATTAGACTATGTTAGATTTAGAGTTATTGGTGTAAAGATTTTGGTGGAAGTTGCTTGCACTAGACAATGTTAAGTTTAGCGTTCTTGGTGTAAGTTTCTTGCATTAGGCTGTGTTAGGTTTAGAGTTCTTGGTGTAAATTTCTTGCATTAGGCTATGTTAGGTTTAGATTTCTTGGTGTAAAGTTCTCGGTGTAAGTTTTTTACATTAGGCTATGTTAGGTTTAGAGTTTTTGGAGTACAGCAATCTGGCTTACAGTGACTAATACATCATTTCCAAACCACAGCAGAAACTTACAACACGAGAAAAAAAACGGAATCAATGGTTATAGCTAAAGACCCCATTAGACGTAAATTAGCCATCTACAAAAAAATAGTAGCACAGAACATGCACTGCACATACCTAGTGCTATCGAGCTTAAAAAAATCTATATCAAGAAGTGCTTAATCAGGCAAATACGTATCGAGAATATCTGGTTGTTTTAGGGACTTAGCATGGAAAAATGCCTATATGTCTACAGAAAGCAAAGTGCGTATATATAGAACCATGGTAAGACTGGTTCTAACGTATGCAGCACAAACATCTAAAACAAAAAGCCTTTAGAGAGCTACAGAAATGAAAACACTGCTCACTATCAAAAGAATAATCCTGAGAGACCAGGTACGAAGCACAACCATACGAGAAGAACTCAAGATTCAAGACATGGTCAACATAACGGTACAAAAATTATACGTAATTTAATGAAAAAGAAAGAAAGCGAGATAACCAACAGCACAGCACAAGTTAAGAAATCCTACCACACTCAATGATACAATCATAATACAAAAAAAAAAATACATATATAATAGGCGATAAAAACTCATAATCGACTGAGAATAAATTGTTTTAATTTAACCTTAAACTGTTTTCCATTTTTACTTTGTTTTAAGACCTCAGGTAAATTATTGTATAGTTTACAACCTTGATGAAAAATTGATTTATGGCCCATATTTGTCTTTATTTGTGGTAGATATATGTTGGTCTATTGACGGCTTGAATGGTTATGTATATTTCTAACATGAACAAAATTTATATTTGATTTATTTTCCTTACCCTTTATATAGTGTACATACAACAATATCTTATACACACAAATATTTCTTATTAGCTAAGAAAACCACTACATGAATACAATTGATTAGTGGGATACCTCAAGGGCAACCTGAAAAGATCTTTTAGAGCTCTATTCTGAAGTGTTTTTAATGGTTTTAGCAATGAGGTGCTAGCAGTCCCCCAAATAGATATTAAGTAATTGAGGTGACTATAAATATGTGCATAGTAAAACTGCCAACGCAACATATGTTTTAACAAGTAAGCAACTTTGTACAACACTCCCACAAATGGTGCAGTTTTTTTTCTTACATGTTCTATATGTTGAGTCCATAATAACTGACTGTCTATATAAGGCTCTAAATATTTAATTACAGATTTTGGAACGGTTGATTCTCAAATACACTCTGTGGATTGTTTTTATTAATATTTGTATGGCTTAAATACATATATGAAGATTTGTCAATATTTGCCATCAATTTGTGAGATTTCAACCATAACCTTACAATTTTTAAGTCACTGCCAATATCAAAATTTATTATATCAACATTTTTGTTGGAGTAGACTAATGTTGTGTCATCAGCGTATAGTTTCACTGTTCCTTTAAGTGGTAGTGTGCTAATAGAATTCACATAGATCAGGAACATCAAAGGCCCCAAGAGGAACTCCACATTTTATTGTCTGTGGAGAGCCATCCACATTATTAATACAAACCTATTTGTCAGATAACTTCTGAACTACTGCAAGGGAACACCTCTTATGCCTATACGCTCAAGTTTCAAAAGAAGTATATTATGGCCTACTGGGTCAAATGCCTTCTGCAAGTCCAGCGACACAAGGGCATAAGTAAAGCCACTGTATATCTTAGATTGTATATCAGAAATTAAGTCAATTGCGGCAACCTCTATGTCACTATTCTTGCAAAAAACCTATTGACCCATACACAACAAATTGATTCTGTCTAAAAATGTCTGAAGTCTGTGTTTAGCACATATTTCACATATCTTAGAAAACACCGGCAGTACAGATATTGTCCTGTAATTTAAGGCTACTTCACAGTCACCACCTTTAAACAAAGGTTTAACCTTAGCAATTTTAAGTTTATCCGGCACTATTCCAGTTTCGAAAGATAAGTTTATTATTTTGACTAGCACAATGGAAGATTCACTGCCTAGTTTTTGCACACTGTAAACACTGATCCCATCAGTCCCAGTGGCTTTGTGCTTATCCATTTTCTGAATAATTTCTGCGATTTCGAAGGGTACCACAGGTGATAAGAAAAGTGAGTCCCCCGGTTGTTCTTCTGTATTTCGATAAGGGATATTCTGAATATTTGCACTTAGTTGGCTTCCAATATTCATAAAAAAGTCATTCATTCCATTTGCTATATCAAGATTTTCAGTTAAAGTGTCACCATTTTACTTCAATGCAGGTATAGAGGGTTAGTCATTGCTTATGTGGTAAAGTATTTTGTTGACTACCATCCAGGACTTCTTCTGATTCCCAAGACTCCCGTGCTATTTTTAAGGATAGTTTTTGTTTTGCCGTATTGTTTATTTATAATTTTTGTTTTTATTTGTTCTTTGATGCTACTGTTGTTTTGTTATAATTATTTTTAACTGAAGTTTTAGGACAACTAATTGACAAGACGTACAAAGAACCCTTTGTATAATTTCTTTTTATTTTTATTGGATTTTTTATATTCAATAATTATTAAATTTTATCTGTTTTTTAAAACTTTTACTTTATTAATATTTTTTATTGTTACATTTTATTTTATCTTTGTAATAGTAAACAAGGAGTACGTTTTACTAGCAGAGGTACAGGATGATCATTTTTTAAACGCCCCCCCCCGATTTATGGAAAATTGTTAAAAATTTATTATTTTTTTAAATGTAGAATGGTATAGTGAATGTCAAGGAGTATACTGATGTATTTGACATTTGGTAGTGAAAAACGACGCTGGGTGCCGCGGCGCCAAACAACTTTTTTTCCATCGATATATCTTTTGTAAAATGGCGTTGAAAAGCCCTAATTTTTTTCCTTAAACCGTTTTTTTTTTAATTTGTTTTGCAAAAAAGTTAGGCAGCAAAAACCCTCTAAAATATTATTTTTTTAGTGATCGTGGTTACCATGGATCTTATGCCACGATAAGCGGTTTTCAAACAATTTATCTAGTAGGCGGCTCAGCTGCTATACTTTAATCTGACAGTAATTATAATAATATTAGTTACTATGCTGTTGAGATTTTTCCTTTAATAAAAGATCTTTGAACAATAAAAAATCAAGAACACATTAGTTTTATTAAAACCACAAAAAAACTTTTAACATTACATAACTTATTACATATTTATAAAATTAAATGTTTGAAACTTAAAAGATAAAAAAAAATCGTCAAATATATGTCTTCCTTCTTCTATCATACATTATTTCATTCTTTTCATTAAAGCTTTGTAAATAATTTCTCAATATCATTTGTAGCAATTTTGTATATGATATTTTTAAGAGGCCACCACTAGAAAAAATCGAATGGCTTGAGGTCTGGGACTTAGGTACCTATTGGATAACTGGGCTGCGAACCTTCATCTATCTTCGTTGAAACCGTTCAATACTCTCTAACAGTAGCAAGTGTACGAGGTGATACTGCATTGTGTTGATACCACAGATGCCTTCTTAAAATAAGGGGAACGTTTTCTAATAGAACTGGTAGAGTATTAACCAAGAAAGTAAGGTATCTATTTCTAGTTAGTGTTCCTTCAAAGAAGTCCAACCAAATGTCTCTCAATTATCCTACACCATACTTAACGTTGTATGGATTTTCGTTAGCCCAGTAATGATCATTTTTTCTAATAGATTTGTTGTTGCTGCCAAAATGACTTTCATCTATCCATAATATATGATTCAGAAAATAACGTTCTTCCTCATATTTAATCATCATTTCTGCTACAAAACTCAGTCGTTTTTCCGAGTTAAATTGTGTTAGTAATTAAAGATTATGCATTTTATAGTCATGGTATTTGTTAGCTTTAACAGATTTCTGAATAGCCCCATGAGATATATTCAATTGCCTGCCTTTTTGATTGAGTTATATGGGTGGTTTTGAAAATATTGCATAATTTCGGCTACTACAGCTTTTTATTTAGAAATATCTTTCTGCCCAGAAAATGCATCCATTTTGCCCCTCAAATTTCGTTCTAATCGACAAACAACAATTTTCCATAAATCGGGGCCGGGCGTCTAAAAATGATCACCCTGTACACCTGCACGGATACTGTGTCCATTATAAGGCAAATTATCAAAGAATCGATAAAATATAATAAGTCGGCATTCTTAAGTTTTGAATTTACAAGACCGCAAGTAGATCGATTCTACCGTACACGGCCGAAACGCGACGACTTGAGACATAAAGAACAAAATAAGTACTTGAAGCAACAGAAATAAAAATACTTCACAAATATCGAGCAAGGCCCGTCTATCCCGAAAAAAATATTTTAGAAGGATTTCTCAGTTTAGAGAGTTAGAAAAAAGTTTCATATATATATATTATATTATATATATTATATTCATCATATATTTTTAAAACCATCCGTATTAGTAGTTTCGTGATTGCAAACAATTTTTTTGTTCAATTAGGTTAGCCTTACCATACTTTTCCATTTATAGTATCATTCTGAGCAGTCCATGGTTGACTTTCATAAATAGCTTCTCCATTAATGTCCAACCATTTACCAAGTTGAGTTAATCGTTCCTCATAAATCGGGCTAATAATGCCGTCTTTGGTCGGGCCAACATTTATAAGAAGATTTCCTAAAATCATTATTATGTATATTTTTAATGAAACATCATGTATATTTTTAAATAAATCCACTATACCACCATTCACACGGCCAGATAATACTATTGCAACAATACTTGTTGAGAAAGCCAACTTGTTGTCTGAACTCTTTGCTTCACGTTCTACTATTGATTTCCAAGGAAAAATACCACCATCAAAAATTCCATTCCCATAGTGCAGTCAAGGGTGCTCGCTATTGTGTTCGGATAGCGTATCATAAAACGTAGTTGAATGAAGCTAACCACCTAAAAAGCTTCTGGCGCTAATGAAATACCTGTCATAGTACTTTAAAAATGCACAAGTGAACTAATTTTGCTTTGCTGTAAACTTTTCAACCTATCCTACAAAAAGGAATAGTTCCTTCCTGTAGAAAATGCTCTACAGTTCAGCCAATAATCATAAAAGGTAAAAAATCTTTCCAAAAAACTACCGACCAGTCGCACTGCTTTCAGTAATAGTAAAAGTTCTGGAAAATGCTATCAATCAGCATCATTTAAAATATCTAGAGGATTTAATATTATTAATGATTATTAATGTGGCTTTCGTAAGCAACTATCAACAGGAGATCTTCTAACGTATATAATACACGCAATTAAACATTTTAGAGAATCTCGAGTGGTTGTACTTGATATCTCTAACGCATTCGACCGTCTTTGGCATGACGGATTGTTGGCTAAGTTACGCTCTTATGGTATGTCTGAAACGTTTTATTTATGGCTCTCTGGTTTCCTCAAAGACCGTTTTTACGAATGGCCGTCGATAGATTTATTTCTAACATCTTCACTATTAACGCCGGTGTGCCCTAAGACGCCATACTATCTCCCACTCTCTTTCTCTTTAACATTAACGATCTGATGGAAAGGGCCAGAAACCCAATCTACAGCTTTGCAGAGGACAGTATGCTTGTTTCTTCATTCTTCATTCATTTGGATGCTCGAACATCGGCTACTCAAGCAAATATTCGCAGACAGCAGGAAGTCGTTTAACTTAATAAGGACCTGGAAGAACTTCTGTCTTGGAGTGACAGTAAAAAAGCAGAATTTAACGCTACAAAAACCCAGGCGGCAGTTGTTTTTAAAAAGGCTAACATTGCTAAACCCGACATAGTTATATCGGGACACTCCATTCCTCTAGCATCGTCACTCAAGTTGCTGGATGTTGAATTGGAAGCAAATATGTCTTGGCATGAATATGTCACATGCATAGCAAAGACAGCTTTTCGGAAGCTGATAATACTATTCGGAACGAGAAAGCTGTACGCTCTACAATAACTGCTAATTCTGTACAAATCTCAAATTCGACCAACGATGGAATCCCGCTTTATTCCTCCCAGAGCGGCGCAGGCTCTTAATACCATACACGTCGCGCTAATACATCATGTATGAATGAGATTCAGCTTGTTACTTCTCTTACACCACTTTTAAAGCAGTCTTTTATATGGAAAACATCATCCCATGGGAATGATTTGAAACAGACTATGTTTTCCAGTTGACTTTTGTTTCACAATATAATATTTTGTATAGTTAGCAGTTACTGCTTAATATGCTAAAAAGATCTAATGTTGGTCTAATTTGACAATTAACTGTTCAAATTGACAGAAACACCTGTAAGCTAACTAAAGTTATGAGGTTAAGTAGTTTAAGACTAGAAACTTCATTTTAGTTCATGATTCAGCCTATAAAAATGAGACAATATATAGAGCAGGGGTGCTCAAACGGTCGATCGCGATCGACAAGTCGATCGCGATCGACAAGTCGATCGCGAGTGCTTTTTGAGTCGAACTCGAGAAAAAAATTCCGATATAGAACTATTTACAGATTTTGTTTTAGGTAACTAAAACAAAATGTAATGAATAAACTACTAAAATTTATTCAATCCACAATTAGGTCAGAATAACCCCCTCATCACTTTCTTTTATCGTAATAACCCTCTGCTAGCGGCAAAAGGCGGCTTTATCAAAGGAACGCGCGGTACTTGTCAAAGAAAAGCCGCGTTTTTGATTCCCGCCGATTTTTCTAGAAACTTCGGTCGGCGTGTTTTGACGGGAACATTCGAGACTTCGTTCGCGCCGATATAAATGTTGCGCCTGCAGGAATAGGAGTCAGTCTGAGTTGTAACTTGAAGGCGATACATCGATACAAAGTTTATTAATAAATCGTCCAAAATGAGTGCGGCGAAGAAAACTAAAACTTATCATTTTAATAACGATTGGGAGGAAGAATTTTTCTTTTGTATGGTAAAGGATAAGTGCATTTGTCTCATTTGCCGTGCGTCAGTTGCAATACCTAAGCGTGGGAACTTAGAGAGGCGTCATAAAACGGTTCATAAAAACTATGAAAAGGATTTTCCGTCACAGAGTGAATTAAGAAAACGAAAACTACGTGATTTGATAACTTGTTTGAAAAAAGAACAAATCATGTTCACAAGACCAGCCAAACAATCAAAAGCTGCAACGATCGCGTCATTTAAAATATCTCATATATTTACGAAATACAAGAAACCATTTGATGATGGATTGGTTGTGAAGGAAGCATTTATTGAAGCGGGTGAGACTTTATTTGGAAATTTTAAAAATAAAACAGAAATTATGTCTGCTATTAGAGAACTTCAGTTATCTCGTCCGACTGTCACAAGGCGTGTTGAAGTCATGAGTCAGGACATGGCAGATAAACTAAAACATGATATCATGGAATGTACATACTTTTCTTTACAGTTCGACGAATTCACCGATAAGACAGACACTGCCCAGCTGTGTATTTTTATTCGAATGGTATTCAGTGACATGTCGGCTAAGGAACAGTTTTTGACAATGATTCCTCTGAAAGGAAAGACCCGTGGCGAAGATATATATGACGTTTTCTTCAATTTTGTAACAAACTACAAGCTACCAATATATAAACTAGTGTGCATTACAACCGATGGAGCACCAGCAATGACTGGAAACAAAAACGGTTTTTGTGGCATTGTGTCGATCTAATGATGATTTCCCTTCATTTTTCTCCTTCCATTGCATTATACATCAACAAGTTTTGTGTTCAAAAGTTCTAAACATGGAGGAGATTATGGGTATTGCAATAAAAATTGTGAATTCTATCCGTGCACGTAGCTTGCAACGACGGCTCTTTAAATTGCAGTTGGAAGATAGTGAGTTAGCTGAACACACTGATTTAGTTCTTCACACGGACGTCAGGTGGTTGAGTCGCGGAAAATTCCTAGAAAGGTTTCAAGAATTATTGCCCGAAATAACAGCTTTTCTGGACGAAAGAGGTGATGACATGCTGAAAAACGGAAAATGACTGACTGATTTGGCATTTTTGACAGACATCACAATGCATTTAAACACCATTAATTTGGAGCTTCAAGGTAAAGGAAAAACTATTATTGAGATGATTAGCGCAGTAAGCGCATTCAAAAGTAAATTGCAACTTATGATAGATCAACTGAAAAGAAAGGATCTGAAAAATTTTCCGTCTTTGAAAGCAAGGATTCCTCAGTTGAGTTATGGTATTTATGAGGCAGAATTATCAAATATTTTGGGCCAATTTGAAATACGTTTTTATGATTTCAGTAAATTGGCAAATATCGCATCATTTATGACTTATCCTTTTTCGTGTAAAAACATTGAGGAATTAGCTACTGAAATAGCAAGTCAGTTTAATATGGACTTATGTTCTGTTGAAAATGAGTTAGTGCAGATTATATCAGATATACATCTCAAAGCCACAGCATCTGATACAAAATTCTGGTGTTTTATATCTGAAGATAAATATCCGAATCTAAGGCAAATCGCCCTTCAACTGACGGCAATGTTTGGGTCAACTCACTTGTGCGAGTCTGCATTTTCTGAAATGAAGATAATTAAGTCAAAATATCGCAATCGACTAACTGACGAACATATGTCATCATGCTTGCGATTAACACTCGGTAATTACGTACCATCTTATGAAAAGTATGCTGAGGACATGCAGTGCCACGCTTCACCATCCAAAGTCACTCTTTAATTAAGTTTAGACACTAGAACTCGTTTGTTTTGTAAGAACCAATAAACTCGCAATTTTGAATAATTATGAGTTTTTTCATTGACATTTTAGAGCAGACCTACACTTACCTTAACTAAAAAAATGCATATTGTGCGGAAAACTAATATCTATGCTACGATACACCCTACCTAGACGACAATCCTGCATCACACTTACTTGCAGCCTCTCAGAGTTGATCAATCGTAGTCTAACAATATTGAGGTAGATCGTCAGCAGTTCAAGTTTGAACACCCCTGATATAGAGGGTTTTCCATTAAGAGCGTCCTAATTTTAAAATTGAATAAAACACAGGGTTTTTAAGTAAAATTCATTCTGAAACTTCTATTAACGGAAAATTTTAAACCATTTAAGATTTAAACAAGATATCGCTCAAATGGCCATCGCGGCACTTTTTGCAGACACGAATCCGCTTACACCAATTTTCCATTACCTGGGCCACCGTTTACGGCGTTACGCCGGCTATGGTACGACGAATGTTGGCGTCAAGTGCATCAAGAGTTGCTGGTTTGTTGC
Source organism: Pachyrhynchus sulphureomaculatus (assembly GCA_019049505.1). Classification (NCBI taxonomy): domain Eukaryota; kingdom Metazoa; phylum Arthropoda; class Insecta; order Coleoptera; family Curculionidae; genus Pachyrhynchus; species Pachyrhynchus sulphureomaculatus. Next base: position 214,809,002 of record CM032447.1, on the reverse strand, counting down.
TGTAAACTTGTGATTTAACGTAGCCCCAAAAAAAAAAAATCCAAAGGCGTTAAATCGCAGGATCTCGGCGGCTAAGCAGTGTTTGGACTGGAAATATGGGGCGGTGCGCCCTCCTGTTGGAAATAAACGTCATCTGCGTCCATTTCGTCAAATTTTGGGAAGAAATATTCCCGCAGCATCGAATTATAGCGCTCGTTATTCACGGTAACAGTAGCTTCTTTCTCATTTTTGAAGAAATAAGGTCTGATGATGCCTCCGTGCCATCCACACCAAACTGTGATATTTTGCGCATGCAAAGGAGTGTTATGAATACTTGTGGATTGGATTTGCTCCAATAACGGCAATTTTGCTTATTAACGAAGCCTTTGAGCCAGAAATGGGCCTCTTCGGAGAACATGATTTTCTCGTGAAATTGGCTGTCGGCTTCCAATCGGCAGATTCCCGGCAAAAACAATGGTCCGTAGGCTTTAGTTCTTGGGCCAATACGATCTTATATGGATGCAAACCCAAGTCCAATCGCAAAATTCGCCAAGTTGTCTTCTGAGATAGGCTCAACTTTTGAGAACGGCGCGGAATCGATACATTTTTGTTCTCACGAACACTGGCTCGAACGGCGGCGACATTCTCTTCACTGCGAGCATTTCTTACACGTTAAGGCACCTTTTTATCGTGGAAAGTAAATTCACTTTCAAACTTTTTAATTATACGCTGAATAACATGATCATTTGGAGCAGAATGACGACCGGGTTTTGATCGAATCGCTCTTTGCGTAGCACTAACTGAACGTGAATTTGCGTAGTAATTTAGGACAATTTCCAAGCGTTCTTTTAACGGGAAACGATTCATGATTGAATGACAAACCTTACTAAACACAACTGTCATCAGATGTCAAACATCTGCCAACCAATATGGCCGCTATTACCTGTCAAAAGTCGGACATCTCTAATGAAAAACCCTTTACATATTTCCGTCCTGCTTCAAAATCTGTTGTCTCAAATTTGCCTGTAATATTGTTTGTTTGGTAATATTTACAGTACAAAGTATTACATTGTCAAGAATAAAAGTAAAGTGGACTGTTAGATGTTCTAAATTTAATGGCTACTGAATTGGATTTAACTTTTACTCGTTTGATGAATCAGGCTAGATTTTCTAAAAGATCTAATTGGCAAGTTTTGTTTGTTTTTGATGCTGGCATATTTAGTAATGTAAATGACTTTTTCTAAGAAAATTTACAGTACAAATCGAGAGTTAAGTTCTTGGAACACGTAGTTGTATATCACAGCTTTAAAACTTTAATTGACTTACTGAGTTTTCGTCAATTAAATTCGCAATTGTCAAATTAAACCCCTAATTGTCAATTAAGGTGAATTCTAAAGTTAAATCCTTTTAGGGATACAGGCTATTATGGTTTATGAGATGATCAACACTTTCCAATAAAAATAATTATTAGTAGGATATAAGGAAATTTTTGATGAAGAAAATTACCTCCACAACTAATTGTTCTAGCTAGTGTAGTAAGGAGTTGTAATGGAGTAAGATAATCATCCAACTTGGCATTCCTTCTAAAACCCCAAGAGTGGCTGTCAAGTGTCATAGCGTTTTCCCATTTCTTTTCTTGTAATACACCTAAAAAATGTCATTTTTAATAATCTTTATTTTATTTCATCCCTCTATTGAATCTTTTATATATTCTGTCCTTTTGCCTCTTATCCAAAAAATAAGTTCAGCAAACATAAACACAATATGTCATTCGTATTATGTAAAAGAGATATTTATTTTATCACCAGGAAAATAAATTACTTAAGTGTAAAATTTTTTTTATATTATAGTTCAATTTCTGTATATTACTTGTCTCTTATTTTTAAGTGTATTTTTAAAACAATAAATATTGACATATTAATAACTAAATATTGAAAAACTGAGAAATATAACAATAAAACTACTTAATTACTTTGTTAACTGTCACTAAATATATTTGTAAAGATTTTACAATTGCGTTATCGCGATTTCGTAGTACAACTACATTGTCAATCGCTTAACTAAGACTAAAACAGATTTTTGGTATTTTATGTTTATATGATGAACAGATGTGGGTGTATTATATGTTAAAAAAGTTTGAACAAAAGAGAATTTGCTACGTCTAATTGACTATTCAGTAAATTTATATTATGGTCCTTTGAATGTCTGTAAATTTCTATAGATTCTAAGAAGTTGAGTTTTGACCCTTTAGGTGCCATATGGAGTATTTGTAAACAATCGATATTGGGAAAAGTATGGCCTGTTTCTAAGAAGTGTTTAGCAAAGTGTGATTTTTCATTTTTTAGCCTATAAGAGGCATTGTGTTCTGCGAATCTTGTCTTGAAATTCCGTCCCGTTTGGCCTACGTAACAGCTATTGCACTCTTGACAATTAAGTTTATAAACTCCTGGTTTATTGTATTTATTAGTTTTGGAGGATCGTCAAAATTCCTTAAAGGTAGCTTCTACTTTTGTCTTATATTTAAAGCGGGTTTGAATACCCGGTGTTACAGCTCCAAGTCTGGCTAACTCGTTCGTTGTTTACTACCTCCCGATAGCCAGAGACTTATTAAAACTCAACTCGTCTCCTCCTCTACGATAGATTTCACCAAAATGGCAAAAACTTTTGTTTGGAAGACATGCCGAAAATATAGTATTATTAATACAAAAAAATTTGTAATCATAAAGTTCCCGTTTCTATCCACACTATTACTGTTTGCGATCTATTTATCCGGAAAAATAAATCGTGATATATGGAAACATTCAATCGTGGACACCTTTAATTAATAAAGAATATTAGCTGACCTGGATCGTATCTATCATGGCAAGTATAAAAATCTCCATGATGACAGTTTGTTCCATTACCCCATCTGTCATTGGCCACAATTTCATCCTTAACTGGACTATCGTTATACAACCTAAAAAATATTTTATTATTAGGAAAAAGCTCTAATTTCTCATTTTGACCTGTCTGGGACTCGTATTATTTTAGGTGGAAACAAAGTAGTTTCTATAAAAAATACCGTTGGTTGTGTAAAAATACAATTCCTTTAGGAAGAGAATTCGAGAGTGTAATGCATATATCGCAAAATTTCTCCTCTGCCTTTAAAATAAATGCCTTTAGACGAGATCTGATTAGTATAGTAAATTTTTACATCGACCATTTTCAAATGAAAATCGTTGCTGGAATAAGCTTCTCTATACTAAATCACCTGGAAGTAATGAATTATACTCAAATATTTAGAATCTTTTACTCTTGACTACACCGATGTCTGCCCGTGACTCCTTAGCATAGTACTTTGCTTACGGTGCAGAAGGTCTAGGGTTTAATTCCCCAGGTCGGTATACTTACTTATTAATTTATTTAAGTATATTTGGCCAGGCCACGTACATAGGTAGTAGTTGTTTGCAGAAATGCAATAACGTCCGTGGCAGCACTACCGCGTTGTCTAAAAGGTACTGTGAAATACGGCACTTGTACAACGTTGACGGGTATTACAACATCTTCGCCGATATCCTTGGGATATGGAAAAAGGTTAAAATTCCTACTGAGGCGGGGGGTGAACTATACAAAAAAAAGACGGCCAATGGCCGTTATTTTTGCTTTTCTAAATCGGTTCGTCTTTCTCTTGCTTGATTTGAGAAAAAAAACGGTGGCCGGATGTTTATCTACTATCGATAACTAAACTCTGTACTTTTTTCAGACTGATGCAGCTGATAATTACTGAAGAAAAGGAACTATCCTGAATTGAACACCTACATATAGTATATTATATGTATTTATTTATATATATATATATATATATATATATATATATATATATATATAATATATATATATATATATATATATATATATATACATATAATTGCAGAATCACACAAAATAAAAAGATAGATCGTCTTGTTTGCAATGTTAGGTTTGTTACATTAGGCAGACATCGCAGTGGTTAAAAAGAGGCTCACGCAGCATAGGAGTGACTGCTGATTGGGAAAGAATTCATGTGCCATAGTGCAACATCATTTGAAATTTTAGCTCACGACACTCCATAAATGGACACTTTTTAAGAAAATATACCACATAAACAGGGACCCCAATTCAATCAACTATAAATCCGACACTAATCAACTTAATAATATTTGCAGCAACATAATCAATACTTATTAATCATTTACAATTACAACATTAATAATTAAAGCTTTGCCACCTCTTGGTATAAAATAAGTAAATAAAGTCTTTTTCTTTTGCTGTTTTTTTCCATTCATTTGAAATTCACTTCAGTACATATCCACCGAGGCTGTTTACTCTGAGTTTTTATAGAAAAATCGAGATGTTGAGTTTTAATTCCGAGGACTAACTTGCGTTTTTTGTACGTGTTTTATTTATTTATTCGTTTATTCATATTTATCCGTTTTATATTTCAACATTTTAATTCCTTAACTAAACATTGTTTTTTAATGTATCTAATCTGTGTATTAATTTTGTAGTTACTCCTGAAGTTCTCAAACAATGACGAAATTTTGAGCATTAAAGAAGAAAAGATTTTTATTTACAGTCCATACCGATTCCCGATAATCAAACACGCCTCTATATATATATAAATATATATATACATATACATATATATATAGATATATATATATATATATATATATATATATATATAAATAACCGTGGTTAAAAATAAAATGATAGATCAAAAAATATTTGATTTTCGGGATTGCAACTTATCAGCCTGTAGTATATATATATATATATATATATATATATATATATATATATATATATATATATATATATATATATATAGTCCCTGGCCAAATTATTAGACGCACTGCAAGATTTCATGTAAAAATATTAATTACCGAGTGATATTGTACCGTTTTATTATTTTAAATTGATTTGTTTTTTATTTTTATATTATCCAATCAATTACCTATTTATTTGACATAAATAAAACAGCATTCATTTAGAAAAGCATAAGTTTATTAAGTTTTAAAGAAAAGTGAAATTAATGTTAGTAAAAGTCAATATTTAGTTGAGCCACCTTTAGCCGCTATCAAAGTTTTAATTCTGCGCGGCATGCTATCAATGCAAGATTGTACTGTCTCCTGCATTTGAGGATGATGATTCCACACATGAATAATCTTTTCTAGGAGCTGGGTTTTGTTGGTAATCACATCTTTAGCCACTTCTCTTTTCATCAGCTCCCACACATTTTCAATGGGCTATTACCCGGCCAATCCAACAGGGGGATATTTTTTTTTTTAAATTTTTTTCTGCCAAAAAAGCTTTAACAGACCGAGCAGTGTGGCAGGGAGCTCCATCTTGCATGAAAGTGAATGGTTCCCCATTTGGAAACCATTCTCTGAGCTGCGGAATCAACCGATTTTGTAATAGTTCTTTGTACTGATCTTGCCTCATTATTCCTTTGACGACGTACAGACGTCCAGTGCCCTTGCCGCTGATGACTGACCAAATCATCACTTTGGTGGGATGTTTAACCGTCGGGATGACACAATCAGGATGAAAATTTTCTCCATGACGACGACGCACATACTGAGCTTTATTCTGCAAAATTTCGAATGTGCTTTCGTCACTGAAGCAGACCTGTAAACTTCCATGTTTATTTGCTTTATTTAACTGAAAATGATAATAATGTATCAATTATTGATTAAATTGCTGTATCTTACCGAACTCCAGAAGTCCATATCTTTGTCTTGCCGTTGTTTGGCCCACTTCAGGCGCTTTGCTTTCATTGCAGCTGTTAACTTGGGCTTCCTGGCGAGGCGACAGGCCTTAAAATCTAATTCTTTCAATTTTCTTCGAACAGTGCGCTCAGAAGCATTTACGCTAGCATCCTGGAGTTCTGATTTTATTACGTTTGTGGTAGCAAATCTGTTTTCTACACAATTTTCTTCAAACATCTCTCTGACCGTGGAGTGAAAATTGGTTTTCTACCGCATCTTTTCGGGCTTAATTCCTTCCCTGACTCAATTTTCTTTTTTATGCGTCGTACACTAGCTTCAGAAACCTCCAATCTTCTTGATATTTCTCGGTTTGTAAATGTTTTCGCAATCACAAGGGCCTTCACTTCAGCTTTTTTACGTGGTGAAAAATCGCCTTTTCTACCCATAACGAAAATAGTCCAATTACCTTTTTAAAACACTGCATACAAAATAAACTAATAACTGAGTAGTATAAAACTGTTAAACAAACAATCACAGTCCATAAAGCCACAGAACCACGTCCGTACCTGACTCGATTCCGATCGCGACTGATACAGGTTTGTACTTATTTTACGTTCATGTATCACTTTGTCAACATAGTGTTGCCATATGTTAAAAATAAATACAAATATGTAGTCTACAATAATTCTTTTAAATAAAAATCAATAATATTGTAGTTTAAATATACCATTATTGCATAAACACTCTTAAGAAACATAAAATTACTAAAAAAAATACAGTGCGTCTAATAATTTGGCCAGGGACTGTATATAATATATATATATATATATATATATAAATATATATATATATATATATATATATATATATATATATATATATGTATATATATATATATATATATATATATATGTATATATATATATATATATATATATATATATATATATATATATATACATATATAATATATATATATATATATATATATATATATATATATATATATATATATATATATATATATATATATATATATATATATATATATATATATACATATATGTATATATATATATATATATATATATATATATATATATATATATATATACATACATATATGTATATATGTATGTATATATATATATGTATATATGTATGTATATATATATGTATAATATATATATATATATATATATATATATATATATATATATATATACATACATATATGTATATATGTATGTATATATATATATATATATATATATATATATATATATATATATATACATACATATATGTATGTATATATATATATATATATATATATATATATATATATATATATATATATGTATATATATATATATATATATATATATATATATATATATATATATATATATATATATATATATATATATATAT